>JARQZK010000008.1:322500-510000 GCA_030704885.1 Cynegetis impunctata | reverse complement strand
ATCCGGAATTTTGGATAGATATGGATATTGAAAATATTATTGTAGCAATAATTCCTCCAGACCCGGATATTCTAACAGACACAGAAAATTTGGAAGAGAATGACCTAGAAGGAGAAGAAATAGTGGATGTTGCAGGTACTATGGAATTGTTTACTTCTAACCCTGCTGACGAATCCGAGTTTGAGAGTAGCGACGTCAGACATTATCAGAAGAAATAGTGAAGTGGGCTAAATAAAACAGCACAAATGGTGAGAATTCCATTGCAATAGTGACAATACTCCATCGTAAAATTGATACAAGAATACAATTCGCATATGGGCGGAGTAGATATGTTAGACAAGCAAGTGTCTCTTTACCGAACAAGAATTCGTTCAGGGAAATGGTGGTGGCCTTTATTCACCCAAGTTTTAGATATATCGGTGACACATACTTGGAGACTTTACCAGATTATAAATCCCCAAGAAATGGCTACTCTGCTAGAAGAACGTAGGAAAAGAGACCACGCCCTCAAAAGTCCAAATTTATGAGAGGAAGAGCAAGTGTGGACATAAGATATGACCAAATGGGTCATTTAGTTGTTTCTATAAAAAAAAAGGAGATAAGCAATTTGTAAAAAGAAAACCACTAGAATTTGTGGAGAAAGAAATGTACGACTACAAGATCTTTCTACCATCCCATAAAAAATAATTTTTTTTACCAAAAATTTTTTATTAAAATTTGTTCTGTATATAATTTATGTGAGTTTATTGAACACATTTTGTTATCAAAGCAGCTTTGTCCCTTTTGTCTTGTTTTTTCTAAATATATTATTTTATTCCCTTTTAGCCATCGTCCCAAAAATAGGACGCTATTTTTCTGCGAATTGAAATTTATGTTTTTCCAAAATTTCAGTGTTCAGTCTTTGCTGAACACTCAACAACCAGTCTATACAAAAAAATGAAATTTTTTAATCCTCTTTGAGTTCTGGCTGGTATTGGGTTAAAATTTTCTCTGTCTCTAGCAGCATGTACCAGGTCGCCAATCGTTCTTAGCTTAGTCCAATTTCGGATGTTTCTCGACCAAGACATTTGCTCTCTTCCCAAGCCACGTTTGCCCTCTATTTTGCCTTCTAGAATCAGTTGTAGCAATTTATATTTTGGGCCACGAATGATATGTCCAAAATAACCTGTTTTTCTGATTTTGATGATCCTTAGGAGTTCTCTTTCTTCATTCACTCTTCTTAGGACTTCCTCGTTTGACACTTTGTCTTTCCATGAAATCTTCAGAATGCGTCTATAACACCACATTTCAAAAGACTCAATTTTGTTCATTGTTGTGGTTTTTAGTGTCCAGGATTCCAAACCATAGAGTAGAATGGACCAGACGTAACATGTGATGCGTAAGTTGATACTGATGTTACTGTTGTCTACTATTTTTTTGAACGTGTTGAACGAGCTTCTAGCCATTTCTATCCGGCATTTTATTTCTTGGTCAGAGGTCCATTCTTCATTTAGCCAGCAACCAAGGTATTTAAACTTAGATACTCGTTCAATAGTTTCGTTTCCAATTTTGATGGTAGCATCGGTGTAAGGTAGACGTTTTTTGCTGATAATCATACATTTGGTCTTTTTAATGTTCATGGATAGACCAAATTCTCTACTCTTCTCATTAACTCTTTCAATTAAACATTGAATATCGTCTAAACTGTCAGCTATGAGTGTTGTGTCGTCTGCGTATCTGATATTATTTATAAAAGTACCATTTACTTTAATGCCCTTGTCGAGATGGATTATGGACTCCCTGAATATTGATTCCGAATAAACATTGAATATAAGTATATAATATTAATAAGAAATAATAAAATTGAAATAAAATTAATTTTTAAGGGGGTGGGGCTCCCATTCAAAAAACGCCATTTTTGCTCGATATCAGTAAAATGTAAGTGTATTCACAAAATACTTAATTGTGTATTTACTTTAAAGATAAATAGTAAAATAGAATAAATGTTTAAAGGGGGCATAGTCAATGGCACGGAACCCTTCGTGCGCGAGTTCGACTCGCACTTGACCGATTTTTAATCTTGATCTTATACCTACTAAGTTATATTACATAAAGTAAATAAGAAAAATTCTTCAAAAATTCAAAAAATTATCAAACAACTTTTCAAGGGAGCTGGTTATAGGTATGTATTCCGTGACGAGAAATATAACTTTGAATTAAAGTGAACGTCAAGTCACCCCGACTCAAAATCTGCATAAAGCTGTTTCGATCTTATTAGATCTCATCAGTTTTGACAAGGAGTGAATTAACACATTTCTAATTGTTTCCCAACACAAATCGCGGTCGGACTACTATCTTAGTAACAACCCAGAGCGCCCTCCACCAAGGATATTGGAAACATACAATTCACCGCTGAGATCGAAAATGCAGAATCCTGTCGCGAGAATACATATTTCCTGATATGAAATATCTACTCTGCAACTGTGGCGTGGTGCAGGGCGTTCTGAGTTATTATCCAGATGTTTATCTTCGAATTATTTTGTGTCATGGCTGCAAGATTGAGCGTAAGAGAGAAAATTGAAATTATACGCCTTTCGGGAGATGACTTTAAAAAAGCTGGAGAGGTTTGTAGAGTATTTATCTGGTGGCACTTTATTGTTGAAATCTTAAAAAAATATTTCCATGGCTATCTTTGTTATTGGGTGTTTTTTGTGACTGCTAAGTGTGAAATTTTGGTCATACCTATTTAGGGACACGCTAAATCTAGTGGCGTGGTAATTTTTTCAATGAAAAAATTGCTAATGAAATATTTCGACTAAGAAAAAATATCATAATATGCCCTGAAAATTAAAATTTACATTTCAAATTTCGTCCCAAAGTAGACCTTTTTGTACATTTCAAGAGAAACATAGTTGCAATCAATTCACAGCTTCAAATTTTACAGGGGTGATTCCTTCAAAAATAGGTCACACTGTATTTATATATTCATATGTATATATGTGTATTTGTATATATATATATATATATATATATATATACATATATATATATATATATATATATATATATATATATATATATATATATATATATATATATATATATATATATATATATATATATATATATATATAATATATATATATATATACATATATATATATACATATATATATATATATATATATATATAATATATATATATATATATATATATATATCTATATATATATATATATATATCTATATATATATATATATATATATATATATTCATTTGAAATGTTGTTGCCTGTGAACTATTTTTAACTTTTTGATAATTATTAGCAATAACAGGCTTGGTGAATCTCAAAAAACTTTTTCATTAAAAAGTTGACGTTTCGCCACGACATTCGTGGCTTTTTCAAAACTTTTGAAAAATTGAAATTTCTTTGACATTTATTGATTTGAAAAAATTTGAATCGTTAAAAAAGAATACTATGTTTTATCAAAATTTTTCGGCTGTGGCCGTTCTCTGTTATTTATTACGTGCTATTCAGTCCTATATCAACATTCAAATCTGTTAATATTAGATGGTAAGGGAAACCACAGAAACCTTTACCCACGTAATGTACAGCCGTAATAAAAAATTTTTGAAAAAAAGGTAAATAGTACCCTATTCTTTGACTTTTCAAAATCAAAATAATTTGAACCTATTTCGAACATTACGTGGCTAAAGGTTTCTGTGGTTTCCCTTACCATCTAATAATAACAGATTTGAATGTTGATATTGGACTGAATAGCACGTAATAAATCACAGAGAACGGCCACAGCCGAAAAATTTTGTTGAAACATAGTAGTTTTTTTAAAATATTCAAATTTTTTCAAATCAATAAACGTCAAAGAAATTTCAATTTTTCAAAAGTTTTGAAAAAGCCACGAATGTCGTGGCGAAACGTCAACTTTTTAATAAAATCGAGTTTTTTGAGATTCACCAAGTCTGTTATTGCTAATAATTATCAAAAAATTATATATATATATATATATATATATATATATATATATATATATATATATATATATATATATATATATATATATATATATATATATATATATATATATATATAATTATATATATATATATATATTTATATATGTACTCCCATACCTCGCTGACTTTCTATACTGTGCCCATTATTTTCGTAGAAAATACGCCTAAAAATAGATAGCAAAGGTATATCCCTTGTATTTTCATTCTATAACAATTACATTTCCGTTACGAATGCTTCTGAATGAAGATATGGAACACTTCGTTACCCTCCTGAAACTTGTCCTTTTCATTACAGTCCACTGACGTCCGAGGACACGGTCGCATGCGTCCATCGTTCCATCACTGTCTAGGTATCCATTTGCTTTTTATTTTTGAGGTTTTCGTAGCGGAATATTCATTTTACATTATCTAATAATTTTATATAATCAACTTTTCCGTTTATCCTATAATTTCATTTGTATGAACTTTTATCTATCGCTTGATGACAATATTGAACATAAAGGGCATTTATAGATTGATATGGAGGAAATTACTATTTCTAGAGAACATGTTGATTAATTTTATGTTACGAACCAACATACATTGATATAATGAGCCATTACAACTATTGATGAGTATAGGTTAGATTGTTTGTTATCTATTAACAGAATAGCTCAGAATCAATTTAGTTTACTACATTGTGCGAACATCGTGGTTCAGTTTAAATATAATGATTCTAATAAATATAATAGATGAATCAATGGACACCAAATTTCAAAATTGTTCATATTGATTATTTATTTACTCGGAATAACTTGTTTTTGAGAACAACTTTACATGATATTAGTAATTATTTTATACTAAGGAAGCTACTAAGTTGACTATTATGTATATATATATATATATATATATATATATATATATACATATATATATATATATATATATATATATATATATATATATATATATATATATATATATATATATTTATATATATATATATATATATATATATATATATATATTTATATATATATATATATATATATATAGTACATATATATATATATATATATATATATATATATATATATATATATATATATATATATATATATATATATATATATATATATGTATATATATATATATATATATATATATAATATATATGAACTTATAGATAGAGAAGTAGTTATTGTAGTACTGCTGGATTTCAAAAGATTTTCCGAAACATTATGTAGATAATTGTTGTTAAAGAAATTGAATAAAATTAGATAAAGTACTAGTTAATAAATGACTCAGGTGGTATTCAGATTCACGATTACAAAAAGTTAAGTGCAACAGTGTTATTTCGGGTAGCAATGAAGTGGACTTTGGGGTGCCTCAGGGAATTCTCCTAGGACCATTGTTGTTTTCCTTATATATAAACGATATTGTTTCTCATGTGAAAAAATTCACCATAGGTCTATTTGCTGACGATACTATGCTTTATATAAGTGGTAAGGATATTAGGAACCTAACAGACATCATTAATCAGTATCCCTCATCAATTGATGAATGATATTATGATTTTTCTTTACCCCTAAATGTAAAATGGTCTAAATTAATAATTTTGGGTACTTTACCTACTGGTAAAATATTGAAGAAATGTACAAATGAAGATAAAAGTATTAAAACTAGTAACCAGGAAATTGAAAGAGTTACAAGAGTTGAATATGTTGGATGAGAAATTCACTTTAATTGAACATCTTGTAGACTCAACTTCTTCTACATCATCTTAAAACATATGTGAAGTTGTTGTTATTCAAATCAATAATTATGCCTCATAGAATGAATACTGTTCCACTTTGTTCTTCGGACTGCGCAAAGAGAAAAATCAACAGTTACAAAAACGGCAGAAAAGGGCCATGCGAGAAATTTTGAACTAATATCGAACACTCTAGGTCTTATGCTTGTTAATCAGAGAATAGTCTTTGCTACTCATATATTCATATTTAAAATTCAAAATCGGCTGTTTCCATATGATATAGGTAATAAAAAATGTAACCTGTATCAGAGACGTACACGGGTACGACACTAGGAATGCTGATTTTTTCTATATGCAGGATTGTTAACTTACTATATCTAAAAGTAGTATTCTTTAAAGGGTTTCAATGGCTACATTGAATTGCCTAGTGATGAAAAAATTAGTACTAGTATTAACGTTCTCAAGTTTCTCAGCATATGTAAGTTTATATATATATATAAATATATATATATATATATATATATATATATATATATATATATATATATATATATATATATATATATATATATATATATATATAAATATATATATATATATATATATATATATATATATATATATATATATATATATATATAAAGTATATGTTGTGTATATGTACTCATATACATTTCTAACATCAAGATAATAACATCAAGGATAATAACATAGTTTCAACGCATTAAGCACAGTATCACAGGAAATATCAAATTGTAGAAATATAATAACCACAAATAGTTTTGACAATTACAATTAGTTCAAATCAAAGCTTCCCAAGACAAAGTTATAGAACAATAAATTGTTCTATAACTTTGTATCCTGGTTTTCCAGAAAGCTGACCTTCTGGTATTCTGCACAAAATGAGTGACATGTGTTGTGCTAGAATGAGCCAAGGAATTGAGAACATAATTAGTAAGTTCAAACTCCTTCTTCTGTGTGATATGACATTAGGATATGAAGGAAGCGGCAGCGAAATTAGAATTAACTGGAAGTTCATGCAACATCCCTGCAGGTGTTACATTTGCGACGAAACTTGGGGATATTTCAGCGACATATTTCATGAGACTTCACTGAAAAAGAGAAAAACGGAACATACTGAAAAAAACCATTCATGAAAATTTTATCGTTGTTATTGAAATTGGTTACTTTCAATTTATTTGTTAAGTATCATACAATGTCAATATTTAAAGATATTTTACTTAAGTAATATCAAATAGTTTTTTACTTCTCAACTACCCAAACACACTTAAAAAGCTTGCTATTTTTTGGATTGATTGGGCCGATATTTGGTGTAAATTAATAAACATATTAAAACAATGGTTAATAATAACAATTTATTAAAATAAATAACGCATGACATTAGCATCTGAAGAAAGTGATGTTCCACCGAAACGTGCGGCATGCGTTATTTATTTTAATAAATGTGTAAATTGTATTTATTAACCATTGTTTTAATATGCTTGCTATTTCATTTATTCATTATGTATAATATTTTCGTAAAAATTTCAGCTGCATAAGTTGAAAAAAAAAACAAAAACATTTAGATCAATTCTTTTTGCTGTTTTTCCAGCAGTTAAGCACAACCTATTTTCTAAATTATTTGAATTTTATATTGCTGTTTCTTCAATGATGTCGTATTTTGAAATTATTCTGCTGGTTAAGTATGATATTCAGTATAAAATAAATCTTAGGCACAATTGAAAAATATATATATCAATTTCAGTGATCTGAATTTTTGTTTTTCATCAAATTGGGATTCGAAAATATGGTAGATTTTTTGCTGTCGCCTCAAACGTTATTATTTGTCAAGTTTTCATTACATCAGATGTCCATCTTTCATAACTTAATAGAAGAATTTCAATATGTCAAGTTACTCAATATTTCAATGAATAACTGTATAAGTCACGTATGTTAATTCTCTGCCCTCTTTTGGCCATTAAATCTAGAAAATTTTCAAGTTTACTTCTGACATTACTCATATAATATCAAATTACACAAATATCCATATTTCAATTGAATGAAATGAGAGAAACTGTATGTTAAATCTACGAATACAAAAAATTAAGAATATTAGTAACATGTTTCATTAGCATTTTACTTCATGGAATAAATTGAGCTCATATTTTGCATAGGAAGACGAAGTTTCGTCAAAATGGAGAAGGTGTACGCTATGGCAACTGTTTCCTTGTCCTTCTCAGGTTCGCTTTTGAGTTGGCAAGCCTTGCGCGAAATATTCGTTTCTGCATGAGGAAATTGCTGCGAGAACATCTACATCTGATGTCGTAGAACTAGCTTCTAACAAATTCCGAAGTTTGAGAAAAGATATAAAACTTATATGGTGTGTAATGATATTCAAATTACGTAGTTTATGATAGTGGTTTTCCTTCCATATATACCTGAATTTTAAGTAGAGTTCATCGTTCAGATACGTAGAAGATACCAGAAAAATTTATGGAATTTCACTGGCGACTGGCTACTTGAAATACCACTAAGTTTTCTACTTAGATTTAACGTTTGAGT
Organism: Cynegetis impunctata; assembly: GCA_030704885.1. NCBI lineage: Eukaryota > Metazoa > Arthropoda > Insecta > Coleoptera > Coccinellidae > Cynegetis > Cynegetis impunctata. The sequence goes on along the minus strand of JARQZK010000008.1, from coordinate 501,694 downwards.
TTTACAGAATGATAGTTACCTATGATAGTTAACAATTTGATTGCATTGTCCACTGATGAATTAATTATCTAATAATAAATTGCAGTGGAAGAAAATTGATTTAGTGCCATTTGTATATATATATATATATATATATATATATATATATATATATTATATATATATATATATATATATATATATATATATATATATATATATATATATATATATATATATATATATATATATATATATATATATATATATATATATATATATATATATATATATATGCTGCGCACTCGTGATGTTTCGCAAAATAGGTCTCGTGACTCGAAAGTATAATCGATTGTTTTCGAGGCTCTTGTGATATTATAACTGATTATTTTTTTCGTATAATTTCCAACCAATCAGAACGATCAGTTTAGTTAAGTTACCTTGTATAATTTCGATAATACCTGATTATACATAGTAGCTCTACCAATCAGAAACTACCAGGACCGTCAAATTTTGACGTTTATCAATAATTGTTCAATAATGAGTCGATTCAGAGATTTTATTTAATTTACTCAATAAATAATCGTATCAAATACAATACGTACTTCAAAATAAATACGGTTATACATCTCAAACTTCCTGCATAATTACATATCGTGTCAGTTTGACAGAATAATCTTTCCGCATCGCGGTCCGTTTATTTAGACTGTCAAACTGACACTCTCTGTAATTATGCAACAAGTTATCGATATATAACATGAATATTTTGAAGTACTTATAGTATTACTACTGATTGTTTTTTTCGTATGATTGTATAATTTCGATAATAACTGATTATACATAGAGTAACTCTACGAATCGGAAACTGTTCAAAAATGAGTCGATTAGGAGACTTTACTTAATTTACTCAATAAATAATCGTATCAAATACAATACGTACCCATTTCAAAATAAATGAGGTTATACATCTCAAACTTCCTGCATAATTACAAATCGTGTCAGTTTGACAGAATAATCCTCCCGCTTCGCGGTCGGATTATTTAAACTGTCAAATTGACACTCTTTGTAATTATGCAACATGTTATCGATGTATAACCTGATTATTTTGAAGAACTTATAGCATTACTACTTATAATATCAAAACACACCATAAAATATCAATATAAGATAATTTCAATTAAATTTCCGATGAAAATAAAACCATTCAAAGATTCTTTGTAATAGTTTGGACATAGTCGAGTGGAGTATCTAATTGAAGTAATTTTGTTGAAGGTATTCCTATTAGGAAGTTTAGCAACATTGGTATTCTCAGCTACAACTCAAAGACAGGCAGTTTCTGACGATGCAATCGATTCGACGCTGAATGACAAGCGATACGTTGGCAGATTATTGAAATGTGCCCTCGGGGAAGTGCCTTGTGATCCAGTAGGCAGAAGACTGAAAAGTAAGTGATACGAAACAAAATATACAATATTATGTAGATACGAAAAATTACGTGTAACACACTTGATGCTATCGGTGAATATATTTTTGGCATTGGAAAACGTTTATTAATGGAAAAAAAGTTTTCGTTCAGGAATGTTTATGATAAAATATTCATGAACGAAAACAAAACTACAAAAATTTACTACGTTGATTATCACAAGAATACCATGAAAAATATAACACTGCGATTGCAATTTCGGTCACTAGACCATCATCGGGCAGATTGATTTAAGAACTGAATACATAATTATAGATTTGTGCTTACGGGTGGGAAAGAACTATTGCAGGTACCTAAATAGACAAAACATATTTCAAGAAGGGGTAATCGAAGTGGATTTCCCAAAATGGTACAATAAAATGTTCTTAAGAAAATTAATATTGTTTGAATACACTAAATATAGGAGAATATATCAAGTCAATCTGATCGTTCAGCAATATATCTTTTGCATTATGATTGAGTTTAAAAATTTCCAATGATTCTAAGTAATTTTTAAACTCAATCATAATGCAAAAGATATCTTGCTGAACTACCAGATTGACTTGATATATTCTCCTATATTTAGTGTATTCAAACAATAATGATTTTTTAAGAATATTTTATTGTATCAATTTGGGAAATTGGTAAAATAAAATGTTTTTTATCGATTAGCCTTTCCTGAAATATGTTCCTCTTGTCTGTTTAGCTACCTGCAATAATTCTATCCCACCCGTAAGCGTTAAATCTATAATTATGTATTCAGTTCTTAAATTAATCAGCAAGCTAGTTAGTCGAGTACTCAGCGTACGCTAGCTACTATTTGGGAGGTCTCGGGTTAAAACCCCGGGGCCGACTGGTCTGCCATGAGTTTTTTCAGAGGTTTCCTCATGGTAATGTGAGTCACTGCTTGCAAACTTACAAGTCGAATGCTGGGCCAGTATTAATCCTGTGAACCCTACCCACACCTATGTTCCATAAATATCTCGTCTCACCTATCCTCAATGCACTTGTACATACGAGTGTATCCTCTGATCTGGCTGAAGGAGTTAATTCGAAACTCAAGCTGCCCGCCTCCCTGGCACATACTTCAGGAAGGAATGAAACACGTGTGTTTCCTTTAAATCAATCTGCCCGATGATGGTAATGTGAGTCACTGCTTGCAAACTTACAAGTCGAATGCTGGGCCAGTATTAATCCTGTGAACCCTACCCACACCTATGTTCCATAAATATCTCGTCTCACCAATCCTCAATGCACCTGTACATTACGAAGTGTATCCTCTGATCTGGCTGAAGGAGTTAATTCGAAACTCGAGCTGCCCGCCTCCCTGGCACATACTTCAGGAAGGAATGAAACACGTGTGTTTCCTTTAAATCAATCTGCCCGATGATGGTAATGTGAGTCACTGCTTGCAAACTTACAAGTCGAATGCTGGGCCAGTATTAATCCTGTGAACCCTACCCACACCTATGTTCCATAAATATCTCGTCTCACCTATCCTCAATGCACTTGTACATACGAGTGTATCCTCTGATCTGGCTGAAGGAGTTAATTCGAAACTCAAGCTGCCCGCCTCCCTGGCACATACTTCAGGAAGGAATGAAACACGTGTGTTTCCTTTAAATCAATCTGCCCGATGATGGTCTAGTGACCGAAATTACAATCGCAGTGTTACATTTTTCAAAGTATTTCTGTGACAATAAAGGTAGTAAATTCCAGTTTTGTTTTTGTTCATCATGTTAAATTATCACGTAGTAACGACGGATTCCATCAACTATAAAATATTCAGTTATTATTTATCTTTGATTAAAATGAGTGATCATTTGAAACGAGTTCACACAATTCGAATTTTGTCGAGAATGAAACTAATTATATACTTAATTAACAGTCAATTAATCAATTGAGGAAGTGGAAATATATTTGTGACAAAAAAGTTGATTAGATAAATAAGGTAGATGCTAATACCGGAATTTCCAGCTATAGGTACTTATTGATCATTAATATTTATCCGACTATTATCCGGTTCCCATCCAAATGTTTCCCGGGAGTTCTGGAGGTGATCTGGATGTGTTTCATCGTTGTTGACATTCAATCATGAGGAATCGATGAAGCTGTGGTTCAAATTACACAACCCTTGACATCGATGCGGTAGTATAGTTGCATGTTTCTTGACATTTTTAACGAAGGAATCTACTCCTCGTACCATTTATTTCCCACTCTCTCTCAAAAGTCCTCATATACATGGGAGAAATTCGTCCAAATTAACCAATTTTGAACAGTTTATTTGACCAATATGACGAAAAATTAGGGGGGCATAACTCACAGTGTAATTGTAATGCAAGATGAAAGGAACATCGTGGCCAAGTTCAAAGTGGGTATCTGGAATGTTCCCTGACCAAATGCACATCATTTTTCTCAAGAGTACCCATACAAGTTTGTTTTTGGAATCTAGGGCTGACCCAAGTGATGTACCCGCCAAGCTCACCAACTTCCATCTATCTAGAGGTCATACCTAATGTCACGGTATCGAATAGGCATTGTGCTAGTTTATTTTATTCAAGATAGGGAACGAATCATGAGATGAACCTACTGCTGCATCAGGAAATGGTCGGAATACCAAGTATGGTACAGCAGTAGATAGTTCTTGGATATACCTCTCCAACAGTATATGTATATGTATATATATATATATATATATATATATATATATATATATATATATATATATATATATATATACAGGGGTTTTCAAATGAGAGCGAAAGTTTTCATAGGGTATTTCCTTGTCGAAAATTAAAGGGGGTCTTTCATGTAAAAAAAATCTCTCAGGCCTGTCCTTGAAAATTTACACGCTTCCAAAAATGAACTTATATAATGAACTATTATAATTATTGATATGAAAAATTAAGAAGGTGCTACTGAACTTTAACTAAGTACAACATAAAAATCAAAGTGAACTGAACTATGAACTACCATATAAAAATCAAAGCGTTTTGACAGCCACCTACTAGATTTTTTCGATTCCATTTGCTCCTTTCATAGACGATGTTGAATTTTATTAAGAAACTACTGCTTTTATGAAAAATTAAAGTAGTTGAAAAAATTTAGTATTAGTTTATTATTTTCAACAGATATCTTCAAAACAGAAGTTTTATTCTGTTGAAAAATTCTAGTAGTGAAATATGGAATAGAGGTTGCATGTTCCACCCCTTCAAAAAATTCCATCAAAATCAAAAAATATTCATGGGTAGCCTTTTTATTAATAGAACACGCCCAAAAATTACCATTTCTTCAATAGTTCAGCAATTTCCAGAAAAAAAAATTCAAAACATTTTTTTTCTCATTGGAAGCGTGTAACTTCAAAAACATGCCTTAGCGTATTTGTTTACATGAAAGACCCTTTGTTATTTTCGACAAGGAATCATCCCCTTAAATCTTTCGCACTTATTTGGACACTTATATATATATATATATATATATATATATATATATATATATATATATATATATAATATATACTATATATATATATATATATATATATACATAAATATATACATAAATATATATATATATATTATATATATTATATATATATACATATATATATATATATATATATATATATATAATATATATACATATATATATATATATATATATATATATTATATATATATATATATATATATATATATATATATATATATATATATATATATATATATATTATATATATATATATATATATATATATATATATATATATATATATATATATAAAGTTAGGATAAGTGATTTTTTCAGATTTTCTGGCACAACAAAGAAGTATTCGCTAAAGCTGGAATTCCATTACTTGTTGCAAACGGGTTGTAATAAGAAGATTTATTTCAATAGATATAGTTAAATTTTTCTCAAGTATAGAAAGTATATCCAATGAAAATAAATTTATCATTATGTACTTACACCAAAAAATTATTGTAAATATTAATTTTATGACATTTCAAAGCTACACACAATACCAGATTTCAAATTATAAGATCTCTTGTTCGTTTACAAACTCCGAAAGTTTTGAAGTATCTGCGGTGAATTGGGATGCGAATATTCGTTTGTTTCAGCATATTAATTCCCTCACATTTAGAAACCAGAAAGCATTGACTACCCATTTCGAATTCATTACACAACGTTTTATTCATCCATCAGTAATAACATGTCGTGATTTAATGTTCAGCACCTTTGTCCTTGCTAGAAAGACAAATACTCAGCTCAGTTGTCTCACAATAGAGAACGTCAACAGTAAAATTTGGAATGCAACACAAAAGATAATAAATGAGCGAAACGTATAAATATAAGACACTCGAAGTTGGAGAAGACTAATGCTCTAGTCGTGATGTGATTACAGATTTTCCATTCCCCTAAATTATTTGACTCAGTTACAGACTTCCTAAGATATAAGCGCCATCAGCGTTTCAAAATTCGGATACAATTAGTTCCAAAGTATGTAATACGCGAAAGTGTATTTCCTGGTGCGCTTTCCGCAAAATTCTAAACGGTTATGTTCGAAAGTTTGTGAAATTAAATTAATCAGATGATTGGAGAGATTTTCTTCAAAACCGAATAAGTTCGATCCTGTTGTGAGTTATATAATATATATATATATATATATATATATATATATATATATATATATATATATATATATATATATATATATATATATATATATAAATATATATATATATATATATATATATATCTAATTATTTATTTGAATTGTTGTCGCCTGTGAACTATTTTTAACCTTATGATAATTATTAGCAATAACAGGCTTGGTGAATCTCAAAAAACTCGATTTTATTAAAAAGTTTTGATAAAGCCACGAATGTCGTGGCGAAACGTCAACTTTTCAATCAAATCGAGTTGTTTGAGATTCGCCAATTCTGTTATTGATAATTATTATCATAAAGGTATATATATATATTATATATATATATATATATATATATATATATATACTATATATATATATATATATCTAATATATAAAATTCTCGTGTCACGGTGTTAGAAGTTAAACTCCTCTGAAATGGCTCGACCGATTCTCATAAAAAAAAATTTTCCCCGTAAATGTCAAGGATGAATTTTTTGAGGTTCAATGGCGGTAGATTCGGATACATTTCATTGAACTTTCCATGTCCTGCTGATAGTTTTATCACACTGTCCAAAAATAATAAACAAATTCATAAGAACTTCATTTGAATAAATTTTTTCCATCGTTTCTGAAGGTATTTCCAACTTCTGAAGTGAGAAAATAGATTGTCACAACATTACTGTCAAATAGTAGGTAATCATGACATGCTTAGCAAATACCAAGGGGATACCATGTTCAAGGAACATTTTCACAAATAAGTGCTCATAAGTCCGAAACTGGACTAGTTAGGTAAAGGTATGATGTACATAGATAAAAAGGAAATTCTAGCAGCTTTCCGAATTTGTAATAATATACAGGGTATTCCATTTGAAAAAACCAACTTATAGTCACTTTTCCAAGCTAACGAAATAACTGTATTTTTTGACCACCCTGTATTGAAATAACCAACATTAGGCTGAAGTGTAGGAAGCCCCTAGGTATTAACAAACTTAATCCGAAATTTCGATATCATTGTATTTCTTAGCTCAAAGATATCAGAGTATTTAGAGGTCTTGATTTCCGACGAAAAAAAACGAAAATAATTTTTATTTCGAAAACGGTAACAGAAAGGTATAGGAAAATATGATGGAAAGTTGTTAGGAAATTGTTGGAGATTCTAAAAATAATATAATATACAGGTAGTTCCATTTTAAAAATCAAAGTTGCTACTACTTTCTTATAGAAGTGGCAACACCGCATTACCGAAAATATTTTAGTTGGGTAGAGAATGTCCGATTATGCCCTCCATTGAATTTTCAAAGTGATCCGTTGTATGGTTCACCAGAAACGTCTAATGTGCCATCCACCGTGAATCACCCTGTATATATATATATATATATATATATATATATATATATATATATATATATATATATATATATATATATCTATATATATATATATATATATATATATATATATATATATATATTTTTATGTATATATATATATATCCTATATATATATATATATATATATATATATATATATTATAGGTATATATGTATTATAGTATATTATATATATATATATTAATATATATATATATATATATATATATATAAATATACGTATATATTTGCCTAGTGCACCTTGAAATCCACAGCTGTTTCTGTTAGACCAAATGATTTGGCCTTTGGGATTATTCAAAAGGCGAAACAAAATTGTCATATTTGGTTAAATTGTTGGCAGCTTCAAAGTATGCGAAAAGGAGTGGCGAGAAGTTGCATGAGTGGATATCTATAAAACTGGTGGCAAAAGATATGGAGATTAATTATGAACAATATTTGAAATTCAGCTTTCTAGGGCTAATTCAAACTATAATACCTCATTCTGAATCCAGATAGAGGTATGAAAATTTGTACATGAATTGAATTAAAATCAAAAAGGTTCCATTTGGTGGTATAAAATTTTTTTCAACGCCGCCATTTTAGACTAGGAATTTCTTATATTTTGTAGTTTTTGAGGTTTTGCGGTCACAGCTTCCGTTGATTGAGTTAGAGGGTAGTTATTTATAATGTCGATAGAGTTTATATCAGTTAAATGTCTTCAGGGGGTTCACTCAATTTCCTTCACCACTGCATTAGTTATGTCTAAATTTCAAATGTTTCGGAAAATTTTCGAATATTGTGCATTTCTAAAGCCCTTATAAATTCAGTTGGATCACTGAGAATTTGTACGTGAAATTAAGTTGTTGTTAGGTAAGTGCTATAAAGGATTTTCAAATATTTTCGTTCATCGCCGAATTTCTTATGTAGGAATTTTATGCGTTTTCGCATGTTTTTAAACCTTTTTTCAATGTGCATTTCTTCAGCGCCTTTTAATTGAACTAAGGAGTTAAAAATTTGTATGTGAAAAATAATTAAAATTACGGAGAAAAGGACCTTAACGACGAAGCTCTGCCCTCCATTCATTTTTTTTTCTTGTGCAGCAATCATGACACATTTCCGCTCAATGCACGAAAAGAATTTTTAATATCTCAGTTCTTCGTTCATCGCAATATTTAGCTGTGACTTGAAACGTTTGTTTGAAATTGGTATTGACATTCGAGATTTATTTTTCAGAAATAGGTCATGTGATATTTCATACTGAAGTTTAAACTATCCTGTAGGTAGATGAAAGAAAGTATTCTGATGAATTCCTTTCGAATAACAGGAGGAGGCGCATCTTGTACTGTATTGATAACGACGTATAGATAAGCGAATATATATATATATATATATATATATATATATATATATATATATATATATATATATATATATAAACAACAACAAAGAACTTAGTCGCGGGAAAATATTAAACAAGTAGAGCAGAATTATCGGTATAGCCCGCTTATATGGAAGCAGCCGTTGACACGTGTTTCGGACTCTTTGGTCCTCATCAGAACGGCGTAGCCAAGCATTGGATTGAGAACTTGGAGATGAAAATAGCACAACAAACGATGAGGACCAAAGAGTCCGAAACACGTGTCATCGGCTGCTTCCATATAAGCGGGCTATACCGATAATTCTGCTCTACTTGTTTAATATTTTCCCGCGACTAAGTTCTTTGTTGTTGTATATTTACTCGGTCTGAGATCTCGCGGATGGCATTAATCGCCTCCGTGGCAAAGTTTGACCAAATCTCCCAAACCGGAGTGTTCAAACAATAAGCCACAAATGTGTGATTGTCTTCCGTAACAGGGGATTTCGTTTGTTGTGCTATTTTCATCTCCAAGTTCTCAATCCAATGCTTGGCTACGCCGTTCTGATGAGGACCAAAAGAGTCCGAAACACGTTGTCAACGGCTGCTTCCATATAAGCGGGCTATACCGATAATTCTGCTCTACTTGTTTTATATATATATATATTATATATATATATATATATAATATATATATATATATATATATATATAACTATATATATAAAATCTCGACGTTTCGGCTCCTTTTGCGAAGCCATCTTCAGGAGAATTAGAAGAGGAATAATTCAGAATCGTGGCCTCAATCTGCCTACTCCACGATTCGAAATTAGGAGGAAACGGAAACAATACGATTGCGTGGTCTCAACCTGCCTACTCCACTAACCGTACTGCTTCCTGTCAACTCTTAAGTCTCAACCTGCCTACTCTTCAGAGTCAACTGACGGGCAGATCGTCGCGTGGCCGTATTTATAGGGGAGGGGGCGGGTACTCACGCTCATCAGTGCGGGATGCACTCTGATTGGGCGTTACATGGCGACCACTGAGAAGTGGTTTCCATGCTGATGGGTGTCTGTGACTGTCATCTCTGGTGTTCAAACAATTTGGACGTTTTTCTATTTCTACAGCTTCACGGAAAATTCGGGATTTGAAAGATCGGACGGGAGCAATAGTTCTTGTATTGGGGAAATCGATAATGTGGCCTGTTTGGGTGTGATGTTGGGAAAGGGCGTTGGAGATATCTGAGTCTCTTACTGAAAGTGAATGTTCTTTGGCACGGACCTCAATTCGTCGATTTGTTTGTCCTATATAAGAACGAGGACAATTGGAACAGGAAATCTCATAAACACCGTGATTTTCGTTAGGAATTTTATCTTTGACGGATCTGACCAGATGGGAGAGTTTTTGTTGAGTGGTGAATATTGTTTTGATATTCGTGTTTTTGAGAGATCTTGCGATCTTATCTGTTACTTCTTTGATGTAAGGAAGAAATAATTTAGGTGTAGATTCTTGTTCAGTGGGATTGGAAGGAGGTAGAGGTGGGGTGATGTTTGTGTGTTTGCGTATGTTCTTGTTGATTTGATATGTGTTGTAACCGTTCTGTAATAATATATGTTTTAGAGTTTTGAGTTCTGATTCACGGTGTTCGTCGTCAGATAGTCGAATGGAGCGGTGGATTAGGGTATTAACTACAGAGTTAAGTTGAGAAGGATGGTGGTGAGACTGGGCATTCAAATAACGGTTTATATGGGTGAATCAGAACTCAAAACTCTAAAACATATATTATTAAAGAACGGTTACACGCGACAATCGGCCCGTCAGTTGACTCTGAAGAGTAGGCAGGTTGAGACTTCAGAGTTGACAGGAAGCAGTACGGTTAGTGGAGTAGGCAGGTTGAAACCACGCAATCGTATTGTTTCCGTTTCCTCCTAATTCGAATCGTGGAGTAGGCAGATTGAGGCCACGATTCTGAATTATTCCTCTTCTAATTCTCCTGAAGATGGCTTCGCAAAAGGAGCCGAAACGTCGAGATTTTTCAAATCTTTCACGGGGTTCATTCCGTGAACCAAGTTTTTCAAATACTTCCGACCGCGGAAATCTTTCTGAACATATATATATATATATAAATATATATATATATATATATATATATATATATATATATATATATATATATATATATATATATATATATGTATATATAAATATATATATATATATATATATATATATATATATATACATATATATATATATATAATATATATATATATATATATATATATATATATATATATATATATATATATATATATATATATATACTTATACATAGATAGATAGATAGTATATTTGGTTACATAATAAAAAAGTCAAGTTACAATTAAAATACAATATAAAAATTCAAATGATTATTCATTTTAATCACTTCAAAGTTTCACATTGAAGTCCTCCAAACTGTATGGTGGGTTTTCCAGAAGATAATCTTTCAATGTTTTCCAAAAGATCTTCTTCTGGAGTTTTTTCAATTGAATAGGAATTCCATTATGTAATCTCCTTCATTTTTTATCATGCCTGTACATAATCTAGCTTTCTCAATATTGAAGTCTTCACTAGATCTGATCCAATATGGTTGACATTATGATCTTCTTTCATGCATGGTGGGTTTATTCACAATATTCATGGCTAGCCTTAGTATTAGTTCAGCTACAACAGTCAATATACTGTGTTTTTTGAATATTGGCTTGCAGTGGCATTGCGAGTTCACACCTTCAATGGCCCTGAGAGCCTCCTTTTGGGCCCCTATATATATATATATATATATATATATATATATATATATATATATATATATATATATATATATATATATATATATATATATATATATAGTTGATGGAATCCGTCGTTACTACGTGATAATTTAACATGATTAACAAAACTAAATTTGAATTTACTACGTTTATTATCACAAAATATTTTGAAAAATATAACACTGCGATTGCAATTTCGGTCACTAGACCATCATCGGGCAGATTGAGTTAAGAACTTCTTAACTCAATCTGCCCGATGATGGTCTAGTGACCGAAATTGCAATCGCAGTGTTATATTTTTCAAAATACTTTGTGATAATAAACGTAGTAAATTCAAATTTAGTTTTGTATATCATATATATATATATATATATATATATATATATATATATATATATATATATATATATATATATATATCACAAAAAATAATGATGGATTTTGAATCAGAATCATTGGAAACATACCCATACCGATTTTCATCATCATAAAATACAGGGTGTTCGAAAAAACGAATTATTATATTTTTTTCAATGTGTCATCAAAAAATCATCATCGTAATAGTCCAAGATCCCAGAGCCACCAGACGTTACTTATTTTCTCAGCAATGATATCTATGGGATGAAGTAGTGTTCTTATGTACTTTCAGTGTATGCTATCTTGTGCCGACGGCCAATTTCCAGGTATCAGGTGCTAAAGATGGAAAAAAAATCAACTCACTTGTTATTTTGTCAGTCTTGATTTTTATATATGATTCTTACGGAACTATTTCAATGCCTTATGCAAGCAGCCAGACCTATCGTATGGGCCAAACATACCGGCCAGATACAAATAAAGTGTCCCTATGAGTATGACTCAACAAAGGATTCAAGAAAAATTACACCATTTCTTGTTATAATACCTATACCTGTGATGTAGCCATACGCTAAATAAATACAAAATTACTTTCCTTGATTTTTGTATAAAATGATTTTCACTACGATATTTACTGCCAATAACTTGTTGACATAATTATAAATTGATTTATCATCATTTTTAAGTTATTTTTTCTCGGGCTCCCTGTTCAGAGACAAGTTATCTTCAGAATCATGAATTTCGGTAGAGATATGTATAAAGCAATCTTCAATAAGAACCAATAATTGCTTATTCTCAAAAATACTACAATAGTAAATTTTCTTGAGACATTAAAAAAAAATTATTTGTTCTTCGGATACCCTGTATACTATGATGACAAAAATTGGTACAGGTATATTTTAAGTGATCTTGATTTATGATCCATCATTATTTTTCGAGAAAAAAAATCCCTAATAATACTTTTTGAAAAATTGATCGCAGTTTGCCACGATAACAGCCTAAAAATATAATTACTCACTTATTAGATAGAATTTTCAAAATCGATCAAATAATAACGATTTTACAGGGGTGGTAAGTCTTTATAGTGGACACACTGTATATATATATATATATATATATATATATATATAGGTAGTTATATAAATATTTTAGTATGTTTGGCGTCCTCTTTTTTCTATTTCTTTAGTACATTGAAAATACTCTAACTTTTATTTTATTGATTTTCAGGTTTAGCACCATTAGTGTTAAGGGGTTCTTGTCCCCAATGTTCACCTCAAGAGAAGAGGCAGATCCAAAAAGTTTTAGCATACGTTCAAAAGAATTATCCCAAAGAATGGAATAAAATGCTCCAACAATACGCAGGGTGAAAATTGAGAATTATTTGATAGTCTTGAAGCTATATGTGAATAGTTTAAGTACAATTTCAATCATTAGTCCAAAAAATTTAGTACAAAGAATGAACAGTGTTTGACTTTAGATTCATGAATAAAGCAATAATTTGTTATTTAATCAAACTCTATTCTGGGACAATTGTAAATAATTTTCAAAATACAACTGAGATAATATGTGATTATAAATTTGAATGAAAACTTTGTGAAAATAAACTGTGATTTTAATTCTGATTTAAAATGATATAAAAATTATCCTTATAAATATAATCATAAATTCATATATTTTATCAGGAAGACATTCAAAACATATGCCCATAGAACTCTATTGTAATATAATAAGTAAAATTCTCATCTCACAACCATTATGTTTTTCTTTTTATTCTATATAACCCTTTCCTTACGATTTCATCAAATCTTTCTAGATTATAAATTTTCTCAGTTCAAACATTATATGTCTATGTACTATATATAGAACATATATATATATATATATATATATATATATATATATATATATATATGTATGTATGTATTTATGTATATATATATATATATATATATATATATATATATATATATATATATAGTATATATAAATTTATATATATTTATATATATATATATATATATATATATATATATATATATTGTTTGGTATTGAAATATTTTTTACTTTTCCGTGATATCAGAACACACGTGTGGCGATGTTGTATATTCGGTTAACCGAGAAGCGAGAATCAATTAGTAGAATACACCGCAATTAGAACGGTACGAGATCGATCTGTTGAGTTTTTCGCGTTATTTTTGATAGTTTTGGATATAGTTTGGATATATCAAATAGCAGACAATAATAATTGTCACTTTAAGTTTTATGAAGTATCACGGTTTGTGTAGTTACATTCTTAGTTTGGTTTTACCGGTATCCTTGATTCCTTCCCGCTTTCCTATCATATTACAGGTAATAGTGTTTGACGTAGAAAATAGCTGTGACACCAAACTGTGGTAAGTCAATCGTTTTAGTTAGTTTTTGCATTTCGTTATTTCATAAAATTAAACCCAAATTATATTTTCCTATACAGTCCATTCATACAGTACAAAACATTTTTTGGTCCTTCGAGCCGGATAGTCGGTTTCTTAGTTTTTTAGTTGATTATTATTAATTTGGGTTTTCGCACAAATTTAATAAATCAAGATTTATTAAACTTATTCATTAGATTAATTTCGTTCGTTGCATTGAATTGGATAGTATAGAACAAATCGATCTCTTATCGTGCCACATGTTGCAGCTCTTCGTTTTTTAGTTGGAATTATTGTTTATTTCAATCACTAGAAAATATATTCATTTATATAGGTAGATACATAAATTTCAGATATCCGAAACAATACTTTTTCTGTCTGATTTACATTTGGTTAATATCAGCTGATAGATTGTGGTTCATTGACATTCATAGAAATAATTGATTGATTCTTATAGGAAATGGATGAAAATCTTGAATTAAAAATGAAGTTACTTGTAGGAAAGAAAAACTTCTTGTTTTCTAGAATGCAAAAACTTTACGATGATGGTCAAAAAATTAATATTAGAGCTAATTTAAAAAATTTCAAAATAAGATTTGAAACGTTAGAGGAGACTAAACAAGAATTTATTAGTATTGTAAATCAAATAAACGAATTGACTCTAGAGATTGATAGGGATGCTAACTTAGATTTCGCAGCACTAGAAGCGGTTGATGAACTGTATTGTCATATTAAAGACATTGCCAGGGTTGTTTTCGGTAAGAATTCGGACGGTTCTACATCTGCTATTCAGGCTACTTCAACTAACGTTCCCGTTAAATCTCTTCCTCGTTTACCTGAAATATCGTTACCCACGTTTGGAGGTTATATTCAGGATTGGCCAGTTTTTCACGAATGTTTTGCTAATTTAATACATAACAATAAAGACTTGAGTGATGTTGATAAAATACATTATTTAGTAGGCAAACTTCATTCAAAGGCGTTAGATGTTTTCGCTGGAATACCACCGATAGGTGCTAATTATAAAATTATTTGGGAAGCATTGGAAAAGAAATATCAAGACAAGCGGCAGTTTGCGAATTTTTATTTAGACAAAATTTTCGAATTTAAACCATTGGAAATACATAGTTCAGATCAATTGAATAGTTTCATCTCCAATTTTGATATTTCGGTCAGAGCGTTGAAAGGTCTGAATGTACCTGACTTAGCAGATTTGTTATTTTCTTATTTAGCTTTAAAAAAGTTGGACGCAGAAACGAAAAGACTATTTGAAAATAATAGACGGGATTCTTCGTTACCTTCATACTCAGATATTATCACGTTTGCTGAAGAACAAGCTAAAATTTGTACTCGTATGTCTTCAGCTAAATATTCTAGTCGAAGTTCTCAGTTAGTAAGAACTATAACGCCAAACGCGATGAAATTAAAAGGCTCACATACATTTATAAGCACACAACGTACGAATATATCACCAAATAAATGTGATATATGCGATAGCAACTTACATACAATATTGAAGTGTTCACAGTTCTTGAAAAAGTCCCCATATGATCGTTATAAAATGGTTAAAGAAAAACGTCTGTGTTTGAATTATTTAGGTCGACATAAAGTGGTATCTTGTAATAGTAAATTGAATTGCAAAACTTGTCAATTGCGACATCATCAGACAACGCAATCAGTTTATGTTCGGTTTTAGATCGCAATGAAATTAGAGGATCTGAAGTACCGTGTACAATTTTGTTGGGTACTGCGGTAGTAAATATTCTTGGTCAAAATGGTTTAATGCACAAAGCTCGTGTACTGCTAGATTCTGGAAGTCAACGCCATATTTTCACAAAATCGTTAGTTAGAAAACTTAATCTGAACATAGTTAAGAAGAAATCTGTTATAAGCGGTATTAGCAATTCATCGCAGGAAGTTATGGGACAAGTTGAATTAACTATTTGTTCAAATGTCGATCCTTCATGCGTTTATCCAATTGAGGCATTAGTGATAGAGGAAATTATAGATTCATTGCCGAGTGCATCTATCGATAGACATATTGCTTCTGAATTTTGTAACTTACCACTTGCGGATAAGGAATTTTTCTCACCTGGACCAATTGATGGTATTATAGGCGCTCAACTTTTTGGTTATTTATTGGGAAATAAAACCATTAGAAAGCCAGCTTCTAAGCTTTCGGCATTGGAGACCGTTTTTGGGTATGTCATAATGGGAGAGGTACCTATTCATAGTACTCTCAAAACGTTTAGTTGTTTTAGTGTAGTTTTTGAGGATCATCTAGATAATATAGTAGAAAAATTTTGGGAGTTTGAGGAAATTCCCAAGCAAAATTTAATGAATTCGGAAGATATTCAATGTGAAGAAATCTTCAAAAATTCTTATCGCCGAGAAAGTGACGGCCGGTATGTAGTTAGTTTGCCGTTCAAAGAATCTCCATCGAAGTTAGGAAATTCATATCCTATAGCATTGAGGAGATATTTAGCGTTAGAGCGCAAATTCGATCAGAATCCTTCGTTTAAGGCTTCCTATAATAAAATCATTGAAGATTATTGTCAAAAAGGGTTTCTGAGAAAGGTTAATATTGAACAAGGGATAAGTGAAGATAGCTATTTTATTCCGCATCATGGAATACTTAAGGACAGTACCACCACTCCACTTCGTATAGTTATGGATGCTAGTTGTAAATCTGATAGCTCGTATTCCTTGAATGATTTATTGTTTAACGGGTGCAGACTTCAACACGATATATTAAGCTTGTTCATCAGTTTTAGATTATTCAAAATTGCGTTAACTGCAGACATAAGACAGATGTACCTGCAAATCAAATTATGTGAAGATCATCAGAAGTTTCAACGTATATTATGGCGTGATTCAAATCAAGAAGATTTATCCTGTTTTGAACTCACAACAGTTACTTTTGGTGTTAAAAGCTCGCCCTATTTAGCTTTGAGAGTTATTCAACAATCAACTCGCGATGAAGCTGAAGTATATCCGCTAGCCTCTAATATTGTTAGTAATAGCATGTACATGGACGATCTATTGTGTAGTGTGGAGTCAGTAGATGAAGCCAAGAGAATTTATTTAGAGATAGTGTCGCTCTTTAAGGCAGGAGGTTTTGAAATGGTAAAATGGGCGGTCAATGACAATGAGGTCTTTGATACCATTCCAGAAAATTTACGATCGCAAACAGCTGTTCAGCTTCCTTCAGAATTTCTGAGCGTCCTGGGTATGCAGTGGAGTCCAAGCTCAGATAATTTATCTTATAAGTTTGGTTTGTCAATTAGAAAATGCACGAAACGGAATATCTTATCTACTGTGGCAAGAGTTTTCGATCCTTGTGGTTTAATTGCACCGGTCACACTGAGGATGAAATTATTCATCAAACAGTTATGGTCATATCATTTAGATTGGGATGAAGAACCGCCTTCGAAGTTTGTAGAGGCTTGGAATAAATTTGAGTCGAAATTATATGTGCTCAAAGATTTTAGTTTGCCTCGTCACTTAGGAGCTTGCAAACATGCTTCGTATGTGCTCATTGGATTTGCAGATGCTTGTGAAACATCCTATGGTGCTATGGTATATTTGCGTAGCGCCGCTGGAGAAAATATTTCGGTGAATTTAGTTTGTGCCAAGTCGAAAGTATCACCTTTGAAATATGTATCTATTCCCAGGTTAGAGCTCTGTGCTTCTCTTTTGTTAGCTAGGTTGATTGATTTTGTGATACATGTATTAGAACCACGTATATTGATTGAAGAGATATATGCATTGTCAGATTCAACAGTTGCATTGTGTTGGATAGTGTCACCTTCTAGTCGTTGGAAAACCTTTGTTGCCAACCGTGTATCCAAAATACAGGAGTTGGTTCCACTTTCTTCGTGGTTTCACATTGAGGGAACCGAGAATATCGCAGATATGCTCTCTCGCGGATGCGATCCCATCAGTTTTATCTCCAACCAAGAATGGCTAAATGGACCGAAATGGCTTAAATTGGATTGAGGTTTCTGGCCAATTTCTATGATAAAATCTAGCGACACGTGTTTAGAGCAAAGGGTAATTTCATTAATTGTTGTTGAGCCCACCGGCAATCTTTTATATTGCTTGATTTCGAGATGTTTTTATTGGTATAAGTTACTTAGAATTGTAGTATGGATTTGTAGATTTGCCAAACTGCTGCCTGTGCAACAGTATATTGGAGCATCTGATCTTACGTTCGCAGAAAATTTGCTTATAAAAATTGTACAACGTGTACATTTTTCGGATGTTATCACTTCGCTAAAAGATGGAAATAGATGTGGAATAAAATCCATTCGTAAACTCAAACCATTCATTCAGGATGATTTATTGAGGGTTGGTGGACGATTACATTTCGCCAAACTTGATTTTGAAAGTAAACAGACGCTATTATTGCCTAAAAAGGATAAATTTGTTAATTTTCTGATTAAACACGTTCATGCAAAAAACTTGCATACTCGATCAAATTTAGTTTTGTCACTGTTGAGACAGAAATATTGGGTATTGTCAGGAAGAGGCGTTGTGCGAAATGTTATTTCCAAATGTAATTTATGCTTTCGTTTTAAACCTATTGTATATCCACCATTAATGGGAAATCTTCCAGCATGTAGAGTGCGAGAAGCAAAACCGTTTCTAAACACAGGTCTGGATTTTGCAGGTCCACTTCATGTTCTAATGAGTCGTTATAGAGGTGCTAGGACGACAAAGGCTTATATTTGTTTATTTGTTTGTCTTTCAGTAAAGGCAGTGCATTTAGAACTAGTTTCAGATCTATCTACCGAAATTTTCATTTGCGCCTTCAAAAGGTTTTTAAGTCGTAGAGGATACTGTGCCTCAATATATTCAGATAGAGGGACTAATTTTATTGGTGCCAAAACTGAGTTGGCCGAGATATATAGGTTAGTCAACAAAGTTGAATTTGAACAGAAACTTAGTAGCGAATTATCTTCACGTGGCATCGAATGGAAGTTCAATCCTAGTCAGGCTCCGCATTTTGGAGGATTATGGGAATCCAATGTAAAATCGGTAAAAACACATTTATATAAAATAATCGGTAAGCAAATCCTCACGTTTGAGGAAATGACTACATTGTTAGTACAAATTGAAGCTTTACTTAACTCTAGACCGCTTTGCTTGTTATCGTCAGATCCTGCGGATCCAGAAGCTTTAACACCTGCTCATTTTTTGAATCTTAGGCCTTTGGATAAGTTACCTGCTGTAGATCTTAGTTCCGAGAAAGCTACACTATTAAATAGGTTTCAGTTAATAGATAATATGGTTCAATGTTTCTGGCGAAGATGGCATCTTGAGTATTTACACAATCTACAAACGCGGGAACGATGGAATGTCGACTCAAATTCAATTAAAGTCGGTACTGTAGTATTATTGCATCAACCGAATTTGCCTCCCTTGCAGTGGTCTCTTGGGCGCATAACGGAGGTATTTCCAGGTAAAGATGAAATTGTTAGAGTAGTAAATGTGAAGACAAAAACGGGAACCTATTTACGTCCTGTTGTGAAGGTCTCCGTTACCTTCTCAATAATTGAATTTATCAGTTTTTTTTTGTTTCTCTCGTTTTAGTTATATTTAGCAGGAAGCTCAATTTCTAGAAACAAATTGTTTAGAATTTTAGTTTATATCTCCTTTGTTAGTTTGAATAAAATTTAAGTTTCTTTAAGGTAACGAATTTTTTAGTTTATAGGATCTGAAAATGATTTTTCAGGGGTGGGGGAATGTTTGGTATTGAAATATTTTTTACTTTTCCGTGATATCAGAACACACGTGTGGCGATGTTGTATATTCGGTTAACCGAGAAGCGAGAATCAATTAGTAGAATACACCGCAATTAGAACGGTACGAGATCGATCTGTTGAGTTTTTCGCGTTATTTTTGATAGTTTTGGATATAGTTTGGATATATCAAATAGCAGACAATAATAATTGTCACTTTAAGTTTTATGAAGTATCACGGTTTGTGTAGTTACATTCTTAGTTTGGTTTTACCGGTATCCTTGATTCCTTCCCGCTTTCCTATCATATTACAGGTAATAGTGTTTGACGTAGAAAATAGCTGTGACACCAAACTGTGGTAAGTCAATCGTTTTAGTTAGTTTTTGCATTTCGTTATTTCATAAAATTAAACCCAAATTATATTTTCCTATACAGTCCATTCATACAGTACAAAACATATATATATAAAGATGTCCCTCGTGATACTGAAATTGACGTGCTTCGCCAAATTTTCATAGTATCATTTGTTGAAGAAATATTGAGTGCTGCTATTTTCAAAGTAAAACACAGTATATATATATATATATATATATATATATATATATATATATATATATATATATATATATATATATTTTTATTTTGAAATATTATATTTATATATTTATATATATATATATATATATATATATATATATATATATATATATATATTTACTTGGTGAAAGTTCATATTCATAACTTTATAAAGAAATAAAAGTTTAGTACGAGATGAAGTCAATGTTATGACGAAACGCGTTTACTCAATAGATTTTTATTTTAACCTGTGAAAAGTTTTTTATTTCTTTATATATATATATATATATATATATATATATATATACAGGTAGCGAGAAAGTCAGGCAACAAGGTATTTTCTTTAAGACGAGTAAACGTATAATCATCAGATTTCCCTCAGAAATGGATTGTTATTAAGTGGCAGGCAAGATCTAACGACTTAACTCCCCTTTATAACAAACATAACTGATTCAAAAACTTTCAAATGTCTTGAGATGCAGACAATTTCTCCATAAATGATAAACAATTCTATTCGAAGCTTCAAATGCAGATTATATTATTGCTAAGCCACAGGTGGCCAATATTTTGAGATCCTATTATGAGAAGACTATTAATATTTTTGTAAATTAGTGTGAATTGAAAAGTTACATATTGTATATCTTTGAGAATTCTTTCTCTTATTTTTTTAGTTATGTGGTACGTATTCTGTATTTTTGAAAAGAGGTCGAAATCAGCTTTTCTAGGATATATCACTCGACCTACAGTGCTATTTAAAAAAATTCAAGATGGCGGCGGTACACCGAATGCTGACGTCACTCAAGTTTGACAGGACTTCTGAAAAACGAAAAATGTAATTCTGTGCCTAACCCTTAAATTTGATAAGTATACGTTCAATCGTTTCAAAGAAAATACCTTATTGCCAGACTTTCTCGCTACCCGGTATTATATATATATATATATATATATATATATATATATATATATATATATATATATATATATATATATATATATATATATATATATATGTATGTGTGAATCATGAAAATTATCATATTCATTTCAATGGGACTATTCTTTCTCGCTTATGCTTGCCAGAGATCTATTCGATATTTCAGAGTTTGTGTGATACTTTGGATGAAGACAATAAACAAAACAAAATGTGAGTTACGAAACAAAATCATATCGAATAACTCGAGAATAATAGTTGTAGTTACGATGTAGTTTAGCAACGGAAGTTTTGGATAATGGGTTGTATTTACTCCAATGCACTGAAATTTATAGTGGAAAATCGATGGCCAGTACGCCACTTCTGTGGATGGAGAATTAGGTTATTTATGTGAGCTGATATGGTATGAATTATGAGGTGTGAGGTTAGAGATAACCAGATGAGGAAACTCAGCTGTTCAGATGGTCGGAATATCAGTCTGGCTGTTTTTCTCTCTCTCGAAACGTGTTATTGAGTGCTTCTGGGAGATTTTCACGAAAAATTCATCACAACAGTGGAATTATCGTTAAAATTATCAACGACTGAAAAATATTTTGAATCGTAAAGCTCAATATCGAATTCGATTCAAACGATAGCAAAAATATAACTCTCAAAAACATAGTGTATATCCTATGGACTTGTTAATTAACCTCCAAATTAATGTGATTTATTTTCTATTAATTCTCTACTTTCATTTGCATTGTGTCATTTTCGGATTGTCAAATCAACCTATACGTGTGCTATGTAGGTATGCCTCATATATATATATATATATATATATATATATATATATATATATATATATATATATATATATATATATATATATATATATATATATATATATATATATATATATATATATATATATATATATATATATATATATAAGTAAGAATTATTCGTGTTGAACGGAAAACAAGCCCGTGGTTATAAAATTAAGTGAACTAGAATATTTATTTGAAACTAATCAAATAAACCTCCTAACAATTACCGTCTAGGGTAGATGTGGCTATTTCGATGCTTCGTGAACTCTTATAACCAGCTCCGCTAGGAGGTTTGTTTGATTAGTTTCAAATAAATGTCCTAGTTCACTTAATTTTATAACCACGGGCGTGTTTTCCGTTTAACACGAATAATTCTTACTTATATTCATTTGCCATCGCGATAAAATTCGGAGCGATTGCTGCTTGCGGTGTGTGAATGTTGAATCACATCGAATTGATGTGTCAACTTTACCCTAGCAGATATAGTAGCCACCTTCGGGTGTTCCGGACGTACGAGTTCTCGTTGCCGAAATGTTTTCGTCTGTCTGAGAGATGTGGTTCAATTGTTTCCGACTGGTGGCGTTGTGTCATATTTATATGCCATGGAGTTACTAGAAGAAAACCAAGCTAGTTAGTCGAGTATGTTAGGTACGCTGGCTAGTATTTGGGAGGTCTCGGGTTCAAACCCCGGGGCCGACAGGTCTGCCATGAGTTTTTTCAGAGGTTTCCTCATGATAATGTAAGACACTGCTTGCAAACTTATAAGGCGAATGCTGGGCCAGTAGAAATCCTCTGAACCCTACCCACACTTCCAATGTTCCATAAATATCTCGTCTCACCTATCCTTAATGCACTTGTACATACAAGTGTATCCTCTGATCTGGCTGAAGGAGTTAATCGCAAACTCAAGCTGCCCGCCTTCCTTACACATACTTCAGGGAGGAATGTTTCCTTTTTTTTTTACTAGAAGAAAAATGTATGACCGTTTGAAATGTTAGTTTGGTTATCACTATCGGTGGATGGATGATACTGATGAGCCCCAATTAGGGCGAAACAGTCTGTCTATCAATTTACATCGATTGTAATAAACAGATTAACATTTCTAACAATTACCGTCTAGGGTAGATGTGGCTATTTCGATGCTTCGTGAACTCTTAAAATCAGCTCCGCTAGGAGGTTTGTTTGATTAGTTTCAAATAAATGTTCTAGTTCACTTAATTATATATATATATATATATATATATATATATATATATATATATATATATATATATATATATATATATATATATTTATATATATATATATATGTATATATATATATGTGGCGGATTTAGATATTTTCCGTTAGTCGACTATATATATATATACATATATATATATATATATATATATATATATATATATATATATAATTATATATTATATTTATATATATAAATTATATATATATAATTATATATATATATTTATATATATATATATATATATATATATATATATATATATATAGATATATATATATATATATATGTGGAGTATATATATATTTTATTATAGTTAAATATATATATATATATATATATATATATATATATATATATATATATATATATATATATATATATAATTATATATATATATATATATATATATATATATATATATATTATATATATATATATATATATATATATATATATATATATATATATATATATATATATATATATATATATATAAATCTTGCCGCCCCTATCGACTTCACAATTCGATACCCTAGTTCACAATCATATTAACAACAATGTTTTTGTCAATAAAATTGCAACTTTATGATTTGTGCACTATCATCCTTATTACACCACCATCATTTCCTAGATTATTTTTAAGATTGCACAAGGAATTTTTTTTTGGGTTATATTTCTGAGATAATAAAATCTTAGTTATGTACTTGTACTACTAATAAGATAGGGTAAGGTATACGTTGATACTGCTTATACAATAATGAACATTTGGTAAACGTATTTTTTGAATAATTTTTATTGCGTTTACTTACAGTTTGAAATTAATATATTCCATTGTCTGGTAACAATCCGGTTGATGATGACGATGAAATTCAATGAATTAATTTATGAATGTTATATAAAAAGTAATAAAATTCATATTTTCAAGCTCAAAAATTAACTATCATATACATTTGCAAGCGCTTTCGGATCCAAAATAAAGGAAAGTTACAGGAACCATTTTTCAGATAATTAGAAAATTTTTTCGACAACAATATCTTTCAAATGGATGAACTGATTTTCATGCTCTTTAAGTCAATCAACGCAATTCAATAAGGAAGAGAATTGAGTAGATTTTGAAATGAATCGGTTTGGTAGTCTGAGAGGTATGTATTCCAAAAAAAGATATTTATTGAAAATTTTATTTTTGCGATTTCTCAAAATCGACTGTGCCAAGTCGGTTGCAATTCTCAGGAAATCTGAGTTTGGCAAAACTCTTTTGAATGCCGCTACATTTTGATCGGTGTTCTTCTTCAAAAGTTATAACAGATTCACAAACACACACATACATACATCTATACAGATAAATCAGCATGCAAACAATATCTTTCCAATTTTTGAAAATTTCAAATTTTTTCAGCATTAAGTTGAAAATTTTGGCCAGAAAATTTGCTCCAGCCTATTCAGCCTGTTGGTAAATCAGCCACTGATATATATATATATATATATATATATATATATATATATATATATATATATATATATATATATATATACTGATATTTAAAATAAAAACACTTGGCTTTAAGTTTCACAAATATATTGAATAAAAATTAACAATTACATTAGTCAACTAGTTTCGGGTTATGGGCCCATTATCAAGACTGAACAGAAAAATACTTAACAAGCTCATTTATAATATTGATTGTAGTAGAGGGGAAATTTGGTATTCAACTTGTTCATTTACGATGGGGTAATTCCTCTTAATGGCACTACTAATTTCTAAAATTTCCAACAGGTCAAGACGTTTGCCCTTTTTACCTGGGTGGAGGCATATCGTTTTCTCGAAGTCGATGAAATGGTTAAATTTTATACAATGCTCTGAGAAACCAGTGGTGTTTTTGTTAAACAAAATTGACTTTTTATGTTCTTCTACGCGAGTGTTGATTTTTCTGCCTGTTTGTCCGATATAAAATGATGGACATTCATTACAAAAGATTTTGTAAACACCACTGTTTTCTCCAATATTGTTCCTATCCTTGTTATTGACTAAGAGTGACTTTAAATTACGTTTATTTGTACATATGCTTTTAATACCGTTTTGTGATAATCTGTTGATGATTTTATTACTAATTCCTGGAATATAGTTTATTAAATGATATTTTTGTTCGCTTTTTATGACTGGTGAGGGATAAATTGAATTTAGAATATTCTTATATCGTTTTTTCTTTATCATTTGATCAATCAAGATGTCTTTATAGCCGTTATTTATTGCTAATAATTTTAAAATATTAACTTCTTTAGTGGAATTTTCTTCAGAAAGAGGGATGGCAAAAAGTCTATGTATGAATGAGTGAAATGCACTTAATTTAATTTTAATTGGTTGACTGCTATCATTGTGTATTAGCGTATCTGTAAAAGTAGGTTTTCTGTAGATATTAAATGTAAGAGCATGTTTTTTTCTAGTTATTTGGGTATCTAAAAAGTTAAGGGAATGTTGTTCATTTTCTATTTCTTTTGTGAATTGAATTGAAGGGTGAAAAGAGTTAATGTATTTGAGAAAATTATCTAACTGTCTATCCGTCCCACACCATATACAAAAAATGTCATCAACATAACGCCGCCATAATAAAACATTACTAATATGTAAAGCGGACAAAGGTAATACTGTCACTATTTTGGACAAAAAAACTTATGTAGAAAAAACTGAAAATCTATTCAACTCTAATAACTTCATTAAACTCAAAAATGATCCTACAATGAAATACCAATCAGAAGTAAAATATCTCATTAAGAATTGCCCAAATATTTTTTCACATACCAATCTTGCAATTTTGTCCACGATGAATCCGCAAATTCCGAGGTTATACACTCTACCTAAGATACATAAACCTGACTGTCCTATGCGTCCAATAGTATCTTACATAAATGCACCCGCCTATAAAATATGTCAATATCTAAATAAAAAACTACCTTCATTAATACAATTCAACCCTACTTACAGTATAAAAAACTCTTCACAGCTCATTAATCAGTTGAAAAATCTCAAGATTCCACTCAATGCAAAATTAATCTCTTTTGACGTAATAAATTTATTTCCTTCTATTCCGAACAATGAATTGAAAAATATCATTAGAAGGGATTTGAATTCAAATAGTAATATATCACCCGAAATAGTTCAGGAAATGATTTCGGCATCGAATCTATGTCTAAAACAAAGTTATTTTGAATTTAATGGCATAGTTTATCAACACTCAGATGGTTTGCCAATGGGTTCACCGTTATCACCTCTTCTCAGTGAAATCTTTATGTCTGACTTAGAGAATAAAATCTTTGAATCTACAAACAGCCTGATTAGTAATGTTTTATTATGGCGGCGTTATGTTGATGACATTTTTTGTATATGGTGTGGGACGGATAGACAGTTAGATAATTTTCTCAAATACATTAACTCTTTTCACCCTTCAATTCAATTCACAAAAGAAATAGAAAATGAACAACATTCCCTTAACTTTTTAGATACCCAAATAACTAGAAAAGAACATGCTCTTACATTTAATATCTACAGAAAACCTACTTTTACAGATACGCTAATACACAATGATAGCAGTCAACCAATTAAAATTAAATTAAGTGCATTTCACTCATTCATACATAGACTTTTTGCCATTCCTCTTTCTGAAGAAAATTTCACTAAAGAAGTTAATATTTTAAAATTATTAGCAATAAATAACGGCTATAAAGACATCTTGATTGATCAAATGATAAAGAAAAAACGACATAAGAATATTCTAAATTCAATTTATCCCTCACCAGTCATAAAAAGCGAACAAAAATATCATTTAATAAACTATATTCCAGGAATTAGTAATAAAATCATCAACAGATTATCACAAAAAGGTATTAAAAGCATATGTACAAATAAACGAAATTGGAAGTCACTCTTAGTCAATAACAAAGATAGGAACAATATTGGAGAAAACAGTGGTGTTTACAAAATCTTTTGTAATGAATGTCCATCATTTTATATCGGACAAACAGGCAGCAAAGTCAACACTCGCGTAGAAGAACATAAAAAGTCAATTTTGTTTAACAAAAACACCACTGGTTTCTCAGAGCATTGTATAAAATTTAACCATTTCATCGACTTCGAGAAAACGATATGCCTCCACCCAGGTAAAAAGGGCAAACGTCTTGACCTGTTGGAAATTTTAGAAATTAGTAGTGCCATTAAGAGGAATTACCCCATCGTAAATGAACAAGTTGAATACCAAATTTCCCCTCTACTACAATCAATATTATAAATGAGCTCGTTAAGTATTTTTCTGTTCAGTCTTGATAATGGGCCCATAACCCGAAACTAGTTGACTAATGTAATTGTTAATTTTTATTCAATATATTTGTGAAACTTAAAGCCCAGTGTTTTTATTTTAAATATCAGTATTTAATCATGTTTCACCAAGTGATAAGCGAAACTTCAATATTAGATATATATATATATATATATATATATATATATATATATATATATATATATATATATATATATATATATACTTGGCTTATATTTCACTATATAAAAATATTTAGATACTGTATTTAGCAGTTAAGTATAGTCGACATGTTTCGAGTTATGAACTCATTATCAAGACTGACTACAGGAGAGTATTACATTTTATTTTATGAAACAGACAGAAGCATACAGGTGATACCTGAAAATCAATGCGTTCGTTTACAGGAAGTAATTGACTTAATCATGGGCGGAACTTTTTTCGAGAATTTCAAGAAAGGCGCTTTTCTTTGTTACCTGAATGTAACAATTGGGTTTTGTTGAAATCCAGGAAATGATTAAATTTTATACAATATTCAGAGAAGCCAGTGTTATTTTTATTTTGTCAAATTTATTTTTTATGTTCTTCAACACAAATGTTTATATTCCTTCCTGTTTGTCCAATATAGAAAGCAGGACATTCGTCGCAAAATATTTTGTAAATACCACTGCTTTCTCCGATGTTAGATTTTTCTTTATTATTGACCAAGAATGACTTCAAGTTTCTTTTATTTGTCAAATTGTTTTAACGTTATTTTTCGATAGTCTGTTACAAATTTTGCTACTCAAATTCGGCATATAATTTTTTGCTTTTGTCTGTCTCATAAAATAAGATGTAATACTCTAGTAATACTGTAGTCAGTCTTGATGATGAGTTCATAACTCGAAACATGTAGACTATTCGTTACTGCTTAATACAGTATCTAAATATTTTTATATAGTGAAACATAAGCCAAGTGTGTATTATTTTAAAGTTATATATATATATATATATATATATATATATATTCAATGATATTTTTCCTTAACTAAATATTACGTGTTCCTCTTCATGGCAAAACTTCTTTGTGTTATACAACATAAGTTTATTCGGAAATCAGAGCGTTTCTCTACTCAAATATTTATGCAAGAATCGTAGAAAAACGAAAAGAATTCAGCTGCGGTTTCGGCCAGGCAGCTATAAATTATTAACGCAGAAACGTTCTAAAATTTTCTCTTTTATTATTAAAATTTCAACGCTAGGGGAAACAGCATTCACATCCAACGTACTTGCTCAAATTTCGTGGAGAGTTTTCGGAATTTAAGCTTAAACAAAGGACTTGAGTATTATTAGTTGGATTGTTTTTCATCAAATCCGTGCTCCGGTCTAGCCTTGTTGAATTGGTTGTTGACGTGTTACTTCAAAAAGTTTTTCAATTTTGCGTTTTGATGGAAACGGAAAACTTTCCGCACAGATCTCATGCATTTCTAATTATGATCGATGAATACTGTCCTTCTTCTGATAATACAGTTTTTTCGACTAATTAAAACAGGAATCCAGTCTTATTCTCTGTGACCTTTAAACATTTGACCTCAAAAATTCGATAAGAGAAATTCCTTTTTTTGTGGTGGTTCCTTATTCGATGATAAAATAAAGTACCTATGTCGAAAGCTTTGCTAGGAAATCAGATTATAACTAATATACAATCAGATTATACCTTGAATTGAGTTCGAAGTCCCGTATAACGTCAACTGAATATATATTGATATATATATATATATATATTTAAAAATATATTTATATATATATATATATATATATATATATATATATATATATATATATATATATATATATATAAGTTTATTTATTTGAATTGTTGTTGCCTCTGAACTATTTTTAACTTTTTGATAATTAATAGCAATAACAGGCTTGGAGAATCTGAAAAAACTCGATTTTATTAAAAAGTTGACGTTCTTTTCAAAACATTTTTCTTTCGTGTGTTGTTGCAAACTTTATGAAATTCACCTATTTATTTACCAACGCCTCTCTTTAAAAAGCTCCATAACTCTGAACTCTTTATAAAGTACCAAACCTTTACTGACAACTAGCAATTCGTAGGAGTCCACTATTCACATTAACTTAGAAAATTGACAAACTCTTATACCGGGTGTAAATGAGTGATGGGCCACCCCTATAACTTTTTAATGGATTCTTAGATTTTATTGAAATTTGGTTAGTTTTTCTCAGACATAATTTTGAATTTTTTCACATACAAAATCATTATGGCTGACTTCCAGTTTCACAGAAAACGATATGAAAATTAAAAATTTAATTGGGACACCCTATATAATTTTACATATTTTAATTCTGAGGCTTCATATACATACATTCCATCTATAAAATGTCAATTCTAGCGCCGTTTCGATTTCATTTTGTTTTTTTATCGTAGATGGCTGCGACGTCGTCTAAATCATAAATAATTAATTTAAAATATTGCCCAAAGTAATAATTTTTCAAAAAATTTATTTTCGTGAATTTTTTAACGATTAAATTCTTTTTCGAACCAAAACTCTGTTTTCTAAATAGAAACATACATGGGCCACCCTGTATATCAAAAAGTTCCTTCAAATTCCTTCAAAGTGATTCGCACATCAGTTTTCTCAATTCATAAAGAACGAAGTAATTATTAAAAATCTTATTCTTATTAGTTACCTTTGCTCCTGAGACCGACCCAGTTTACGAAATATGAAAAAAAATTCTGACAGATGGAATGTATGTATTTGAAGCATCAGAATTAAAATATGTAAAAATATACACGGTATTCCATTTGAATTTTTAATGTTTGTATCGTTTTCTGTGAAACCGGAAGGCAGCCATATTGATTTTTATGTGAAAAAACTCAAAATTATGTCTGAGATAAACCACCCGAATTTCAATAAAATCGAAGAATCCATTAAAAAGTTATAGGGGTGGCCCATCACTCATTTACACCCGGTATATATATATATATATATAAATATATATATATATATATATATATATATATATATATATATATATATATATATATATATATATATATATATATATATATATATATATATATATATATATATATATATATATATATATATATATATATAATAATAATAATAATATGGTTTATTCTGTGAAGTTACAGGTATAAACAGTAATCACAGAGGCGTGAGCCTGTACGTGATTTTAAACTAAACAAAATATAATACAGTAGCCGGTATTCAAATTAATTTATAAATTCTTGGGACACAAAGCAAAATAACATGTAAACACAAAAAAAGTTCAAAATCTTTTGAGGATGGTATCATTAGGGATTTATTATTGAATTGAAATATCTCCTTCCCTTTTCAATCACCCAACTTTTTAGTTTTTTCTTCTTCACATTCAGATTAACTATATTCCTCAGGTCTTTAGGCACTGCGGCATATATACGTGGGGCCAGATAGATGAAGCTTCTCTGGCCAATGCGTTTTTCTGCTCTAGGTGTGAGGTATTTACTCATCTTGTTACGCGTTTCATATTCATATTCAGCTTTTCTGAGTTGAATTTTCCGTGTGCTTACGCCAAGTAATATCTGCAGCACAAATAGTTGTTGGGGATTCATAACTTTGGAAACAGCAAATAAATCATCTGACGAAAACAGGAGAGGTTTTCCGTAGATCACACGGAGCAACCATTTTTGGATTACCTCAACCCGCCTCATATGACAACTATATGCTCCGCCCCAACCGATTATACCATATCTTATTTGGGACTGACATAGTGCTGAGTAAATCATATTCAAGTTTGTGGGATCTAAGTATTCTCTGAGGATTTTGAATTTGGTGAGTAAAAACCTCAGTTTGGTCACTAAATTATCTATATGTTTATCCCACTTCAGGTGTCGATCAATTGTAATGCCTAGATATTTTATGTGCTCGGCTTCAGGGATTGATGTTTCGTTATCAACTTCTAGGTTGCCCATATGTGGAAGTCCTGATTCGTAAGCGGCAAACGGTAAATATTTGGTTTTCAGTAAATTTATTGTTAGTTTATTCTCTCCGAACTACTGCTTTAAACTATAAAGATCTCTCTCTGCTTCTAGTTTTAGCATTCCCCAAGTACTACTCTCGTACATTATTACAGTGTCATCCGCAAAACTGATAATCGTACCCTTTTTTTCCATTAACAACAGGCTGTTCACATATATATTGAATAGAACAGGTCCCAATACTGTACCCTGTGGTACCCCATATTCAACAGTTCTTTCTTCACTTGAATGCTCCTCTATTTTCACAAATTGGGTCCTATCTGATAAGTAGTTTTTCATCAGTTTGTATGTTTTACCCCGAAAGCCATTGAGGTAAAGTTTTCGTAATAGTTTTTTATGCGATACGGTGTCGAAGGCCTTCGCAAGGTCTATAAATACGCACAGACCCACCTTGCTTCCATCCATCCATCCGTATATTCTCTCCACAAGTTTTTTAATTGCATCCTCTGTAGATTTGCCCGTCCTGAAACCATACTGATTTTCAGATAAAATATTATTTTTGTTCAGAAAGTTAACAATTCGGACTTTTATTAATTTCTCTATTATTTTAGACAGATTAGTTGTTAAGCAAATCGGCCTATAATTTGATAAAGTGGTTTTATCTCCCGATTTGAACAGTGGTTTGATGACGCCCACTTTGAAGATGTTCGGAAATTCAGCAGTCTCAAAACATAGATTGGCCAGCAACATAATAGGTTCTACTATTTCATCTTGGATATTTTTTAGGAGTTCAGTCCTGATACCGTCATTTCCCGGAGCTCCACCGTTTTTCAGTTTTCCTATCATTTCTCTCACTTCATTTACAGAAGTGGGAAACAGAAAAAAATGTTTTGTCGCAATGACGTTCTCCTTCTTCCTTTTCTGAAACTTCATCTATATTGTCTGCCAGTCGCTTTCCTATCTCACAAAAATATCTCCCGAATTCCTCCACCATTTCTCTTTTCGATGTTACTACTTGTCCATCAGTAGTTTTAACCGAATCTATCTTTGTTTCAGGCCTAGATCTTCCACAGAGATCATCAACATAAGACCAGAGAGATCTTACCTTCGAAGTATTTCTTGTGACAAATTTGTTTATGTGATTTTTCTTTGCAGCTTTTATCAACTTTTGTAACACGTTTCGGTACTTTGCATATTGCTGCCTCAACCTCATGTTGAAAGGGTCTTTAATTATATTTTTGTATAGGTTATTTTTTTAATTTATAGCCTTCAGAAGGCCCGGCGTAATCCAGTCATTTTTCCCATATTTTCTATATGTTAACTTTATCCGTGTTGTGTTTTCTTCCGTATAATGAGCTATTGAACCAATAAAAGCTTCGGCAAAAGAATTTACATTTTTTCCATTAATCATATCTCCCCAATTTATTTTCCTAAGGTCATTTTTCATTCTTCTATAATCAACATAACTTTTGTATCTGTGAGCTTTTTCCATCTGCATTTTTTCAATATCTAGACATAATATTATTGCATAGTGATCGGTTATATCTGAACGAAGAATGAAAGAATTATTTTTATCTTCAGTGGGACTTCGGCGTCTAAGAAAGAAATGGTCTAAACAACTACTACTTGAAGGTCTGGTTACTTCATTAATGTAAGAACTATATCCGAAAGAACTGTATATATATATATATATATATATATATATATATATATATATATATATATATATATATATATATATATATATATATATATATATATAGATACCAACGCCTCTCTTTAAAATGCTTAATAACTCTGAACCCTTCATATAGTAGGTACCAAACCTTTACTGAGAACTGGTAATTCGTTGGAGTCCACTATTCACATTCCCTTAGAAAATTGACAAACTCTTTCGCCACGAATGTCGTGGCGAAACGTCAACTTTTTAATAAAATCGAGTTTTTTTAGATTCACCAAGCCTGTTATTGCTAATAATTATCAAAAAGTTATATATATACACACATCAAAAAAATGTAAGGGTCAGCGATATTTTGAGGGTTTCGTCACTTGGTAATGGGAAATTCAACACAAATTTTGTTACCCACGTAGAACAATATCTTTTGCCACATAATTTATTTATAATTTCATACAAACTTTGCAAATCAATTGAAAGCTTTAATCTAACTGAACAGAGTGAAAAATTCGAATTCAATGCACTTAGGATTCTGAGCAAAAGAATGGTCACTGGTCAATGTCTTATACAGAGTGTGTCTATCGCGATTAATCAAAACTGCCCTACATCGATTTGGTAAGCTGATAATAAGGTTATCGATGCTTTCCTGATCTATCGCATATTACACCTTAAAATTCTTTTGCCAAGCAAATCCCACACATGCTCAATCGGATTCAGGTCTGGTGATCGAGCAGGTCAATTCAAAACACTTTCACTCTCATCCAAGTAATCTCTTACGATAGCGGCGGTATGAGGGGGCGCATTGTCATGCATGAAGATGAAGTTCTCATCTACTTCAGCTGCATACGGAATGACAAATGGTTCTCATATCAGGTCCTTATATCTAAAATCATTTGAAAACCTCTCTAGCAATACCAGGTCGCTTCTTCCGCCAATGCTGATACCACCCCAAACCATCACCGTTCCGCCTTGGTAGCTGTGAACTTCCTATGCAGTCCTAAGTCTCCAAACATTTACAGCTTGTCTCCATACACGAGTACGTCTAGTATCTGGACGTAAACCGAATCTCGGTTCATCACTAAACAACACAGGAGTTTATTCTTGCACGCCCCATTCGATGTGATTTCTAGCCCAGACTATTCGGGCCTCGCGATTTCCTCTGGATAATGGTGGAGCTCTCCATGAACGCCTGGCACGTAAATTGGACTGGCGTAGTCTATTTCTCACAGTTTGGTCACTTATCTGTATATGGTGAGAGTTTCTGAGTTCCAAACTTAGTTGACCTGCCGTGACGGTTGGATTTCTCAGAGCTTGAGTTCTCAGAAATCTGTCCTGTGCCGCCGTTGTTATTCTGGTACGGCCAGTATGTTGCATTCTTACATCACCAGTTGGATTATAATGAATCCTTGAACGACTTATAGTGGACTAGTTAGTCCCTAATTCATTTGCAACAACCCTCTGCGATATTCCAGCTTGAAGCATTCCAATGGCCCTTAAGTGCACGTCTCTCTGAAGGTGATTACGTTCCATTATTCAGTCAAACAACACTACTCAAAATTACCATTCGTTGGTAGAATAACATCTGATTTGATCTGATGGATAAAAACAAGGAACTACATAGAGAAAATTAATAGTCGTTGGGAAAAAGAGAAACACATGCCATGATGTTCAAAATGATAAAAAAGTATTGTATAAATAACAAACAAAGATCTGCAACGCCATAATACCACGTGGATTTCCGAGAATTAACAAACAATCCCAAAATATGCTTGACCCTTAGATTCTTTTGATGAGTGTATAAATATATATAATTATTTATTCGAATTGTTGTTGCCTGTGATTTATTTTTAATCTTTTGATAATTATTAGCAATAACAGGCTGGTTGAATCTTAAAAAACTCGATTTAATTAATAAGTTGACGTTTCACTATGACATTCATAGTTATTCAAATTGTTTGAAAAAAATTGAAAATTCTTTGACATTTATTGACTTGAAAAAATTGAATAGATAAGATTGAACTGTCTTGTTAAAACTTCTTTCGAATGTGGCTGTTCTTTTTTATTTATTACGTGCTATTCAGTCTAATATTAATATTCAAAATTGTTATCATTAGAAGGCAAGGGAAACTACAGAAACCTTTACCTATGTAATGTTCGAAAATAATAATAATAGGGTACTATTCATTTAATAGAAAAGAAATTAGTCACGGGAAGATATTAAAAAAGTAGAGCAGAATTATCGGTATAGAACGCTTATTTGAATAACTATGAATGTCATAGTGAAACGTCAACTTATTAATTAAATCGAGTTTTTTAAGATTCAACCAGCCTGTTATTGCTAATAATTATCAAAAGATTATATATATATATATATATATATATATATATATATATATATATATATATATATATATATATATATATATATAAATATATATATATATATATATATATATATATATATATATATATATATATATATATATATATATATATATATATATATCTATATATATATATATATATGTAAGATATAATATCAATGATCGTGAGTGACATATTTTTATCAAAAATTATAGAAGCATTCTTTAACCTGCTTAAATGCCGCCTTCTACGTTAGCTCGATTGAATTGATGCCTTCGGTACGAATTTTGTACGTGATTTACTGTCACGTCCCCACAGTTTGAAAAAGAGGCCAAAGAGCATTCAATCGAAAGTTCGCCAAACTACTACAATTAACGCATGGAGAGATAATTCATAGAACCTCATAAATAATGTTCTTTATTATATATAGACGCTGATAAAATGAATTCGGAGATAAAGGCATTTCTGATTCAAAATACTTGAAAATTAATAAATAAATATATATATATATATATATATATATATATATATATATATATATATATATATATATATATATATATATATATATATATATATATATATATATATATATATAGTTCAGAGTTATTGAGCATTTTAAAGAGAGGCGTTGGTAACTAAATAGGTGATAGATATCTGAATTTCATGAAGTTTGCAACAACACACGAATAGAAAACTTTTGCAATGTTGAAAAAATTTCTACAGACTTTTTCGAAATTTTTTAGGTGTAAGTCTATAGATTGTTTCATTAACATAATTATTTTCATTAGTAAATGTTCTTAAATAGTATCTGAACATCTATGACTCGAATAAAATAGTTATTAGCATTGATGAAAACATATTTGAGGGTTATTTGATAATAAAAATTAATAGAAGGTTATTTTTCATTAGTGATCAAACTTTTTTGATATCAGTATAAAAAAAATTTGAATATGACATTGAAGCATGTTGAGCATTCTACTATATTGCATAAAATATTTTTCCCGACATATTAAATCCGAGCCAACTTTGATCTAATTTTCTATCATTTATTTTTCTTCGGCAGAATATATAGGAATATATATATATATATATATATATATATTTGAAATATAAGAAGCGACATAAATTTAATTGAAATAGGTATGAAGAACGAACTTGTTGCAAACATAGCCGTATATCGTCTGCTGTTAGGAAGCACTGTAATTTAAGACATAAAACGCTTGTGCTTCCGAGATAATAAAATATTTTTCGTGCTTTGCAAGATATTTTACCCCAGTTTAATGAAGTCCAAATAAAAATCGTATTTATTTGTAGCTCAAGTATCCATTAAAATTGTACGAACCTGAATAAACACGAACATATTTCTTATTGTTTACATTTAAAGTTTACGCAGAATATTTTATAGTCCTTATATGGATCCGAAAGAACGTCAAAGCGTATGGGAAAGGCTTCAGATGCCGTGTTATTCACTGCAATCTTGCTGAATGGGATTTCATTCCAACAAAAACTATATATTTCACAGTAATGCACACCACAAGTGGAAGCTGTTTTTCCGTAAATAAATGAGAGAACACTCCAAATACGACTGCTCCATTTGCTCTCCTGAGAAATATGTTAGCACCCTGTGAAATAACGAATATTTCGCAGAGAGAGAATAGCGCCAGAAGCTTGAATGATGTTCTGAAAACTTATCCTGATATCTTTTGACGCGAATACCTAGGAGAAATAGATAAGCGTCCGTCCTGTCCTAAGCAATATAGATTTTTTGTTTGTTTTTCGTTTTCTCGGTAGTTTTTACTTCGCTTGTGTCACAACTTTTTCAATTTGTTTTCATACACAGGCTCTTATCACATTTCAAAGAGTATTTATCTCCTTAATTGAAATCGGTTGGTGTTGCATGACAAGTCCCAACTAATTCAAAGATATGTATAATTGTATACAGATCTCATATATCATTGATTATATAACTCATGTATGAATAAGCCAATAGAATCCGTGAATTTTGCATAACGACGTAGTATAGATAAGTGAATATACCCTTGACGACGTGATATAATCGTTTTGGTGTTCGCCTCGTGTCAAAATGTATATATATTTTCATATTCACGGTGTTTTGACGTTTGTCAAAAAAAATTAATATTTTTTATTCGTTATATAATCGTAACGAATACCACTCGAGCAATCGAAAATAATCGATTTTACTGACCTTGTCACTCGACGTATTTTTTTAAAATACCACTCGAGCTGCGCTCTCGTGGATGTTTCGCAAAATACGTCTCGTGACTCGGAAGTATAATCGATTATTTTCGATGCTCTTGTGATATTATTACTGATTATATAACTCATGTATGAATAAGCCAATAGAATCCGTGAATTTTGCATAACGACGTAGTATAGATAAGTGAATATACCCTTGACGACGTGATATAATCGTTTTGGTGTTTCGCCTCGTGTCAAAATGTATATATGTTTTCACATTCACGGTGTTTTGACGTTTGTCAAAAAAAATTAATATTTTTTATTCGTTATATTTATATAACTCCTGTATGAATAAGCCAATAGAATCCGTAAATTTTGCATTACTACTGCGTATTGATAAGTGAATATACCCTTGACGACGTGATATAATCGTTTTGGTGTTTCGCCCCGTGTCAAAATATGAAGGTTTTCGTATTGATGATGTTTTGGCGTTTGTCAAAAAAAATTTATATTTTTTATTCGTTATATAATCGTAACGAATACCACTCGAGCAATCGAAAATAATCGATTATACTGACCTCGTCACTCGACGTATTTTCTTAAAACACCACTCGAGCTGCGCTCTCGTGGATGTTTCGCAAAATACGTCTCGTAACTCAGAAGTATAATCGATTATTTTCGATGCTCTTGTGATATTATAACTGAAAACAACAGTTAACATTACGCAAAACAATACCACACTGTATGCAGAAAAAGCTGCTGTTGCCAAGAATAATTCAAACCAATTCAAAAACTTCTGCACTTATCCAAATAAGATCTGAAAAAACTGGGGGCACATCGTCTCTCATAACGGTGGTAAGTTAATTTGCCGGTTTGCATAGTTGAGGTAACCGTACAAGACCAGAAGTCATCGCCGATATTCAAAAATGCAAAAAAAAAATTGTGACATTTCCTTCAAAATAAAAATAAAGATTTAACCGCGCTCGAGAATGGCAAGGTGACTTTTTTTTTTCTAACTGTTTTCGTCTCCTATTTCCTTATGCCACGTGCAAATCGTCAGATTAGTGAAAAACATACTCTTCTGCATGTAACTAAATAACCTTGCCTTAATCTGACGCGCTCGAGTTTTTCGAAGGATCGATTTTTTTTACTAATCTGATCGGCTGCCCTAGACGAAAGCCCCAATATTAAAGGTTCTTGTATGGTGGGGATAGTTAACAGGATGCAAGGTTTCCCTCAATATGTTATTCTGCAGCGATTGAGTAAACCCCAAAATCTCCGCTTGGGATCCTAAAGAAGCGCAAATCCTCAAAAAATCATGAAATTTCAACATAAAAATGGAGACAATTAGGTAAACAAGTTAAATTCCTCAGAGCATTTTATTCTAACATCCGCTGAATCCACGTGACAAATTTCAACGCTATTACTCCGTCTTCAGAAGCTATGGAGGTTGACAATCCATAAATGTCAATACATATTATATAAAATATAAAAACCTCTTCAGAAGGTATGAAACGGATTGAAAAACATCCTAACCTCTCCGTTAACTTTCTATACAGTTCAATAATTAATAATATTTCAATACCATATAATTTAACATAAAATTCACGAAATTGAATTGTAGAAAACAAGTTCAAACTTTAGCTATGAAACAGTAACAAACAACATTTAACTATGTATTCAGTAGAGATTTCAAAATTTATGAAAATACGTTAAATATTCTTAACTGAGCAAAACTACAAAGAGGAAGACGAATTGTATTAAGAATATTGAATATATATTGAAAATTCTGAATCAATCACTAACAAACTTAAGATTGAAACAGAAACGGCAAACATATTTTGAATTCAAATGAAGACTAGTAGGCCAGGAAATGAAGCTCAAAAAAAGTTAAAACCTCGCAATTCTTTGATCTTGCATGGATTGACTTGAAAATTTAACAGAAGGTAGGTGATAGCCCAAGGATCAAAATCTATATCGAACCGAAGGGCGCTGAAAGGTTTTCAGGAGTGAAAACTACCCCTAATTGTCAAAACTTATAATATAACGTTTTAAACCTGCATATGGGTAAGATTTGGTTTGGATTAGTTAAATAATGATTGTTTAGTGCTTTGGAATACAATTTCATCGTAATTCAACCCTTAAAAAGCGACCCTTGTTAGAGTTTAATATAAAAAGAATTACTAATCCTAAAAAAATGATTTCGCTTTAGATAGATTTGCATAAAAATTTGGGATTAGGCTCAACTCACCCTCTGCTTTGTAGTTTGTGTCATGTCGACGAACCCTGATTGTTTCTTAGGGGTGAAAAATACCCCTAATTGTCAAAAATTATAAAATAACATTATAAATCTTAAGAAGGGAAAAATTTGGTTTGGATTAGTTAAATAATGATTTTCTTAAACTTTGAAATAAAATTTCATAATTTTTCAACCCTTAAAAAGCAATTGTTATTAGTGTTATACGTAAAAATATTTTTTTTCCAAAAAGCAAAATGATTAATTGTAATAGTAATCCAATTCAATCATTCTGTTATTTAGAACATTTGTCTAATGCATTTTGCAAAATTTTCAACCCTTGAAAACCACCCTTCACAACATTATGATTTTTATAAACCAATTTAATAGAGTACAAAAAAATTTATTAACATAAAAATGCACTGTATATTCTCATACATTTACATAAATAGATGAATATATTTACAATTACAGATACAAATACAAATATAATTTTTAAACGTCTGTGTCATCAATTTGATCCTCATCGTGGTCGGTGTCATCTTCGTCTTCTTCGATCACATAAAATTATATATAAAAGAATTATGTAACTTAAGTACTTTAAATAAAAAATATAATGAATATTTTATGCACTAACCCGTTTATTTCCATAATTATAATAAACACAACCGAATATTTTTTAAAAAGTCGTGAGCGCACGTGCTACTTCTTTCGAACTTGAGGATGCACTGGCAAGAAACCAACGAAATATACACTCACACACGTAAATATATGAGCAGATGTTTCTTCTCTATGGTATTTCACAAAAAAAACAGGAAAAATTTCGAACATACAACGCCCCACTGCCGAATTTACCGGTTTTGTAGACTATTATGCTCCTAAGTGTACTGTACTATATATACTATTGGAATTTTTCGGAAAAAAAATCGATTGGTTTTTTTAACGTATTTCCTTCATTTTTAACGATAGAGTGTTTTTTCAAAACCGATTTTGTAGGGTTTTTCAAGAGCACAAGGATCTGTAAATTAAATCTCTTTAGATATCTTAGTTTTTAAATGGGGTGAGTTTAAAGGGTTCAAAAAAGGAGGTTCTCGTGCATAAATAGACGTTTTAAATGCCTATATCTCGACAAATATTCACTGTACAAAAAATCTGCGTAAAGAAAAACTTTAGTCATGAAAAGAGCTACAATTTAGTACTCATTCATTTTTTTCATATATTAAGTATTTTCGGAGATATTTTCAAAAAAAGGGTGAAAAATATGAAATTGTGAAAAATAGTTTTTCACTTTAAGCTCTAATTTTTCAAAAATTAAGGATTTTAAATTGGTCAAACTTCTTTGACATATTAACAATACATATATAGAGAGAATTGCGCAAGGGTGAAGATCAATTTTAATTAGGGAGGTAGGGGGTTGTTTTCATCAATTTTTTCGCAGAAAAAATTAGGTACTGACCTTATTTTCATTATAACTCACTCAATTTTTGTGCTAGAGACTTCTTTTTTTTTTTTAAGAAAGGTCTGATTATACCCTTCAAAAAAGATATTTTAAATTTTCTTCGAAAAATGCAGCATTTTCCCGGAAAAGGCCTTTGAATCTATCAAATTTCGCATTTGAAAAATAAAGCTACTTATTGATAGGTCCTATTTCGGTTCCTATTGGTCGCAGAAAAATTATAAAAAAAGAGTTTTATTTGTCTTTCTAAAGGCTACAATTTTGTTATCCACAGTTTTTTTGATAAAATGCATAATTTTCGAGTTATATGCGAAAAACCGCTTAAAAACGTCGATTTTTTCGTCTAAGAATGGTTACCTTCAATCGCGAATAACTTGAAAAATATTAATTTTACAAAAAAAATGTATGAAATATTTTGTACTTAGAATCACTTTTTCAATCGATTTCTTTGGTTAAAATGTAACAAAAAATTTCCACCCCCGAGATAGGGTTCCAACCACCCCCAAGGCTTTGACGCCCTTCGGTTCGATATAGATTTTGATCCTTACGCTATTCCCTACTTCTGTCAAAATTTCAAGGAAATCCATGCCAGATCAAAGAATTGCCAGGTGAAATGCTTCATTTCCTGGCCTATAGATAAAGAAAAGTTTCAGAAAAATAAATCGACTAATGCAAAAAACACAATTTATGTCAAGTTTTTTGACAATCTTGTGCTAAATTTCACTTCAATGAGTTAAATTCATGTATATATTTAATTTGAAAGGGCACTTATTATTTCCCAACTAACAACGAAATTATTTTCACGTTTCTACTCTTTGCATATTTCAGCAATACTTAACACAAAAATCACAGAAATTTCTTCTCCCAAAGTTTCTTAACTAGTATTATACTTCGGTTAACAATTGATCAACACTGAAAATCCAGCCATGTTCTGAAGTGAGATAGAAAGTAATTATTTTTTCTTCATACTCATGAAATCAAGATCCTCAAAATTCCTGAAGAATCTATTGCAAAAAAACTCAAACACTCTCACAAGGATAACTTACATAAGAGAAACTTCATCTAAACTAAACTGTCAAAGCATAATAACAGGTAGGCGACGAAGTTCACTACGTTAATAGACATTTCAATTCCCTAATTGGTACTAGGAGCATAAAATAGGGATTTCAGTACATAATACATCAAAATGAAATATAATTGACCTTAAAAGCCTGCTTACTCGTAAAATTTTTATTAGTAATTAAGACAACAGTAAACCTGATCATTACCATTGATTAAAACGCCTAAAGCAATCGTTTTATTGTTTACTCCAAAGGCTCTAAATATATTTTACATTATCGAGGGGGCTGCTTGTTATTAGGAAACCCAAGTCATTAGCAAGGCGTTCAATCAGTGTAGTATCTGCATCAGTATCCGCTGTTAGTCGCTTTATGAGATTTATGCTCTGTTCGTATGCAAAAAACGTTAGGTTAGAGTTCGAAATTTCCTCCTGAATAGCAAGAGTAAATATTGAACAGGAAAACCGTACGAGATAATCGACCAAAACGGATATCGTAAACGTCATTACGGTCACTAGCATACCATACTGATTTTATCAACCACGGTATCACATATAATGGATGAGAGTAAGTGATAATAGATAGTTTTTTGTAAGCAAATTATCAAGCGCCTATAAAATGTTCATATTATTGTGTAAATAAATGATTTATGAATCAGACGCTTTCTTCTTTATATTTACTTGAATCTGTGTGCTTGATTCATAAGTATTTTCATGCCGTACCCTTGGTAAGTCACAGCACGGGTATTCCACCAGATCTTCGGGACATCATGTTCACCTCCCTATTCCTTCCTCTGAATTAATAAAAAAGTCCATCATTTACAATGCAAAGAAAATTTACAATCACATTCTAGAGGAATTAAAATCTATAACTTCCTCTACCAATTTTCGGAAACGAACAAAATCTTAGTTTCTTGATAGACCTTATTACTCTATAGGATACTACTTGATTTGGAAGATATTCACCAATGAAAATATGAGCTAAGTGAGGTCAATAATATTATTTGATTATACAAATAGGCTTCAAGTAAAACCTTAATCGATTTTTTTTCAATTTTGAGGTTATTTTGATATCTAATTGTCATCTCCATCAGACTGAGCTGAAATTTGGTATCTGGTGTTTGGTGCATTCAATCAAACTAATCGCATTCCAAAACTTAAGAAAGGAGAGGCGGAAAAGCGAATGAGCTGAAAATATCTAGAAATCAATTATAAATTATATATCCACAATTCAGCTTTTAAGCTCCTTCTGGAGGGTGTATGGAGCTGAAGCACCAGTTCTTGAAGGATTTTCGCACCCTCAATAAAACTTAAAATAAGCTAGAAAATTGAAAATTTGTACGTGGATGAAGTTAATGTAGGAAAGTGTCATTTGGCAGTATAAATTTTTTCTCTGACAGCCGCCATTTTAGTGTAGATATTTCGTGTTATATTGTGATTTCTGAGGGGATTTTTTGCACTTTCACAGCTTCTACAGATATAATTATAAGGCTGGAATTTAGTATGTAAATTGAGATTCAATTGTTCTTTTCTTCGCGAAAATTGGAAACGATTTTTAGCTCGTCGAGATGATTTCAATGAAATGCAGTTCTGTTGCTGAATTTGAACATCTGCAAGCCGCAGATAACTGGTAAAACTGTTCTATGCCTTTGCGGTTCGGTTCAAAAACGTTTTCTGATGAATCGATGTTCTGGTTACTAAAATGTTCATGGAAAATCTGTATACTTATAAAGAGAGTGAATTGTGGAATTGTGGAAAAATGATGGCAAAAGCCGCAGAACATCAATTTAAAACGCTTGAGCAGCAAAGCTCCGTCACTTTAGTAGTATTTTCCATTGATTTTTGCTTTATTTAACATAAGAATTTTTGACCGCTCAGGTCAATTTGGAGGGACTGTGGGCATGAGCAAAACCTTAACCTCACCAAATAATATG
This sequence comes from Cynegetis impunctata, assembly GCA_030704885.1. Classification (NCBI taxonomy): domain Eukaryota; kingdom Metazoa; phylum Arthropoda; class Insecta; order Coleoptera; family Coccinellidae; genus Cynegetis; species Cynegetis impunctata. The sequence goes on along the minus strand of JARQZK010000008.1, from coordinate 456,780 downwards.
AGATGCCATCATTTGAGTAGTAGTTGAAAGCTTGAGGTATACTTCCCTAATATTAATTTAATCCTCTAACTCGGTCAACAGAAAATGTCGAGTATACAAAAAAAGTATACAAAATATTGAAAATACGGAAAACAAGAAATCTCTTTATTAAAGGCGGTAGCTGAAAATACAGGCAACTCTCTAATGTCAACTCACTTCGCTTACAAATTGGGGGGTTGCAAAAATTCTTAGAAAACCCTTTTTGATTGTATAGCTACATGCAAGTTTAATCTCCTAGCATTAGATACCAAACCGTAACTTGAAAAAATAACATATATATATATATATGTATATATATATATATATGTATATATATATATATATATATATATATATATATATATATATATATATATATATATATATATATATATATATATATATATATATATATAATATATACCGTAGAACGGGGCTAAATTGGAAATGCGGGGATATTTTAGAATTCTTAACCTGTAACTTCATCTGGCAATCCTGTTTAGGTACAACACAATTCCGCGTAAATTACACTGTAATAGTATAGTACATACCTAACCTTACTTATTCAGACTTTAGATGATTTCAATATTCGTAAGCGTGGTAATGGTCTGTTAGACATTGGAAGTGAAGCGGAAAATCAACCAATATTTGTGCCTGTCAAACTTTCACTGCTAGTGCGTCGTGGGTGAGAGTTATAGCAGTGAAGTTTTATATAAAAAATGGTGTTGATGTTAGTATCATTGTGCAAAAAAGTTATAAACATTATGCTACCCCAAAATTTTTTATGGGGCTATTCTGGATGGCGTTTTTATAATCATTCCAAAATATCCCCGGTCTTCAAAACTCACCCCATTCTTTAAATTATCAATGCTATATACCTTTTATTATTCTTGATTTGAAAATGTATGTTTTCCAATAAAACCCCATATACGAGGTAACTAAAATTTATGCGTTATTCTTACCGATTCTAAAATATCCCTGACCCGCGAGGCTATTTTAGACGGGCCTAAAACAATTTTTTTTTCAGCACCCTGTAAGAATGGGGACCTATTTATCATAGAATAATATTTGGTCTTAAATAAACCTATCCAAAAAGCATATCAAAATAGATTATTTTCAATTACTCTTTCTGCAATATTAAAAATAATGAAAAAAAAGTCTACAATAGCCCCGTTCTACGGTATTATATTCGTTAAAGGAACCTCAAAAATCGAGGCACAGAAGCTACCAAAAGTAATATGAAAATAATTCCCGACAACTATTGAGTTTTGATTCTGCGCATTAGTCTCTCATTTCCAGAGAGAATTCGATGAAAAATAATGAAAGGCTTTGTTAGTCTCTAGAGAAATATATAGAGTCATTGAATCCGGTACTGGGCGAATAGCGAATTTTTGCTGTGAGTTGTGAGATAGCTTTTCCAAAACGATATTATGGCCATGTAAAGTCGAGGGTGCTTGCAGTGAACTCATATCCCAAAATATCGCCATTAACATAATAATAATGTTCTTAAGATACGTGTTCAGCCTGCCTTATCGAGCGTATGCCGAGGCCAAAGTAAATATAATATCGCACGGAGGAGTTCCTCCCTGACGTAATGAAATCCGTTTAAAACGTACCAAAATGACAGTGTCCATCCACACAAACTGTTGCCAAATTTAATAACGTGCTGGCGGTGGACGTGACTAAATTTTTACGTTATCTCTAAGAAGGTATTTTTTTTCGAACACTGTCTCTTTTCAAAGTGATTTTTATATTTCGCAAGAGTTCAATATAAAATTCAAATTTGGTCCTTCGGTATGCCCTCTGCTATACAATATTGTAATATTGAGCATATGGGGAATTTTCAGCGAATTCGTGTGAATAACTATTCTGTGTTAGAAGAGCATACGTCTCAGGCATTGATAAAAAAAAACTATTTCTCCCTTGGATGCGAAGCAGAGGAAGTAATGAATTCGGTGAACTCGAAGTGTCCTTCTTCTCTTTTCTAAGAAAGCCCGAAGTAATAAAACGTGACTGGGTGGCTTTGGGGACAGTCACTGCCCTCGGCGTTTAAGGAATTTCAATGGAAGCAATAAGATTTCAATCGATTTGTTCTGTAGAACACACTGTTATCTCTCTTAAACAAAAAGAGGTCCCCTATGAAATGATATTTTCTTGATTCTTCATTTACACATCTCTGTGCAAATTATGAAATATCGAAAATGAACTCTTCATTAATTATGTCACATACAGAATATTTTCATTCTAATCTAATCCAATTGTCTTGAATGCTTGGAAAATTCAAATAGGTACTTTTTATCAAAATCGTCATGTTTCAAAGCAAAGAGAAATTATTATTATTTCCAATTTTTGTATTTATTATTATTTTATTAAAGCAGGGACTTAGTTCCATTCAACAATCAGTAAAACAAAATTAAGTAGTTATGATTAAACTAATATACTTTGTTGGAGAAATAACACATAGAAATGAACAATAATTCTCACAAACGTTTACATGTGGTACTAGGTTGATTTAATAATACGAGCTAATTGAAAACACAAAACTTTAATTTGACGAATTTTGGTTGATATTACTTTCGCATTAATTTTGTTTTGTTTCATTTTGTTCATATTAGTTTTTTCTCTTTGTCTCTGGGGCTGTGGTTTGATTTTTTTCTATTTAGCTCTACTTTAATTATTTTCTGTAATTGGGTTTTATACCTTTTGGAAATAAAGAACTTATTATTATAATTATTATTATTATTATTATTAATTATGTGAGAGGAAAAATCTTTTATAGGCTACCCTGAGAGTATCCCGAACGCATCCTCAGAGTGTGTGTAAGACTCCGGATGTTTGTTGCTGGTTACTCACCAAAAAACCTCTCACACATTCCTTGGAGTAGTTCTTCATCCTGCCCTTACAGCGTTCCTTAACAAAAGAGATGAGGTGCAAGCGGCCTTTATAATTCATGGGACCTGATGACTCGAAGTGACCCGAGCAACACTGCTTTCTGCATGCTGCGCGTCAATATATCAGCCAGAGATCTGCATGCCGGAATAATCTTCAATTCTGTCACATAGTTAGCTCTCATTCCGCCTAGACAACCTATGATTAGTACGACCATCTTAACTTTATGCCCTGGGTATAGTGTCTTCAGCTCGAACATAAGATCTCTGTATTTTTATTATTACTATTATTATTATTATTATTATTACTATTATTAGGTAGTTTTTTTAGATATCTTGAAAGGATTGGATTTGGTTCGAATTGGTTGGGGGGTTGACCCCCTGGGGGAGAAATAAATCTTGTCTACATGATCTACTATTTCGTAGCAATAGAGTTGAGAGTTTGTAAATGGGTAGTTTTGTATGTGAAGATTGGTTTTGGTTCGAATTGGTTGGTGGGTTGACCCTCTGGGGAAAGAAATGAATCTTGTTTACTCGATAAAGGGCGCAATTTTGGAGTAATAGGGTTGAAAGTTTGTGAGCAGATATTTTCGAAAGATATCTTGGATGGGATTGGTTTTTTGGTTCAAATTGGTCGGAGGGTTTACCCCCTGGGGGAAGAAATAAATAATGTTTACATGATAAGGGGCGTAATTTTGGAGCTATAGGATTGAAAGTTTGTGAGTAAGTAGTTTCGTATGATATATTGGATGGGATTGGTTTTGGTAGAAATTGATTGAGGGGTTGCCCCCAGGAGAGGGTTGAAGGTTGAAACTTTGTATGTAGGTAGTTTCGTATGAAATATTGAATGGTATTTATTTAGATATAAATTGGTTGGGGGATTGACTTCCCGGAGGAGGAAATACATATTGTTAACACGATAGAGGGCGCAATTTTGTTTTTTGGATTTCGAACAAAAATCATAATTGAATAAATAGATTTTTTTTGATGGATACGTTTTGAAAACCTGCTTTTCTAATGAACCTCGCTGCGAAAGTCTTTTTTTTCAATTATAGAGCACGAATGAATTTACGTAAGTGTTTATAACTAAAAATAATTATGCATTATCGAATGATGAAATTGTATCAATGAGATATTTGGAATTTCATGATTTGAACTAGTTGACCGATTTCAGGTTCAGTTATCATCAAGTCCTTATTGATATTTATAATTAATAATTAAGAAATTATTGAACAATTTTCCAAGTGAGCGAAAAACCGCATTCATAATGCAACAGTGAACTTTATAAAACGTCAAGTCACCTCGATTCAAAATCTGTATACATCAGCTGTTTCGACTTCATTAGATCTCTTCAGTGCAGCTTATTTGTCTCTGAGTGAATTAACATGTTTCTAATTATTTACCAATAGAAATCGCGACCGAACTGCTATATGGATAACAACCGATAGCGCCCTCTACCAAAAATATTGGGAACCAATAATTCACCGTTTAAATCGAGAATGCAGAATTTCGTCGCGAGAACAAACACTTCCTGACATGAAGAAGTCTTCTATGCAATAGTGGCGTCGTGGAATATATATAAACAGCTTCTTTGAAAAATTGTTTGATAGTGTTTGAATAATTGAAGAATTTTTCTTGTTATATGAAATTTACTATGGTCAACTTGTATATTTTCCATTAATTGATTGAGAAAAAGAAGTTTTATGTAAACTTCTTCAAACTTAAGAGGTGGAATTCGTCTTTCATTGTTGAATCGCTCTTCTAGTCATGTGCCGTATTAGGCCAAGCGCCAGAGCAAAAAAACACTGCTCGTAATGCAATCTTCTACAGAATTAATTTGACTATTGGAACTTGTTCAGGGGTATCTTCTGAAGAAAAATTCACGTTGGCGTCATGCGGGGGTGGTCGCGTTAGCCGCCATCTTGAAAAACACATTTTATCAAATATCTCGTGCATCGTACGAAAAAAATAGTAAAAACCATTGTCGTAGATAATAACATTCTCTACTACTTTTACTCATAACTTTTTTCTATACAATGGATAGATTTTTATTTATATCGCTCGAAATTTTTTAAAATTTGTTTATTGCTAAATATATAGTTAACGGTTGATAATTCATGAAAAATGGCAATAACCAAATTTGTTGAGCATAAAATTTACTATGAATTTTATTTGAAATGTTTATCCCTGAAATGTATACTTTAAGAGCTATAACGCTGTAAATGCAGAGTTGACGCAGAATAGCCTCGAGATTATAATGCTGTATATTCACACAGGGATCGCACTCGGGTTTAATGGCATTGGAATTTTTGTAGCTGCGTCAGTTCTGTGTTCTGTACTACAACTTGGAGTGAAAACTTGTGCGTTGTATATATAAAATAGGGTAAACCAAAGTTCTTTCAACTTTGCAACGATTCTCTATTGAAGGCTGTGGAGTTGACCTAAAACATAACTGCTAGTACCGAGGAAAGTTTTTTTATTGAGCTGTATGGAGGTGATGAATCTGAAGCGTCTATTAACTCTCTTCGATATAAATGCTTCGGGAAATTGGCGGGTAAGACGAGGCTTGATCTATCACTTCTACCTCTGACCTGAGATACGGCAAGTTACCATTCCTTCAAAGTCTATCAATAGGTTCAAACTTGGCTTGGGTTTGACCATGAACCGGAAAAATAGGGTTTAAAGCGGACTTAAACCAGTTCGAACTACTATGGGTCTCGCACCGTCAAATTTACTACAAATAATTTCTTGCACATGCACCAAAATTTGCGGGGCTGCCTGTGGATGCCGAAAAGCTGGATTAAAATGTTCAATTATTTGTTCTAATTGTAGTGGACAAACATGCGACAATGATGCAGTGGATGCCATCGAAGTCGATGAAGACCGAAATTTCGATCCATCTTCTTCACTTATTATTGCAGAGGCGGAAGATGGAGATCTGCAAGGCGATGAGTGTCTTCCTTCATCATCGAAACAAATGAGACTTGCTTTATAAAATAACGTGCCATTTTCTTAATAAAAATAAATATTTTACTTTTTTCAAAAAATTAATTTGCAGCAATTTAACTCTGTTATCCCCTTCTCCACCTTTTTATTCGCATTATTATTATTATAATTATTGTTTTTATGATTCAACTAAATCAATCTAATCACGGATCCGGGAGTCCGTCACTCCGTGCATAATGCATTCCCCCTACCATAAAAAAAATTTATAAATAAATTCATAGTATAAATAATATAAAATAAAATAATATGATAAAAATTTATCATAATAATAACATTAATTATTATTAATAATAGCAGTATTAATGATTTCTGAACACCTTATGTCATTTTATGCGATACGAATTTTTTTCTGCTCGTAGTAACGAGCAACATTTAGTTTGATAATTTACGAGATGCAAGTTTTATCAAGCTATTGCTCTTAAAGTATAAATTTCACGGAAAAAAGTTTCAAATAAAATTTATAGAAAATTTTATACTCTACAAATTTGGTCACCATTTTTTATGTATCATGATTCATTAACTATATCTTCAGCAATAAACAAATTTGAAAAAGTTTAGAGCGCTATAAATGAAAATCTATGTACTGTACAGAAAAAAATTTCAATGTTTTCCAAGATGGCGGCTTACGCTACCACCTCCGCATGACGCCAACGTGGATTTATATTCAGGGCATACCCCTGAACATGTTTCAACATTCAAATCAATTCTGTAGAAGATTGCAGAAAAAAAAAAATGCGGCGCTTGGCCTATATTGCTGATTTTAAATTAATGTCGAAATGGTATTGACAAAATTCTTGTTACGACGGTTGAAAATGAACCACTGTATTGCTTGTAATATCTTTGTGAAGTCTTCAGCATGCCAGAAGACATTGGGCCTCCCCTATTATTATTATTATTATTATTTGGACCGGGGTCGTTGTGGCTCGGTTAGCCTTCCGGGAACTGCGACCATGTAGATCTTTTGTTCTCTACCCTACTCATTCATTGAAACCCAAGGAGGTCGTCAATGGTGTTGATAAATCCAACAACATCCTTGGGGGCCTTGGCCATTACCTCATGGGTATCCAGAACAGGTTTCCCCATATGAGTGGTTCTTAGTCCCACCAACTCTGGACACTTGCATACCATGTGTTCAGCTGTTTCTGCTTCTGATCCACAGAGCCTACAAATATCATCTGCCGACTTTCCCATACGGTACAAATGGTACTTGTACCGACAGTGCCCTGTCAGCAGTCCAACCATCGCCCGAAGCTCAGCTCGTGACAGCCTCAGGAGCTTTCTGGCGTAAGTCTGTGAAATCTTTACGAACTTCGTTGAACTGCGTGAGTCCAGGAGTGTTTCTCCAGAGGGTTACCCTATTATCAAACCCCCATTGTTGAACCGCTGCCTTATATTGGTCTTTTCCAAGACCACAAAAGGGCTCAGGTCCAGCAGGTGTTAACCTTGATGCACTTTTTTGCAAGTTCATCGGCTTTTTCATTTCCTTCGACACCACAGTGGCCCTGGCGCCCACAGTAGAGTCACTTTATTGCCTCTGGCCAGTTGCTTTATGGTATTACGGCACTCCCATGTCAGTAGAGATCCTGGCTTTGTGATTCCAGGGACCTCAGCGTAGCCTGGCTGTCCGTGGTGATGTAGATATGCGCCCCTTTGAGGTTCATTTTGAGGCACTCCTGAGCGCATACGTAAACAGCCATTATTTCGGTCTGTAGAATAGAGGGTTCACTTCCCAGGGATTTAGAGATCCTCAGTTTAGGTCCATATACCCCAATGCCAGTGCCTCTCTCTGTTTTTGATCCATCGGTAAACCATATGGAAGACTTTTTTGTCCAAACGATTAACGAAACTTATTGCAACTAGGACGGTCAGCTATGACCGTTTCAAAGGGCGTTTCGAAATCGAAGATAGTTTGGCATAACATCCGATGGTTTTGCCAGGAGTTTTTGAATCCAGTTGACTCAGTATCCTCATATGTCCAACCCAGTTTCCAGGTAGGAGCTTCCCCGTTGAGGGATATTCTCATTGCTTCCAGCAGGCTGCATTTCCTCACATGTAGATGTAAGGGAGGCAGATCGAGTATAACCTCAAGCGCTGCTGTGGGAGCTGTACGCATAGCTCCCGTAACACCACTGCAGGCCAGCCTTTGCAGTTTTTTGCAGCCGGTTTGCGTGTGGTGACCTCTTCGGTTTTTTGTCCACCATGCTAAAGACGCATAGGTGACAATCGGGGCGTACTACCGCAGTGTATAACTACATTACCATTTTCGGTTTCATGCTCCAGGTCTTTTCAATAAGTCTCTTGCAGGCCCACATAGCCGCTGTGGCTCTGGAAAGAGTCCTATCTATATGTTTCCTCCAGTTGTGTTACTGTCCAGGATAACACCTAGATATTTGCATTCACTAGAGAAGTTTAGAGTCTGGCCATTTAGGACCGGAGCTCTTAGGCGGAGGTTCCTTCTTCTAGTGAAAGGAATCAGTGTTGTCTTCGAGGGATTGACAGTGAGCCCCTCTTCCTCGCACCACTTTTCGATAATACTGAGGGCAAGTTGCATTCGGCTAGTTATAGAGCCCTCATGCTTGCCTCTTACAGTTACCACTATGTCGTCGGCGTATGCCTGGGCGTTGAAACCATCTACCGTAAGCTTCTCCAGAAGACCATCCATGACCAGGCTCCACAGCAGGGGCCTCCCCTAACAACTCTTCATGCCACACTGTTTGAGAATCCCTGCTGTAGTGATTACTGAATACATACCCGAGAAGATTCACAGATATACATATTTCATATAACATGATCAAAAGGTCGAAAGTAGAGTATAAATTTGTACGGACATTGATCAAATAAATATAAATGTTTACACTTAAATATTACCTGTTTCAGTTGGAGAAGTCAACTTCTCATTAAATATCTCCGTACCAATAATTTTCTGCGTTCTCCAAATATCCATATAAACCTTCAGAGATGTTTTTTTCATTTTGTTTATACAATCAAAGTTCAATTATCTCTCTCATAATGTTATAAAATATTTACGATCTCAAATGACAATTAATATTTGTTCAAACTATTAGTACTACACAGACATTCCCAGACATCGAAAAATGTTTTATACTTTATAAAAGTTTCCATTGAAGAGTTCAGACGATGCTAAATTCAAAAATATGGTGAGTGAGTGGTTCAGCTCATGTAAGATGAACCAAAATTTTTTTTGGAACGAACTTCCTTACGGCTGGCTTGGAGGAGATAGGAATTTCGCTGCGGGATATAATGAAAAGATAAAGCTTTACAAATTTGTTCCATAAAATAATGACTACGTATTGTAGGTTTATATTCAATTATATAGCGTGGCGATACGTAATCCTCTCTCATACTTATATCTTGCGTCTATATTTTACATTGCGTTGACGACCGAGTGGTTTAAGTACTGAAACCTGGTGTACCGTATTTCTGGGTTCGAATCCCAGAGGTGACTCCTTGCTTTTTTAATTTTTTCATTTACAATCTCGTAAGAGCTCTTAGCCCCAAATTTCAATATTAATTATTTCAACTAGGATTAGGACTTCTGTCGTTCGCCCCAACACGCACATGTTTCATTTTCGCAAATTGTGGTCCTTTTATATTATCCGAAGGAACTTCGTTCCTTCCTGTTTTCCCATGAGTTTCTTTTTTTTTTTAACTCAAGGGACCTACAGTTTAACGCTGGTTCCGAACGACCAATGGGCTTGAATCTAAGTCATTAATTCAACTAAATTCCGGACATATACAACACCTAAGAGCAAGGTGGGACTCGAACCCACAATCCTCGGTTTACAAGCTATACACCTTACCGCTGGGCTACCGAGGCCTCTCACCAAAAATTTGATACTCAACTAAATTATCAAATAGCTCTCAGAAGTTTTGACAGAGGTTGTAGGGGAGAGGGGGGGCAGTTTAGAACAGAGGCAGTTTTGAATTATTGGATTTATGAACGCATCCTTCATCTTTTCTAACGTCGAAATCCTGTTTACTATTGGTAACACTGAACTTCATATCTGTCAGTTCCCCCAGACACCAAAATAAATATATATATTTTTAAATTGTAAGCATTTTACTGACAAAGTTAGTATTATTTTCGAGTTGTGATTATGTTATAGTGTTGCTTATATTATAGCCAATGTATTACCAATATAAGGTCATTGAACACAAGTTAGTTTTTCGTCTAGCAATTTTTGTTCCTGAAGGATGGTATTAGGGCTGATTTGAACAAAATCACTGAGGCACTTTCGAATGGAATGTACCTACTGCAGGAACGTCACGTACAGCTAATTTCAAATTTGACTTTAGTAAATTTTAGCTAGGTTAAGTATTAACTACCATAGTAGATTGAAGTCGTTTCTTTCTAATTTATTTTATGGTGGCCATTGAGGCTACTTGGATTGTTTATTTCATGTTTGACACCTTGAAAGTGCCTTCCTAAGAATGTTATATTTTTAAGACATTATCAGAGTTATTACTTTTCAATATTGTTTTGCAATATTTAATTCGATCTCAGTAGGTACTAATAATTAGTTTGTTCTAGACTGCCCCAGACTGTTTCTGAGTTTTAGAATTTCATTTAATTAATAGTTAGTGTACTGAATAAATGGCAATGCACAATGATAATATAAGATGCAAATACCTCAAATATAGTGTTGATTATATTCTAAATAATATGATTCTCATGTTATCCTGGTTTTTCAAAACTGCCCCTAGAGGTTTCAAATGTGAGCAAATGAGGGGCAAGTGAGGCACATTTGAAGAAAATAAGGCTTTTTTTAAATTGAAATTGTGTTACTGTAATAAGTCAAAATAGATAAATATCAATTTTAATATGTAGTATAAACCCCATATATAATAATAAAACAGAATAAATCTTGAAAAATAATACCATATGAGAAAAATAATATTTTATTTCAAAAGTGTTCAAAGGTGCCCCCCTCTCCCCTTCCTCTTATAACGTTAGTAATCCTCACTTGAATACTTATTTCAAAGTAAATTTTCAGTAGAAAATTAAGAAGGCAATCATCAAGAAAAAAATACTTTGTCAAATAATTGATGTTACTTTTCACGATTTTCACTATGGTTAAAATTTACCATATCTTCAAAATTCAAAGAAGCATTCCTGCTCAATTTGTCTTAGCAAATGTTTTACATTTAGCTGTTATTTTCTTTCTTCTGATATATATGAATGATAGTGTCATTCCATATATATTCCAAAGATTTATGCCAATCATTTATATCTTATTCAGCTCCTTAATTGAAGACTGCTGGGAAGATTAGGATAATTGACAATAAATTATATAACAGTACAACTTCTCAAACTACCACTTTACTCATCTGAATCGCACAATATATTTCAGGGATCTCATAATTCTATTTTCTTTCCTTTCGTTTCCAGCAGACTCTACAACTCTACGAAATATATGACTGACACGATACGTGAGCCTGAACAGCTCCTAGTGAATCACTATTATCACAGTAATATTTCAGAACGTTGAGCTGTTTCCGGCACTTACAGACTTTCATAGAAATTATCTTCACCTCGTCATATTTGAGCCATAATTTATGATGATTCTATTGTTCAAAGTACCATACAAAATGTAAAATTAATATACTAAAATTTCAATTATTAGTGAACTGCTCCTAAACGGCTGGACCGATTTTGATGTTACTTTCAGTCCACTGGAAAATATTTATTGAATTATGTTTTTATTTATAAATTGTTGTTGATCTTGGAATGTTTTACATTGGATCCGGCAGACAGTGCTGCGATCGCAATATCGAATATTCGATTTATACATTCTGCAATTCAAATAGATATTCTTACTGAATTGCAGAAAGTCTTACATATGTCATGACTTATTTTTCATGACTTAGAATAGAAAAATTCATATTACTCTCAATTGTTTACCCTTCTACGATCAACCCCTATTTTTGCATAGCGATTTTCATTTTTTTTATTTTATCCACAGATCCGCAATAGGGCTGCAAGATGGCAATCGAAAATTACAATAGACGGTTTGAAAATAGGTCGTAATATATTTTTCATAGGTACTCCTCATGATTTACATTTTTATGAGTTTTTTGAACAAAATTTTTTATTTTAATGTTTTTATGATGTTGCTTTAAAAAATACATACAACTCTAAATTCTCACCCTTCTATCAACAACCCATATTTTTCAATAGCCATTTTAATAATTTAAACAACGTTTGCCGGGTCAGATAGATTAATAGATAGATACATAGATAGATAGATAGGTAGATATACATCGGCAGATAGATGAATAGATAGTAAGATAGATAGATAAAAATAATTTATATGGCAGAAAGTTTGCCCGGTCAGATAAATAGAAGATAGATAGATAGAATGATAGATAGATAGTTAGATAGATAGTAAGATAGATAACTATCTATATATATATATATATATATATATATATATATATATATATATATATATATATATATATATATATATATATATATATATATATATATATATATATATATATATAGTTGATGGAATCCGTCGTTACTACGTGATACTTTACCATTATAAACAAAAACAAAACTTGAATTTACTACGTTTACTATCACAAAAATAATTTGAAAAATATAAAACCGCGATTGCAATTTTGGTCACTAGACCATCATCGGGCAGATTGAGTTGAGAACTGAATACATAATCATAGATTTGCGCTTACGGGTGGGGAAGAATTATTGCAGGTAAGTACCTAAATAGACAAGAGAAACATATTTCAAGAAGGGCTTATCGAGTGGATTTCCTAATTCTTTATTTAATATCGGAGAAAACAGTGGTGTTTACAAAATATTTTGCGACGAATGTCCTGCTTTCTATATTCGACAAACAGGAGGAAATATAAACATTCGTGTTGAAGAACATAAAAAGTCAATTTTACAAAATAAAAATACCTCTGGCTTCTCCGAACATTGTATAAAATCTAATCATTTCCTGGATTTCAACAAAACCCAATTGTTGCATTCAGGTAACAAAGGAAAGCGCCTGGATCTTGTTGAAATTCTCGAAATAAGTTCCGCCCATAATAGTAAATTACCCCTTGTAAACGAACAAATTGATATTTAGGTATCATCTTTGCTTTTGTCTGTTTTATAAAATAAGATGTAATACTCTCCTGTAGTCAGTCTTGATAATGAGTTCATAACTCGAAACATGTCGACTATCCAATACAGTATCTAAATATTTTCATAAAGTGAAACTTAAGCCAAGTGTGTTTTATTGTAAGTTTAAACTTTATTATATATATATATATATATATATATATATATATATATATACATATTGAGTTTGAGCATATTTCAACACGAATAATTTGAAACATAAATTAATACAGTAGACGAGATGCATATTCTAAAAAATATTAAATATGTTGAAACAATGGTTGAACAAGTATTTCCACGTAAATTAAAAACAATAACGCAATATGTACGTTTCGGTGCGACTTCTCCTTCTTTGGACGCTGAGTGCAACCTCTGAAGAAGGTGAAGTTTCACCGAAACGTACATATTGCTTAAATTTTTTCAATAATAATTTACAAGTAGTAAATTATTATGTAACCATAATTTTAAAATATTCATAGATTTAAATCAAATATCGGCGGTATCAATGAATTGACATAAATAGTCGTATTTACGCCAGAAGATTATGAAATTGTCCATCCAATAATAATGCCTTTATGAAGTTATCATATATGTGCATACTAAGGTTAATTTCGCATTATAATTTCTCAACTACCAATAAACACTCAGATAATAACCCTACCGTAAATTCAGCATCAACATTTTATAGCCATGTAATTCAGCTTAGTAGCTTGATGGTATGCTGAATGTTGAATAATTTAATGTTATACTGGAAGTTTGAGATTTGGAACACTAATTTAGATATAAGTTTTACTGAAGACCTGAAGTCGGGTGACTTTGTCAACCATAAGAACTGGAGCTTCTGACTGGCTCTATGAAAATAATGTATTGCATCAATGAAAATTTTAACTCCCTAGCAAACGTCAAAATTTCTAGTCAATTCAGAATAACGAATTAGTAATTAATAATTAAGTGAATCAAATTGAATAAAATTTGAATTACTATTGATAAAATTTTCTTTATATACTATAATTCTATGAAAAATAATTGTGTACTATGTCTGATTATTGAGTCTATTTTTCTCATGATAGAAGTGATATATCTCTGAAGCAAATCTGAAGTGACACAAATTTGGTATTGAATAATTGCTATTATTATTCACATATTTGGGATAATATGTAATAAAAATGAGAGGTCATGTTTCTGCTAATTATTAGAGTGAAAAGTCTTTCGGTCCCAGCAGGAAGAAGATTAATTTAAACATTCTATACCAATTTATCGGTAGGTACATTCCCTCCCAACCAGAGTTTTACGATACTGAGGTAGGTACTTAATCTCTTTCGTAGAAGGAAGTGAGTAGGAAGTATAGGCTTTTCCGAAAATGGTAGTAATTAGTAAATGAATAATATAAATACCTGAGAAGGCTTGAAATATTTATCATTTAGTTGCTTATTTTCCCACTCTACATATTAGTCAATTCAAGTATTCTCTGCAGTATGGATCTTGAAATATAGTTTTCAAAAAAATTGGTAAAAAGCGGTGGACGTGTATAAATAAAAAGGGTAGATCTCATTTTTTGTTCAGTATGGGTGAAGTGGACAATGTAACTGTTACAAAGCATGCACATTGCCATAACGCAAATAAAGAACAGCTAAATCGCCAAACTGTAAGCATTTCTTGCAGAAGAAAGGCTATTGATGATTTTTCAGAGAAGGCTGCAAAAATCATTCGCCGGGAGCTTCAAGCATTATGTCTTCAACGATCAAACGTCTGACGTTGCATGAATAAGAAAGCATTTGTACAATGCTCGTCGGAAACTGCTTCCACAATTGCCAACTAGTGTTCAACAAATTTTCAACATTTTGGCGAAGATCAACATTGAAACATCCAGAGGTGAAAAGTTACAAAGTGTACATTTGAATGCTAAAATCACCAATAGTAAAGTTGAATACCGTCAAAAATTTATTACAAGAATGATCGTATCATTTACGAGAAACGAAGTAAGTCCTTTGCTTTTTATTAAATGTGTCTCATTTCACTGTGGCCTTTAAGGGTGAAGGTCTTATACAAATATATAGTTGTGCATATGTTAGACTGTTAAAGGTATATTTCATTCAATAAAACAAAAATTATTCAATACTACAGTTCTATTTCACTAGTCCCCTTTTGCCGGGACCGAATTTACCTATGCAGTTTCACTGAAAAACAAAATATGGGACCCCTTTAAACCGTTTTTCTTACCCCTTTTTTTGGGAAGGAATTTACCTATTCCTGTCTTTAGTACCGTTGTGATATGGGATAAATAGATAGAATGAAAGTATACAGTGTTTTCTATAATCTTCGTTCCTCTTAATTCGAGATTTCGTAGTCGCTCTACTATGTGTGTGTTGCGTGGGCCTTCGTATTACCGAACCAAACCGAGAAAAATGGCAGTCCAAACCAGGTAGGATACTTTTCTGAAATTTCAGTTCTACTGTGTAAATTGCACACTCACACTTTTGTATTAAAATTGATTTTCTAGTATTCGGAGAATTAGTTGAGTACTTAAATCGGTTATTCTCATGTAGGTATTATGACTTGATTTAGAGAAAAAAATATTTATGTGTATTCGTATTTATTTTATAAATGAGATAGAGAATTTAATTCTTATATGAAGAAGTGTTAATTTCCATGGAATTATATGGAACACATGGATAGCCTAAATATTTTTGGTAAAATATTTAACTGGTAGAATTCACTACGTTTTAATTAAAGACGCATAAGGCGAAAAGGTTACATAATGCATTATGAATTTGCCTCAAAATATAATCATATAAATAATGAAACAAGCAGAAATGTCGACTGCACGGGTATTTCCTTTTGTTGGAAGTAGTGCGATATTTAACAAGGAAATGCTTATGAATTATTGATCGGAGTCAGCAATAGGTTGTAGCGACTTGAAATTTTAGTTCATAGTACGTTATAATACAGGAACCAGAGAATATGAATCGAGAGTGGTTGGCAAAACTTTCAGAATCAATTGAATTATTTTTTACGGCCTTGTATTGCAACATTTGTGTTTGTCTTCTTTATTACAAGCAGTTGATGTTTCGTCACAAAATTCATATTTTTTTAACAGTTTTGAAAGAGAAGCAGAACCTGAATACCCACCAGAAAATAAGGAATATCTAGATTTAAATAGCGTTGGTAACGGAAAAACGTTGAAACACCGGAAGATACTTCCTACACCTCAATGAAATCTGTGTACCAAATTTGAACAAACAAAATAAATAAGAAATCTCCACATAATGGTGACTACGTTACACATACAAATTTACAACCTTCTTACTCAATGCGAAGGGAGTTTGGGAACAGATATCCTTCAGAACTTGTTTTAGAGATAGATAACTTTACTTTATTGATGATATATAATAAAATACACATTCATCAAAAAGCAAATTACCGGAGTCATTCAACCCAGAACTTGTTTTATATAGCTCCATATCCTTGGTATCAAAAACCAAATTGCGCAGGAATATCAACAGTGGTGGTCCAGGAGGTACAAAAATATTCAAAAACCACTCCCGCAACTGACTGCTGAGTTCCGATAGAGTGCAACAGTCTTTAGAATGAAACACACTTGGCTTGAGTTCCACTATATAATAAAAATAATTAGATACTGTATTTAGCACTAAAGGATAGTCGACATGTTTCGAGTTATGAACTCATTATCAAGACTGACTACAGGAGAGTATTACATCTTGTTTTATAAAACAGACAAAAGCAAAGGTGATACCTGAAAATCAATTTGTTCGTTTACAAGGGGTAATTTACTATTATGGGCGGAACTTATTTCAAGAAGGTCAAGGCGCTTTCCTTTGTTATCTGAATACAACAATTGGGTTTTGTTGAAATCCAGGAAATGATTAAATTTTATACAATGTTCGGAGAAGCCAGTGGTATTTTTATTTTGTGAAATCGACTTTTCATTTTCATCAACACGAATGTTTATATTTCTTCCTGTTTGTCCTATATAGAAAGCAGGACATTAGTCTCAAAATATATTGTAAACACCACTGTTTTCTCCGATGTCAGATTTTTCTTTATTATTGACCATAATGACTTCAAGTTTCTTTTATTTGTACAAATTGTTCAAACGTTATTTTTGGTCAATAATAAAGAAAAATCTGATATCGGAGAAAACATTGGTGTATACAAAATGTTTGCGACGAATGTACTGCTTTCTATATTGGACAAACAGAAAGGAATATGAACATTCGTGTTGAAAAACATAAAAAGTCAATTTTACAAAATAAAAATACCACTGGCTTCTCCGAATATTGTATAAAATTAAATCATTTCCTAAATTTCAACAAAACCCAGTGTTGCATTCAGGTAACAAAGGAAACCTCTTTGACCTTCTTGAAATTCTTGAAATAATTTCTGCCCATTATAGTAAATTACCCCTTGTAAACGAATAAATTGATTTACAGGTATCGCCTTTGTTTTTGTCTGTTCTATAAAATAAGATGTAATACTCTCCTGTAGTCAGTCTTCATAATGAATTCATAATTCGAAACATGTCGACTATCCTTTACTGCTAAATACAGTATCTTATTAATTTTATATAGTGAAACTTAAGCCAAGTGTTTTCTATTCTAAAATTTAAACTTTATTCTGTATGATGTTTCACCAAGTGATGTGCGAGAATTCAATCTCAGTTATGTACAATAGTCTATTATTTACTGGAAAAACAAGACTAAAAATGAATATGAATGAATTGCACTCTTACTTTCGGTTTCATCATAATGTAGAATTCTTAGCAACCGTGTTACATGAACATAGCAACCGAACTTATGCATGAATCGTTTGAGGTGCCTCTTGAAGTATTATAACTCATCATGTAGCTGCTTGCTAGCTTATCTGCAGTTTGGTAAGTTATAGATGTGCAGAAGTAAACCTACTCCTGAAACAGAAATATTTATCGATATACTTCTTCAAGTTCAATTTCTAGCTAGAAAAATAAAGTTCTACAGGAATAATGGGTCCTTTGGATATAATGATGCTGTTAGTGTTTGAAAATTGAGCGTTGAAAGTTTTCATACAACGAGTGATTTGTTAATTGAAACACTGAAATAGTTTCAGACATCCGTTTGTATCAATCTTGATGATTGGGATATCTGTCTTTTTATCTAAAAAAATTACTCTCGAAGTCTTTTAAGTCCATAGAACTATAGCAGTGTGAACTGAACCCATTTATTCAATTCCCTCTGCAAAGCTAATATAACAACAGACTGTACGCTGAAATACCCAAAACTGTTGAAATATTTTCAGTTGATGCTGTTTTCACGTCTCTACTGAATGCTTAATATTTTCCACTGATATATCGCAGTTACTTCGGAAGTTGACATTCCCAATCTCCTTATTTGAGGTAAACATTGAGCGGTTAATGGCATTTCCTGAAACAACGCAAACTAAGCCCACAAAGTACATAGTGTTATGTTCGATGCTGTGAAATAAATCACTCTGTTCTGTAGGGACCTCTCCGAAGACAATTTCCCAACGTGATGGGCCGCATCGACCAATAAGCCAGTCGTGTACTGGTTTTGCGATGCAGATGAATTATGTACTTTGGAAGGAAATACATAGTAAGCCAGGGGAAATTAATCGGATAAGAATATCCGCATGTTTTTAGGGAATATATTTGCATCAAGAAAGTAACTACTATTTGAATGAAAAAATTCTTTGAACATTGAATTGAATTGGCATTTACTTGGCGAAAGTTCATATTCATGACATATAGAGAAATAAAAAAACTTACTTTTCACAGGTTGAATAAAATCTATAGACTAAACGCGTTTTGTCATAACATCGACTTCATCTCGTACTAAATAATGGTATTGCAACAAGATTGTTTTATATTATAAATTGAACATAACAGAGGAGTTTCTAGAGAAACTTAATAACAATAAAAAATTCATTCAAAGTTATTGGTAGGTATATTGAACAGATTAAGAAGAGGAGAAGGGTTAACTTCAATCTGGTCGTTAACAAGGTTTCTGGAATTTCATTATTTATCAATGTATAGGGATAATTGTGATTAAAGGTATGGTTTTCTTGAATAATATGTCACGCATAATTAGAGTCAGATTTATACTATACTCAAAAAGCTACGTGTAGGGGAAGGTGGGGCAGAACAGGATAGCGGGGTAGAACGGGGTACGCCAGTAAAAAACCGAACGTGTGAACGGAAATATCCGAAATTGCACTGAACGTCACCTAAAAGCATCGGTTACATGTTAGGTATGCCAGTTGTCCGAACAACGCCGAGTAAAAGGTTAGTCTCGTTAACATCTGGAATTTTCGTGTAGATTTGTAACTTTGCCGCCCATATCAACCACCGTAAGTAATTTGGTTATCCAATTTTGATCTATTTCAATTATGAAATGCAAAGAATGTTTCTTGAGCAACTTTTTTATCACTTTAGCTTTAGCCTAGGTCATGTCTTTTTTTCAAAAATTTAACTTTAAAAGTAAACGTTGCACATGGGGCGGAATGGGGTGGGGTACAATGGGGTACCCCGTTCTGCCCCGTTGAATGTCGTACTTGATTTAGAATTTTTTCAGAAGGTTAGAAATTATGTTCGGAAGACAAAGCGTCAGGATTGGAGTACCGAATTCATGAACGCAGCAGTTGATGCCGTTGTCACTGGACAAATGGGGTACAGGAGAGCCGCAGAACAACATGGTGTGTCCCAAACAACTTTAGAAAGGTATGTCACGAAAAAAAGAAAGAATCAGCAAAATTTTGTTGGTGATAAATCTGCCGGGAAATATCACTGCATTTTTTCACAAGAATAGGAGATAGAACTTGTCGACTATTTGAAAGTAATGGAATCAAGACTTTTTGGCTTGACCATGATTGACGTTTGACGTTTGGCGTATCAATTAGCTATACGAAATCAGTGTCAGCATAAATTTAATGCTGCATCTGAAATGGCTGGGAAGGATTGGATGCAATGTTTTCTAAAACGCCACCCTACTTTGACGCTACGAAAACCAGAATCAACTTCGGGAGCTCGAGCTATGGGTTTTAATAGGGTTGCGGTGTCACAATTTTTCCGCCTTCTTTTGGAAACAGTAGACACATATGAACTGGTAGGTGAACGCATCTATAACTGTGACGAAACGGGGTTGACTGTGAATCCAAAGGGCCACACCAAAATTTTAGCCTTAAAAGGAAAACGTCAGGTAGGCACCTTAACTTCCGCCGAACGAGGAGAAACCATAACGTCTGAAATCTGTTTTTCTGCTGCTGGAGCATACATGCCACCTATGCTAATTTTTCCAAGAAAACGGAAGCAACAGTCATTCGAGTTAGGCTTGCCACCTGGTTCAGTAGTAGAAATTAGTGATTCTGGATGGATAACCACTGAACTTTTTTTTAGTTAGTTTAAGCTATTTGTTGCGTTTTCTAAAGCAACAAAAGAAAATTCAGTGCTTCTTTTGGCTAATTGGATTTTTGTCTGATTTTGTCTAAAAGTTTTAGCTATTTAAATAAAACAAATAATAAAATTGTGTGTACTTAATATTATTAATACCATTTTCCACCGTTAACACTATATTTCAGGAAATCTAACCAGATGTTGATGAGTTCTGGTAAAATTTATCAAAACCCCATCCTGCCCCGCCCATGGGGCGGAATGGGGCAAAATGCACATTTTTGGTTTCTCATAAGTATTTTCTTTAAAATATTTATTCAACTGTTGAAAAAGGGGAGAATGCTTAGTTTACATACTAAGTAATAGACCGATAGCAAAAAAAAATTTTTTTGGTTAATATTGTAGTGACAGTAAACCATCAAACGTTAAGTACCCCGTTCTGCCCCGCCTTCCCCTACCTATTCAAGTTTTGAAAATTCCAATTGAACGCCCTATATAGAATATTTCGCAATTGTTACAGTTGATCACAAACATATCATATAGAGAATGATAGTGCAATTGATTTTTGAATTCTCTGCGATGAAGCTCCAACCATAATTAATTCATTCATTCCAAAGTTCTACGCGAATGATATTTTCTTGGAATATTATTTTCTCGATATTCTTTCTCATGTTATTTGATGAAGTTTCACATACCTCTCAGCTGAGTATTTTGAACTTCCACAGCAAAATTAGCATCATATTCGTATATCTTCTAGAAAACTCGACCTCAAAGATAAATATGTATGGAATAATTCTCTTCCTCAAGGGAAGTAGCTGATTTGAATCAGTCTTTTTACTGAATTGGAAATGACTACGTAGGAGTAATTCACTTCGTTCCTACAAATTTATTATGTATCTCCATTCAATTAATAATAATTTAACCAATAATAGTAGAAATAGAAATAGAAATAGATTTATTCATGTTCACAACAAAGTTTTACAATACGTCAAAATAATTTACAAAATATAATATCACAGCTACTGCAAGTCACTGTATTTTTAGTTAAAGTATAAAATTTAAAACAAAAACATTTAAAATTATAAAATTTTAAATCATAGATGACAAGAAATTCACACAAAATCTGATAGGGAGATTTCTTCTGACAAGAACTCTCTCATATCATAGTATGGACTTTTTAAAAGAAAATTTTTGACTTTTAATTCAAACCTGGTTTCTGTTAATTCCAAGAGCTCCTTAGGGAGTTTATTAATAAATAAAACAGAGTAATAGTTATCACTAAATTTGCAGGATTCTAGCCTCGGTGTGTCGAGGACAATGGTGTCTGCATTTCTAGTTTCATAATTATGAACGTCAGAGTGTTTTTTAAGATTGTCTTTGTTTTTAAAAGCGAAACATAAGCATTCGTAAATATATAAGTTCGTAAGGGTAAAGAGGCCGAGTGATACAAATTTTTGTCTAACATTCTACACAAATATAATGTGGTAATTATTTCATTCTACTAATTATCTTCAAGTGGATTGAGTCCAAGAAGTGAGTAAATATATTTGAAATGGATGTTCAATTTTTAATAGTTTTTTATTCGATTTTGAGCCACCACAAAAAATCAATATTTACTGTTTTTACCGCCATGATAACTTACTATATTGAAAGTAGAGAAGATCAAATTTAGAATAAATTTCATAAATGAAATTATGTAAATGCGGTTGTTTTTAACATTTTGATCAAACAACTTAAAGGTGTAGAAAGCTAGTTCTGCCGATATTGGAGATACTTGGATAGAAAGTTCTTCCTTTAATCCTGCTACTCATTTATAACAGGAAAATATAATATTGCAAATAAAAAATAATATCAAGGTATCTTGGAAACCTGATTGGAAAGCTTATATACGTACTTTATTAGTAAAGTTCTCGATATCATTGGAAAGAGTCGTGATGCCTGAAATAGCAAGTAAACTCTATTTAAATCAATTAGACGGATGGAGTTTAGTCGGGGTAATATAAAGTTTTAATGGGTAAAACTTCAGATGAAATTAAATCAATTAATTGAATCAGCTCTCTTGAATTTCGTTTTTCCCTATATAATCACCTTAATTACATCAAATACGAATTGAAGAATTTCGAGAAATTAATCATATAGTATTCATCTTTTTTGCTAGTAATATAGGGATCTGACATAAAAGCGGAGCTTAGGTGATAATGTTAAAACATGGCGCTTAAAAACCAACTTTGAGCACGGGTTATATGAGAGGGTTGAAAGTTTTTTGAGTTTTTCATACCAAGGTTAGTTTCAAGTGAAAGTGGGAAGCGATATGTAGGCGACAACTTACTCTAGAGAAAATACAGAGAAAGTGATAGGTTGGAAAGATGCAAATTCCTCACACAATGTGAGAAAAATGAAGATAAGTCGAGGCCTGGTATCGTCAACGTTACTGCTTTTTGTCAATTGAATATATCGTCCGAGGTATTCCAGTACACTGGTTCGAGTCTTATCTTGGAAGTAGAAAACAATTTGTAAGGACAAATAACTCCACTTCTGCTTGTAAATCTATCACTTCTCTGTGCCCCCCAATGTTCTGTTTTAGGTCCTGTCCTCTTCTTGTTATTTATAAATGATATTACGTACCTGAAGATCAGTGGAGAAATTACGCTTTTTGCGGATGATACGAGAATTACTTGGAGCAATCCTAATTCTGCGACGCTGCACTTTGAAATGACAATTGATCTTGGATTGATCAATTCCTGGTCTGATGCAAACTTATAATTAATTTATCTGTTAGCACGGGCGTATTTCCTCATGTCCTCAAAAAAGCCATTGTTATTCCAATTTTTAAAAAGGGCGATGTGCACGACATTGCCAATTATAGACCTATCTAGTATTCGAGCGTATCGTTTTTGATAGAATGATGAACTATTTGGATAAATTTCAAATACTCAATACTGCACAGCATGGATTCAGATCTGGTCGCTCAACACAAACGGGAGCTCTGTATTTTGTTGATTTTGTCTACGAGTGCCTCGACAATGGTTTGTACGTTGCGGGATTATTTTTTGACCTATCTCGAGCTTTTGATAGTCTCGCTTTCAAGTTCATAATTGACAAATGCTATAATATGGGTTTCAGGGGTGTGATTTCAAACTGGCTATTTAGTTACCTTGACGGCAGGACTATGTCTGTTAAAGTTAATAACTCTTTTTCTACTGAACATAATATGAATATGGGAGTCCCTCAGGGTTCCGTTCTGGGACCACTTCTATTTTTATTGTTTATTAATGATCTACCCTTAAATTTGAAAAAGATGCTGGCTGATCAGTCGGAGGATATTATTTTTTTATTAAGTAAACATAGAATAACCTTGTTTGCTGATGACACCTCCATAGCCGTTACTGGACGGACTTTTGAGGAGTTACAAAGATTCTGTTGGTTACTGGTGAGGTGCTTTATTGAGTGGTGCAATTCAAATGCAATAATGATGAATGTCAACAAGACAGAATGTATTAATTTCACTATTCGAAACGATAATCATAGTCAACTGCTCATTACCCATTTAGATAATGTCATCTCATCTAAAGACTGCACTAAGTTTCTTGGAATCCACATAGACTGTAATCTGAGGTGGAACGCACATATTGACGTGGTGTGCAAGAAACTCAATAGCTCTTACTACGCAGTAAGTCGAGTCAAAGGTTCACTTCCTCTACAGTCTGTACTGAACATCTACTATAGCTTGGTCTACAGTCACTTAACATATAATGTTTTACTATGGGGAAACTCCCCAGATGTTGGGAGAGTTTTCATAATTCAGAAGAGAATAATTCGAATGATATTTAATATTTCTCCGCGATCATCCTGTAGGCCCACTTTTCGTCAAGATGCCATATTAACATTGGCTTCTATTTTTATTTTTAGATGTTTAGTGTATGTGAAGGAAAATGAGTTCAATATTACTAAACTTTCTAGCTTTCATGGCTATAATACCAGAAATAAGGAAACTCTTTATGTACCTAAGCATAAAACTCATAAGTATGAAATGTCTCCCATGTATCAGAGTATTAGAGTTTTCAACCATTTACCTCAAAGTATTCAGTCTCTTGATATTAGAAGGTTTAAGAAAGTAGTTAAGGCCTTATTGTTAAGAAAATGTTATTACACTGTAAGCGACTATTTCTGTGATATTCTTGAAACAAGCTGAAGTGTAATTTTTGTAATTTTTGTGACCTGTCCTATACATATGTACCTATGTCTTAAAGGATTAATAAATTATTATTATTATTATTATTATTATTATTACTTTGCGTCAACGTAGATAAAACCGTCGCCTTGTTTTAGAGAGATAACTCCAAGGATCTATTCCTGCAAAACCATGCCATTAAAATAGTCGATTCTGTCAGATTTTCAGGCCTCTTTATCGACAATAATCTCAAACTTTCACTGCATGTGCATGTCTTAGCTAAGAAATTATCATCGGAATGTTTCGCCATTAAATGCATCTCAAGTGAATTAGATACGGCATCTACAAGAATTTCCTATTTTGCATTGTTCGAATCTCATCTTCGTTATTGTCTTCCCTTCTGGGGTTCATGTAATTCTTCACAACTTGACACCATTCTTAAATTGCAGAAGAGAGCAATTCGTTACATGTTTGTACTGAAAAATAGGACTCATTGCAAACCTTCCTTCAAGAAAAATGGAATTTTGACGCTTCCTTCTTTATATTTACTTGAATCTGTGTGCTAGATTCATAAGTATTTTCATGCCGTACCCTTGGTATCACAGCACGGGTATTCCACCAGATCTTCGGGACATCATGTTCACCTCCCTAGTCCTTCCTCTGAATTAACAAAAAAGTCCATCATTTACAATGCTAAAAAAATTTACAATCACCTTCCAGAGGAACTAAAATCTATAAATTACTTGACCACTTTTCGGAAACAAACAAAATCTTATTTGAGTTTCGGCATTCACCTTCAATCCTACATTTAAGATTCCCGTCGACAGACTCTCTTTATGAAATTGAGATCGGTCTCTTTCTGTAAGAACATTTTGGTTGAATCCTGCATGGTTTGATGGACGCGTTTTTTTGATATCTTGCGTATTCACTAAAGTATCAGATTCAACGTCTAGATTAATTCTTTTTTCTGAACGTGCTCGGTCTGCTTTCAAATTCCTTTCCTTATCATAAGCTTTTGGAAAACTCTCTTTTTGGCTGCAGTACTTGAATTTTCTTTAAAAAAGAAAACTAACCTGAACTTCAATCATAGGAGTTCATTACCTGGAAGAATATAATTTTCTTTTGTAATATGTAATGAACACACAGTCATTGTGTGAATCTTCTTCAGATTGATTTTCCATACCTTCAATAAACCAATCTTTTCGTGTTCTTCAAACTGATTTTCTCTCTCTCTACAAAATATTTGGTTGGCTTCGAAACCGATAAAATCTGTATATGCTTTTGAATCACAACTTTTTGCGCAACAGCATTCTCTAAAATCGCTGGTTCTACTTACTTACTTACTTAATTAACATGGCCGATAAACACTTTGGGCGTTTTGGCCTTCTTAACCACAGCCTTCCATCTCGTTCTATTTCGCGCTACTTGTTCCCAGTTCTCTATATCCATCATCTTTAGATCTTTCTCTATATTGTCCTTCCATTTTTGTCGTGGTCGTCCTGGGAGTCTTCTTGCGCTTAGCCTGCCTCTGTAAACGGTTTCGATATCCCTGTTCTCCGCTCTTATTACTTGCCAGCCTTCTAGCCCTTATTGTGTTTGTAACCCAGTTTGTAACACCGCATGTGCGTTTTCTCCACTGGGTTGTTTTTGGGTCTTGTATGGGTCCATAGATTTTTCTTAAAACCTTATTTTCAAAGAACAGCAGCCTCTCTTGTTCTCTTAGAGTCATGGCCCACGCTTTGCATCCATACAACCCTACCGGGACTATTATCGTGTTGTATATTTTGCGATTTAATTTTCTTGGTAAATTACTGGGTCGTAGTAAACTGTTAAGAGCTGCTAGAACTTCATTCCCGTTATTTTCTACGTTCTGCAAAATTTGCACATTCCATTTATTACCTTTTGAGCCGTAATTTGTAAGAAATCAGAAGTTTGTACATGCAATGGCATGTGTTAACGTTGGGAATAAAAACTTCATCCGTCTGGCCTCCAGACTGCGCCTACTGGATTGTCAGATCCCAATATAATTACCTACCTTAATTACATCAAATAAGAATTGAAGAATTTCGAAAAACTAATGAAGGAATATTCATCTTTTTGCTATATAAAACAACAAATTTGAGACGTATTTATGTGAGGAGTTTATTCCTCACATGATAATGTGTGGTTGAATCTAAATGTATAATTAGATAAATACTATCCATTCCATTATCTGCAGTAAACATTCCGAGATAGAATAAATGAATAAATGAGATTGAATTCTCGCACATCACTTGGTGAAACATCATAAAGAATAAAGTTTAAACCTTAAAATAAAACACACTTAAGTTTCACTATATAAAAATATTTAGATACTGTATTTAGCAGTAAAGAATAGTCGACATGCTTCGAGTTATGAAGTCTACAGTCTTGATAATGAGTTCATAGCCCGAAACATGTCGACTACCCTTTACTGCTAAATACAGTATTTAAATATTTTTATATAGTGAAACTTAAGCCAAGTTTGTTTTATTTCGAAGTTTAAACTTTATTCAGAATAAATGAAGTTTATTTGTAAATATTTTCAGGACCTACTATGATGCTTTCCAAAGGATTTGTTTTATATTCCTTACCTATGCGAAAATTCAAAATATTATTTGAACTGAGTATATTTTACTTTTCAAATGACAAACTTTTTATACCTATCAATTATGCTGGTTTGATTGATGTCTATTATGTAATACAATCGGAAATTCTATTATTTGTGTATATTCAGCTGACAATGATAATTTTTTTTTGATGCTTGAGTGAATTTAAGTTATATTATATATGAAAATCACGAACTTCAACAACTTGTAACTAATAACTTTTTATGTCATATAACTAACCCATATGATTTCTTATTGAATTTTTTGTGAAAAAGTGAAAGTTATGTTACCTTAATATGAATTTCAATCAGTTTTTTCTAAGTTTGGAATCAAATTCTTCTTTTATCTCGAAATGATTTGTTGGGGTAGTTGGCAAACATTGCTGGGTTCAAGAGTAATAAAATTCGATAATGTTCAGTGAAACCCTTTTTTTATGCTTCGAATTATAGTCGCCCACTCTTTTCGTATCTACCTTTCGTTTTTGCTTCCAGTATTGATTTTCAATAAGTGAGGTAGTCTAATTGGAATGTGAAACGACTATTGTTTTTCAGTCATAAAAATTTCCGTACTAAAACGAAATGTTTTATATTGAATGAAAACTTTCTTCTGAAGTTGGGTATTAAAATGTTTCGAAATATTCTAAATGAATAACTGTCTTTTTGATTTACTCCGAAATGATATTTAAATAATTTCTATTGATTGATTCCTTAACATTTACTGAAACAACTACCATAAAATTCATTAAAAGAAATAACGTTATTTATAATTTCATGGCAATTCAAGTTTTATATCAATTTTCATGTTTTATTTATTGATATTCAAGTTTTCTCAATTTTGGAGTCGAAAAGATTGTTATTTTTGATGAATTATGAAGATATTAATACTCGTTAGTTGAGTTCTATCAAACTAAAACATTTACAATCAGTTTATTGCAATTTCAAATTGAAATTGTGTATTCTGAAGATTCCGGGTGTCAAACATTAGAATATACGAAACAAATCAAGGATTTTGTGATGACATAGTGTAATCTGCGTTATAGAAGCCTCCTTGATTGTTCGAAAGGAATAAGTAAATGAAATTCATAATATAGGTGATTAGTCCAGTAGACAGAGCAAAAAAGTAGGGTCTGCTAGAAAAAAAACCGAACTTAATGAAACTTCCACAGATTGTTCGGATATGCTGTGGGATGACTCTGTCAAGTTTTCTCACTCGAGGACCCTGTGGTAACTTTGGGAGGGCCGAAAAACCTCAAAATTTTCGGACTTTTTTAGATTCTTTGCTCTTATCTTCTAAATTAATCGGTTTTTGACCAAAACATTTATTTTCGAAGTTGTAGAGCAGTAAATTTGCTACAATTATGCATCGCTCAACTTTTTTCCTAAACCTAATAAAAACCGAGATACAGCCGATCAAAGAGATTTTCTCAAAACTACAAAAATTTGCCAAAACCCTCGTTTTTAGCCAACTAACTACCAATTACCATCAGTTCTATGGTAATTATGGTAATAACTCATCAATATCGACATGCAAGAACACAGGGGGGGGTCAGTGCCACATAGCTGAGCACCCCCCTTCCCCCGGGTTCCTACATGTCGATATTCATGAGTTATTACCATAATTACCATAGAACTGATGGTAATTGGTAGTTAGTTGGCCAAAAACGAAGGTTTTGGCAAATTTTTGAAATTTTGAGAAAATCTCTCCAACTTTGATCGGCTGTATCTCGGTTCTCATTAGGTTCAGGAAAAAAGTTAAAAGACACATAATTGTAGCAAATTTACTGCTCTACAACTTTGAATAACAATGTTTTGGTCGAAAACCGATTAGTTTAGAAGTTATGAGCAAATGAAAATTTTGAGGTTTTTCGGCCCTCCCAAAGTTAGCACAGGGTCCTCGAGTAGGAAAACTTGACAGATTCATCCTACAGCATCCCCGAATAACCTGAGAAAGAGTCATTAAGTTCGGATTTTTTTCCAGGTACAATGTACATATCTACTGGACCAGATATATATATATATATATATATATATATATATATATATATATATATAAATATATATATATATATATATATATATATATATATATATATATATATATATAAATATATAAATATATATATATATATATATATATATAAATATATATATATATATATATATATATATATATTGAATTAAATTGGCATTAACTTGGTGAAAGTTCATATTCATAACTTTATAAAGAAATAAAAAACTAACTTTTCACAGGTTGGAATAAAAATCTATTGAATAAAGGCGTTTCGTCATAACATTGACTTCATCTCGTAATAAAATTTGGTATTACAAAACAATCTATTTATACGAAAATTGAATATATCAGAGGGGTTCCTAGAGAAATTAAATAACAATAAGTAATTCATTCAGAGCCAGTAGTAGGTACATTGAACAGATTAAGGAGAGGAGAAGAGTTTACTTCAATCTGGTCGTTAACTAGGTTTCCAGAATTTTTATATTTATTGATGTATAGGGATTCCCAACAGTTGGTATTTTGGAGCCTATTCTCTAATTTTGATATATTTTAATTGTTATTAAAGGTATGGTTTTCTTGAATAAGATGGCACGCATAATTAGAGTCAGTTTTCTGCTTAATATAGCTACGTTGGTGTTCGTATTTTCGAGTTTTGAAATTTCTAATTGTACGTCCTACATAGAATTTTTCTTAATCGTTACAGTCGAGTCTATGAACACCAGTACGTTTTAAATCTATTTTCCAATGCTATTGTTGGTTTTATATGAAATTTCGAAATTTTGTTTATGAAAACTTGAAATTGTTTTATAGATATATATATATATATATATATATATATATATATATATATATATATATAATATATATATAATATATATATATATATATATATATATATAGATATATATATATATATATAAATATATATATATATATATATATATATAGGGTGTCCCAAAATACCACGTGTAGTAGAGGTCAGCATAAGTCGATTGGACTCAATTTATTCATATACCAAAATGTACCGTTGGCCCTTGAGAAGAGTTAGAAGATTACATAAAAGAGCACATTTTTGTACAATGTTGAGAAATTTTTTATTAACAATGATGAATGTTATTTTAGAAGATAACTCTCCTTTCAATAAACAAAAAACCCAAAAGAAATTAAAGAAGAGGTTCACCACCCTCAAACCCTTTTAATTTTTCAGAACTTTTTCGGAGGTGATAATAAGGTGTTTAATTTTTTTAGCGAAAAAGCTGATTAATTATTTTCATTCTCTTACTCTTGCAAAAATTACGCATTCCGCATAGTTTTGAAGCAACCAAATGAAACTTTCTACCAGATATTCCTAGTACAAGTTTAATAAAAATTTAATACGGAATTCAGTTGGCAGTAGAAACATAAGCAATCGATTCTTTATATTGTATTTTCATATACTCAATTGTCATGAGATTAGTCTGAAATGAGAAACACTGTTGAAAAATGAGTGAAACAAACTGAATGAAACTTTTTATTCACAATAATGAATGATATTTTAGAGGATAACTCTCCTTGCGAAAAACAAAAAAACCCAAGAGAAATCGTAGAAGGGGTAAACCACTCTCAAATCCTTATAATTTTTTAGAACTTTCTCAGAGGCGCTAATAAGGTGTTCTATTTTTTTAGCGAAAGAACTGATTAATTATTTTCATTCTCTTACTCGTGCAAAAATTACACATACCACATAGTTTTCAAGAAAACAAATGTTTTTTTAAAACCTTCTACCAGATATTCCTAGTACAAGTTTGATAAAAATTTGATACAGAATTCAGTTGGCAGTGGAAACAAAAGCAATCGATTTTTCATATTTTATTTTCATATAATACGCAATTGTCATGAAACTAGTCTGAAATGAGAAACAAATTTTCAAGTTTTTACCCATCTAAAAATAGCGAGAACAGTGGCTATAGAAACACTGAAAAAGCAATTCAAAGAGCGAACCTACGAATTCAAATATTAAAATTGATTTCCTTCTTTATCTTTTCCGTCAGTTGCATCCTGGCAGTCTATTTGGTGAATTTCTTGTGCCAAGTTTCTTGTCTTTAAATATCAATCTAAGTCATTCCGATTAGATTCCTCTGAAGTTTTTTGCTCTTCTTTTAATTAATTTTCTCTGGATCTCATACTTTACAAAGAAATTTTTGTTCTAGTCATAAATTAATGAACTTCATTATTTCCGATACCCCCGATTTCCGTTGAGTTTATCAGCTAGATAGTCAGATCTCACTCCATTTAATTGAATCACAACGAAAATATTAGGACCTTCAGAAAAAGAAAATGGAATTGTTTTGTATGGAATGAATAATGCCTTTCGAGTGAACAACTAATTATCACTTATATTTAAAATATTTTCAAACATAAAAATATCTTCGAATAGTTAAAAAAAAGTGCGTGCGTACAAAGTACACATGACAGAAATGAAACTTCTTTGACAAACTGATTTTTAAATCTCTCTTCTTCTAAAATTAAAATTTAGAAAATAGAATTTATAAAATATTTTCATTTTATCTTTCATGAAAAATAGTATCTTAAATTCTCAAATGACGAGTGACAAATTAAAGTACCACATGTTATTTGTGTAAAATTTGTATTAAAATTTACTTACCTTCAAACGAATTAAAATAAAAAATTGTAAATCAACGAAAAGATAACAAATATAATACTTACTCTGAACAACTGCTTAGTATAGGATCATTTAAAAATTTATCACAAAATGTTTATTTATAAATTGAACTCACTGTTTACATACTAATGACAATGTAAATAAATGAGAAAAAACTGCGTTTACTGTAGTATAAGACGTTATGCGACAGAATTGCCATCTAAAGTTTTAATATTCAACTACTTACCGAATATATCAACAAATAGCTTGTTTTTTTTTCTCCATCTCCCTTTCTCCCCCTCTCGCTATATGGTTATGTGCTTCATGCTACGTTCGCTCTTTTTTTTTAGTAAAATCGAACTTTAATGGCCTATTATTGTTAATAAGAGATAAATATGTACACATATAGTATCGTGAAAATCAATCCAAATATATATAGATATTATGTAATTGTTGTAAAATTGAATTAATAAAAATTGATTGTAATTTTACTACTTTGTAAAGATTCTGCAGATCTCAATATAGCAGTTAAGTTGGAAGAAATAAATGAATATATATATATATATATATATGTATATATATATATATATATATATATATATATATAAAATATATAAATATATATAAATATATATATAATATATATATATATATAAATATATATAAATATATATAATATATATATATATATATATATATATATATATATATATATATATATATATATAAATATATATATATATATATATATATATATATATATATATATATATCAGTATTTCATTCAATGTCAAACACAGTTCAGCCTACTTTTAACCGCCCCACACACTATGCAATCTGTCGTACGACAATGTCTCTCTTGATATTTTAGTAAAAGTTCTAAATAATTTTAACTTTTCTCAGAGAGTTATTCTGTGTGGAGATTTTAATGTACATTTTAATATTCCTGGGGAGAAAGATGTAGGAACATTGTGTGATCTCCTGAGTTCATATGGTTTTCATAGATTAATTTTTGAACCCACAAGGGGGCAAAATTGTATCGATAACATATTTTGTAATTTTGAACCTGTTAATGTCGCGTCTTCTGTATGTAAGTGTGTATTTTCGGACCACAATGCGCAGTTGGTAGATATGGGTATTCTGGGTGTGCGATCGGTATCGGTGAACAGATCTTTTCGACCTCTCACGGAGCGGGGCTACTTGGGGTTTCATGGAATCCTAGAATATCTGAGCTGGGATTTTCTGAGGGACCATAATATTGATGTGAATCTTGCATTTGACACTTTCCATGGGAATTTTGTCGACGCCTTCAAGATAGCATTTCCTATGAGGAGGTTCAAGGAGCGTGAGTCTGTGCAAGTCAACTGGTATACTGATGAACTCAGGAATTTACGAAGCCAGTTACAGCTAGCATCCGACATGTTTTATAGGTACAATACTGATGATATCAAATTTTTGAGAAATCGGTTAAGACTGAAATATAAAGCCGAAGTGAACCAGGCCAGAATTAGGGCTAATGACTCACTTATTGCAGGTTCATCAAATAAATCAAGAACTATGTGGCAGCTGATAAATACTAAACGAAACATCAAGAAAAACAATGTTAACAGTGACATTAGCCCCGAGGAATTTAATAAATTTTTTTCCTCAATCCCTCATGAAATTGTTAAATCAATTAGTCATGTTCATAGCAATGAGAACCTGTTCCGGAAAATTATCCCCAATAATGTTAACTTTAAATTCCAGGAGGTTTCTTGCGTCCAGGTAAGGGATGCTATTCTTTCTCTGAAGGATACTAGATCCAGGGATTTTTATGCTATATCGGTGCCCTTTCTTAAGAGAGGGGCTAGTAGTATTTTACATCAAATCACTCACCTAATTAATAGGTGTTTACGAGATGAAACTGTTCCCGAATGCATGAAGGTATCCAGAACTTTACTTTTTTTTAAGAAGGGTGACCCAAAAGATGTTGCCAACTACAGACCCATCTCGCTTGTCCCGATATTCTCAAAACAAAGTATTTCGAGTTTAATAACTTATTTTCTGTTTCTCAGTTTGGTTTCCGCAAGAAAAGAAGCACTGTTGATGCTGTATTACAGTTCGTGAACTATACGGTTGAATGCTTCGAGCTAGGTCTTTACCCATTCTCCTTGTTCCTGGACTTGACCAAGGCATTTGACTGTGTGACTCATTCGGCTGTCCTTAAAAAGCTTGAACACTATAGCTTTGACAATACCAGTAGTCAGCTCATTCGATCTCTCTTGAACAACAGGCATCAATCTGTCTCTGTAAGTGATAATTGGTCCAGTAAGGAAAAAATTACTATTGGAGTACCACAAGGCTCAATATTGGGCCCTATACTTTTTTTAATATATATCAACGATTTTCCTGACTACTTAGACCACTGCCTAACAATTTTGTTTGCTGATGATACAACTATAAGTGTTTCGAGCAGAGATATAAATGAGGGGAAAGAGCTTAGTGAAATATCGCAGTCAAGTGCCTTGAGATGGTTCTCGGGGAATGGGCTTTGCGTGAATGATGGTAAAACTGAGAAAGTGATTTTTACTCTTAGACCAGCCGAGGAGCTGGGGAGTGTTAGGTTTCTTGGATTATGCATGGATGCCAGACGAGATGATTTTCTGGCAGCCAAGGTATCAAAAAATATATTTGCTTTGAGAGCCATGAGCGCGTCACTGTCTGGGGGTGTGTTGAGGTCGGCTTACTTCGCGATGTGTCAGGCTCATCTGAGATATGGCATTCTGGTCTGGGGACATTGTGCTGGGTTTGATAGATTGTTTGGATTGCAGAGAAGAGCGATAAGAATAATTAGTGGTCTCAAGTATAGAGAGGATTGTAGGCAATCTTTTAGAAGTTTAGACATTCTAACTCTACCTGGCTTATTTATTTTAGAATGTCTCATGTACGCCCACTCGAGTAGAGATAAATGGCAGCTAAATTGTGATAACCACTCATATGACACTAGGAATAAGGATGATATATATGTACAGAGATATAGACTGGGGAGATCACAAAATGGTCCAAATTTATTAGCATTTAAGTTGTATAACAAGTTACCTTCAAGCTCGAGGTCTCGTACGTTAAACCAATTTGAAAATAAAATCAAAAAAATCTTAATTGATGCAGCTTCCTATAATTTTAAAAATTTTAATTTTAGTGAATTTTTCTAACTAAATTTTTAACTGTATGTTCCTTTTACTATCTTTTATTTCTATTTTACAACTTATACTTGATAGTGATGTAATTTTGTACTGGACGCGTGTAAATACAATTGTATACTGACACAAATAAAGATGATTTGATTTGATTTGATTTTGATTTCTACATTATCGTTCGTCTCAACAAATGTATCTACCTGAAAAAAAACAAGAACGATGTTACACACGTTTAACACGATTTTAAAATTACAAAGTGATGTCTGATATTTAAAGACATAATATTATTTTTATTTTCAGTGTCCGTCAACAGTAGAACAGTGGCAAAAAGTGGTGCATGATTTCAAAAGCATGTGGCAGTTCGATGACTGTCTGGGGGCTATGGACGGGAAACATATTCTTATCAAAAAACCACCAAAATTCTGGATCATTTTACTACAATTATAAAGGCACCTTTAGCGTGGTCCTATTTGCAATTGTAAATGCAAATTATGAATTTCTCTATGTTCATACTGGTACCAATGGGCGAGTATCAGATGGGGGAATCTGGCAGAAGACAGGGATTTGTAAGCGCTTGAAAGCAAACAAACTAAATATACCAAATCCAAGTAACTTTCCCAATACATAAGATGTAGTGCCTTACGTATTTATTGGTGATGAGGCATTTCCACTAATGGACAATCTAATGAAGCCATATGCGCAAAAGGGAATCACCCATGATGAAAAAATTTTTAACTACCGGCTTCGCCGGGCACGCCGACTAGTCGAAAATGTTTTCGGTATTTTGGCATAACGGTTTAGGGTATTTCTGCAGCCTTTTGCTATTGATATTGCAAGAATTGATGCTGTTGTTCTCGCATGTTCTGCACTACATAATTTCTTACGAAAGAGATCCAAGAGAAAAAATGCAAGTACTTTTGCGAAGCACGTTAGAAATGCATTCAAACACTACTTTAACACCATCGGTGAAACTCAGTTTCAAGAACGAATGATAGCATAAACATCTATGTTTGTTATTATATGTAGACCTATAATTACATGAAGCAGTTTGATATGTTTTCTATACCGAACATACCGTATCGTTTTCCAAATTGTCTTCTACTTCGTCTGTGGATCTGCCTTTCCTACCGGTTTCTGACTGTGCGGTGATTAAAAGCAAATCGTAGTACCATAAAGTTGTTTCATATGTGTCGCCACCTGTTCCCGTGCGTTTCGAAGCTTGTACCTGTAAACATACAACACGAATTGTAACTACATCATATCAGTAATAAATAAGTGCTAAAATTCTGTTATAATTTTAATTGTCTTCACTTACCTTTTTCAGCTCTCGTCTGAACGCCGTTCGCATGTTATTAATCTTTTTCTTCAAAACGTCCACAGTTGCTGATCTATTTATTTCTGTTAATTTTTTCAACAGAATATCATAGCTTGCATTCCGTTTATGTTTGTTTGAATAGTCATTCGATTTTACATCCCACAAACATGTTTGTTCACGGTATGTTTCAATGAATTCAGTCCAAAATGAATGATTATTGTCCATTTTCACGATTTATAATAGAAGTATATGATATACAGTAACCACCGAATATTATTTAAACAGCAACTAATCAACAGAGCTTCAGAGGTTTCTGGAATCGTTTCAACGTGTCGATACGACAAGCCCACACACTATGCAATCTGTCGTAGATCAGACGCGGTTGTACAACAAATTTTGAACCCGCCAAACCTCCATACGATCCAACCGTGTCGTTCGATTTGTTGAACGACAACCCCACACACTATGCAATTATCGTTTTGACGGTCGAAACTACTTGGGTTGTACAACTTGTCGTACGACAGATTGCATAGTGTGTGGGGCGTTTTAGAATTTCAAGCCGAAGAAAAATATACGTACAAGAAAAGCGAAAGTGTTGATATGTAATTCTAAGCGGTGTCGATGTGGAGTGTATAAATCTAAGACACAAACAGACATCAACGGGAGCAACCTGACCTCGTATATCCGGTCTTTCACCCCTTTTAGCTCTGCGTTTTTCTTTTTCTGCTTTGAGACGCTCATCTCAGAAGAACCACATTAAGTTTTGAATATTCAACTAAACGAATAGCTCAAATTGAATTTTGCAGTAACTTACTTCAATGCTTCATAACTACGGGAAATGTTTTGTCTGCTCCTACTACAACTAATTAATTATGCATCACGAACTATGGTTAACGGAAATTAATTCATTTTCTCAATGGTAATATTCTTCAATTCAAGCGATAGTGGTAAGAAGTTGACATTCTGTGAATTGGCTCAGTTCGGTAGATCAAATACCTGCAGGAAATATTTGACCTAATCAAAGCTGCGTGTCCGCACCGAATCTATTTCACTCAATTGTTTTTCACAGTATACTTATTCTTTTTGAAAATTCTTTTTTCAAGAATTGGTATTACCTTCTTCTCAGAGTATTATTCAAGGTGCTTCGTATTTATTACAAATTGCAATATGTCCGTTTCTAATTTATGAAATTCAAACAATCGAATAATACGGGAGGGAGATACCGTACATCATTTGACAATAAATTTACAGAAACTCTTTTCAAACACGTCATATGTTTTAAACTTTTTAAATTCACAAATCATAACTAAACTATTGCATTAGTACCAAATATTGTTTCACATTTGCACCCATTTTGGAATTGAATGAATTTTCACAAAAATAAATAGTTAAAAGCACATATTCATAAACAACACTGCGAATTCGTAAGGACGCCTAATATACAACAGTAGCACATAGTTGAGGATTTGTAGATCAATATTGAAACGTAAGTGCTTGACTTCTCAAGCTATACTGAATTTGGTTGAAAAGGATCGAGTGCCTACGTTGCACTTGATAATAGGATTTTCAACAATTATTATTGGATTTCCAAGTCGTGCTACGGCTTTCGATACTTCGATTCTGTTTATGCAGAGATCCGAAAAATATATTTTATTCGGTGATCTAGAGATGTAGAAAAAAGAAACATCAAATACGGAGGAATTGTTACATAAAAATAGATGTATTTTGAATTGGAATTTCTTTATATATAAATATATATATATATATATATATATATATATATATATATATATATATATATATATATATATATATATATATATATATATTTATATATATATATATATATATATATATATATATATATATATATATATATATATATATATATATATATATATATATATATATATATATATATATATATATATATATATATATATATCTATTTATATAAAAATTGTGATCAAGAGTAAACTACTCTAATTTTTCACTTTATTAAAGAAGTTCATGTAGTAGTTTGAATTTGAAAACAATATACAGATTTGGAATCACAGCCGCCTACGCAACAACACAGAAAAAACTGATTTTTTTTAAGAAAGTGTCAATAAAGAATTTTGTGTATTATCAATAGAGTGTTCAGTATCTGAAGACATGTAGAAAATTCATTGGCTCTAAAATGATGTCACGTATGATAAAGATAATAATAAATTTGGAAATTCTTCTGAATAGTATGATTTTTCCAATCAATTTTCCAACAGACCCAGTTTCATGAGATCTGACGACATGTAATTCCTATTCATCTTCCAAGGGAAAATGTAAGAAAATAAGACAGTAGTCTGTGTCTCTCATCAGCAGTCCATCGAAAGAGTGGGCAACGACCTCAAATTTATATAACAGTTTCTAAGAAGAGCATTAATGACATGCCAATGAATCATAGCGCCATCGAGTGCTTAAACATTCTCCCTTGAAGGGTGAATGGAAATTCCATATCGTCAGATCTCATGAAACTTACTCCATTATTGAGTAGCTAAACTTTGCAAAATTTGGTCCAGAGAACGCTGGATTAATTCTCATGCATTTCGAATAAATACCAATTCACATCTCCAGGAGATAGTAATAAGGCATTGAAATTTTTATATATATATATACTTTGACGTAATTACCATTAAACAATATCATGAAGAACTTTCCCTAACTAACAATATTATCCTTTTGAATCTAAGGAATGCTGTGAAATAATTAAATTCCAATTTGTCTTCATTTGGCGTATTCCCAACTCAGGAATAATGACTTCTCTACCCTTGGGTAGAAACTCTTATCGATTTGTTGTCGAAGTGATTTATTGCAGATCAGATTAAATTAAATGGAAAAACCCAATTATTTTTTTAAGCTGGTTTCTTGAAGATCTAAGAAGCTGGAGGTGAGAAGAGCACTATGAATAGACAATAAAATTCATGA
The DNA here is from genome assembly GCA_030704885.1 of Cynegetis impunctata. Lineage (NCBI taxonomy): Eukaryota > Metazoa > Arthropoda > Insecta > Coleoptera > Coccinellidae > Cynegetis > Cynegetis impunctata. The sequence goes on along the minus strand of JARQZK010000008.1, from coordinate 417,415 downwards.
TGCAATCGACTGAATTGAATCAAAATCAAAACTAAAAAAGTTTTTAGTAGGTTGTGTGAAAGTTGCAGGTTGACTTGTCTTTTAATTTATTCTAGTCTACAAGTTTGCAGAAAAACTGTTTTAAACTATATCAAAATAAGACTTGGAACTGATGTTTGATTCATATAGAAACTCCTTCGGAAAAGTTTGATATACCTATTGTTTATTTTAGAACATTCTTTTGACCTTCATTGTAATATTTTCATCTTCTTTTTCAATATAACAAAAAAATAAAATGATGAACTGGAATCTGGCATTCTGAATAGAGATCATTTGTACTATTTTATTTTGAATGGAAATTTCAAATAAAAATCTGGTATCATCAGCCGAAGAATAATTTAAGTAAGAATTCGTAGCTAAAACATATTGTACTAATACCAAAATTGAAAAAGAATTTCCCGCAAGCTACTGAATATCTTCTTGGAACTAAACATAATTTTCGTAAATCTTTTGTAATTGATTCGGGAAAATATATTGAAGCAGATATCAGCGAAAATGCTTCGCGAAAAGTAGCTCATTCTGGTGTCTAAAGAAAGAAGATCGAAACGAATATTTCATAAATGTTCCTGTATTTATCTCACCTTTTTCCATCGACAGCTCCATCATTTTTACCTCTTGGGTCATCCAGTTCAACACCCACCCATTCGCCAGCCGCGAAATCGGTGTAACCTATGAACTTTACTGTGCCCACTTTTGATCCCTGGCTGCTTTTGATAATTACCCTGTCTCCCATTTTATAATCGATGATGTGCGAGGTAGAAGTAGATGCCAAACTTGTATTGGAGGCGTCTAAAAAGAAAAATTCGAGGCTATCGAATTCTTCGAACGCAAGTTGCGAGAAGTCTATGTAGTTTTGGTAAATTTTAAGTTAGGCGCTGCGATAATAGTAGGTAAGCGAACATAATACACTGCCCAAAATGACGCTCCTCAAATCTATTACAAACTTTCATGGTTGTATTGAAACTCATAACTATACTTATTCGTAAAATAAAAATATAATTTAATCAATAAATTAATTCTACCACGACACATCCATCTGAAAAATCACCAGCAGAAATGAATATCATAATATGGAGGAATTGTGGGAGAAATAATGTGTTTAAAGGAGCAATTCCATTGCCAAGTTGTCGATCATTTCAGATATTTCGACTTATCTACTTAAATGGGAAGAGAAGTAGCATTTTTCAGAGGTTAATTATATGAATAAAAAAAAGTTGTCATAGCTTCTTTAGTTCTGGAGTTATACAAGAAAAATCGAAAATTTCGAAATTCTTCTATTGCCTATATCTTCTTATTTTACGAAGAATTTCATTAAATTTTGCCACTTTTCCATAGCAACTTTTTGCTGCCTTTCCAAATATCTTAATGAAATTTATATACAGGGTATCGTACACATTGGGCCACTCTCAACTTTTCATTTTCAAATACGGATCTGTATTTTTTATTGCTTTTTTTCAAATGCCAAGAGTCATGCTTCATCTTTGCGTTCTGATTTTATCTGATTCATAAAGTGTTTCGGAAATATCAAACTAATACGAGGCATTCTATACCTTATTCTGTGATATATTTTTTTAGTTACAGCTGAAATTGAAAAACAATGTTGAAATTTTACTTGTAATAGTTCAATATTTCCAAAACACTCTGTAATTCAGATGAAAATACTACGACAATATGAAACTGGACTCTTGGAATTCAAAAAAATGCAATAAAATATACAGGCTCCTATTTGAAAATAAAAAGTTGAGAGTGGCCCAATGTATACGATACCCTGTATATAATTTTCATTCAGATATTTGGGTAGCCCACGAAAAATTGCATTGGCAAAGTAACAATTTGTTTAAAAAAAATCCTAAAATAAAAAGATATAGGCAGAAAAAGAATTTCTAAATTTATGATTTTTTATGTATAACTCCAAAACGAAAATAGCTAGATCCGATTTTTTTCATCCATATAATTGACTTCTGGAATATGCTACTTTGTCCCTATTCAAATCCCCGTGCATAGACTCGAATTTGAATAACCCTATATATATATATATATAAATATATATAAAAATATATAAATATATATATATATATATATATATATATATATATATATATATATATATATATATATATATATATATAAATATATATATATATATATATATATATATATATATATATATATATATATATATATATATATATATATATATATATATATATATATATATATATATATATATATATATATATATATATATATATATATACTTGAAAATTTTCAAATTTCTTGAACCGTTTCACTATATTCTAGGACATTGAATTTTTCTTGGGAATATTGGTTCAACATTGGTAGTTAAAACTCCATGAATTTTTTGTTTATATTATATTAAAACGTTTCGACCAACATATGTAGTCTTCTTCAGTTTGGAATTACTTTAATCTACGGGAACAGAAAAATTGCACTTTTAAAATTACGGACAGGTGATTATTTTTTTGAAAAAAACTTACCAAAAAAGGAAATCTTCACTATGACATTTACACTTTTCTAAAATTTTTCTCAAACGGACACGACAAATATACAAAACCTTCACAATACTCAACTGATGTCAGTTACAATAGAGACGTGATGAAGCAATGAAGTTGCCAATGAAACGGATTTTACTAATTTATATTAATGTTGAGTATTTGTGAAGGTTTTGTATATTTGTCGTGTCCGTTTGAGAAAAATTTTAGAAAAGTGTAAAGGTCATAGTGAAGATTTCCTTTTTTGGTAAGTTTTAAAAAAATAATCACCTGTCCGTAATTTTAAAAGTGCAATTTTTCTGTTCCCGTAGATTAAAGTAATTCCAAACTGAAGAAGACTACATATGTTGGTCGAAACGTTTTAATATAATATAAACAAAAAATTTATGGAGTTTCAACTACCAATGTTGAACCAATATTCCCAAGAAAAATTCAATGTCCTAGTATATATATATATATATATATATATATATATATATATATATATATATATATATATATATATATATATATATATATATATATTGGGACCTTCATCAGGATGCTGAAAATTACAAGCGAATCAGACCAAAGAAACAGGTACAAAGTTGAAAGCTTACTTACACATTGGCTAGTTGTACATAATAAGTTTTAAAGAACAATTTGTAAAATTCATACTAATTTACTAACATTTAAATCATAGCAATACTGCTCTGCGACACATAGAATCCAACAAAACAAAAAACAAGTAGGTTATAAAATACAATTAACGTCAAAAACGAACCAGAGACGTTAATTGTATTTTATAACTTACTTGTTTTTTATTTTGTTGGATTCTATGAGTATTGCTTTGATTTAAAAGTTAGTAAATTAGTATGAATTCTACAATACTTATTATGTACAACTAGCCAATGTTTAATTAAGCTTTCAACTATGTACCTTTTTCTTTGGTCTGATTCGCTTGTAATCCTGATGAAGGTCCCAATATGGGGCCGAAATATAGATGTAAATTGGCAATAAATATATATATATATATATATATATATATATATATATATATATATATATATATAAATAATTTTTTTAATATTTTCCATTATTGAATTTTGTTTCGTATTCAAAAATAATTCGTGGATAAAAGTTCGGCCCCACAAAACACGTTCCGTGGAATAAACGATGTGTGAATAAGTGCGTTAGTTCCCCAACTGGATCATGATGTGTGCGGATCGACAAGCACATTTGATGTGCACTGGTCGAGGCTGGCTGTGTGCTCGGTCACCTGATTAATGATTACACTCCGCCATGTGTTATTTTGCTAATAATACCGTTATCGGCTGAGTGACTTTCGTCCGAGTTAAACTTATTATCTTCCACTCGCAGCACATCAGTGGATGTGTCTTTTGGAAAAAAAGACGAGCCGTTTGAAATTCATTTATTCATAATCGACCAGGAATTACTTCCGTACTTTGAGCATCAACCTGTATTCAGGAACTTGAAAAATTAGTCATCCGATATCCTATCGAATATTCTGATGAATTTTGATTAATTCGTTTGAAAGTTGGAATATGAACTTATAAATTTCTATCCTTATTTTCTTCAAAATATAAAACGAAAATTACAGCGATGTTTTCGTGAGGAGAAAATTATGTACAATTAAATAAATTGTGTTCTTTCAAATAAAACTGAATTTATTCAGTAAAGCAGTTTCAGACTTATGTCTCCTCTTCAGAGAATATAATGAACTGAATAAATTGAAGTTAATACTGAATATATAAATTTAATTTTTTTTAAAAGTAACTCTGTGCAAAAGCGAAAGCTTATAACCAGACTCAAGCGCCCGGAGAAGATTTCAACGAATGATGGTTTAGTATCCAGTTAGAAAAATCTATTTATTCAATAAAGATTTTTTTTTTCCATGTATTTATATTACCAACTTTCAACTCTATTGCTCCAAAATTGCGCTTGCTGTCATGTAAACAAGTTTTCCTTCAAATTTCTAACTTATTCATCCAAGATATCATACGAAACTAGCTTCCTACAAACTTCCAAACCTATTGCATCAAAATTGCGTCCTTTATCGTGTATATAAGATTGATTTCCTTCCCCGGGGGGTCAACCCCTAACCAATTCGTACCAAAATCAATCCCATCCAAAATATCATATGAAACTACCTAGTTACAATTCCTATTGGTCCAAAGTTGCGCTGTCTATCGTGTGAGCCATTTGGTCCCTGTTCGCTGAAACCCCCTTAACCAATTCGTACCGAAACCAATCCCATCCATACTACCTACTTACAATTTTTCAACCCAATTTCTCCAAAATTGCGCTCTTTATAGTGTAAACAAGATCTTCCCTTGGTGGGTCAACCCTCAATCAATTCGAACCAAAACCAATCCTATTCAAAATATCATACGAAACTACCTTCTTACAAACTTTCAACCTTATTTCTTGAAGGTTGCGTCCATTATCGTGTAAACAATATTTATTTCCTCCCCAGGGGTAATTTCCATCGATTTTGATAAACATCTTAATATCTCTAACATTTACCGTCTTAGGTATGTGGGAATAATTCGATGCATCGTGAACTCGTATAACCAGCTCCGATAGGAGGTTTGTTTGATTAGTTTTGAACAAATTTCCTAGTTTTACTTCAACTATAGTCACGGACGTGTATCGTTAAGCATGAATATCTGTGTGTTTGTTCATATAAAGACTAGTCAACAAGTGCTTTTTTGTTCAACTGTTTTCAACAGTCTCGGAAAAATGTGAGCAAGGTGTCACTCGATTCGGAATAGAATGTAGATAGTTGAATGGAATTGGCATTTACTTGGTGAAAGTTCATATTCATAACTTTATAAAGAAATAAAAAACTAACTTTTCACAGGTTAAAATAAAAATCTATTGAGTAAACGCGTTTCGTCATAACATTGACTTCATCTCGTACAGTACGAGATGAAGTCAATGTTATGTTCATCTCGTACAGTACGAGATGAAGTCAATGTTATGACGAAACGCGTTTACTCAATAGATTTTTATTTTAACCTGTGAAAAGTTAGTTTTTTATTTCTTTATAAAGTTATGTAGATAGTTTTTGAAAAAATACAGTTCCGCTCGCGATTGAGATTTTTGATATCTAAAAAAATATTCAAAAAGTAGAGAAAATTTCCTATAATAAAGTCTGAATTTCCGAACCTGTAGGATCAATGGAGGGGTAAAAATACGACGACAGAAATCGGGTAATCTGGCTTGCGCAAGTCAAGCTCATTTTGGACACGTTTAACAATAAATATTATTTAACCATATCAAATATAAAAATCTTTGTACGAAAAAACTGAGGCACTTACTGGATAGATGAATGAACAATTATTCGGCGGCAACAAATTTTTATCACGATTTTTCAATTAGTTATGTGATTGTTAATTATTAATTTTTTTGGGTTTGAACATGAAAATTGTAAGTGTTATAACTGTTCAACTATAGGTCTGAAAATTTTTTGCTTTCTTGGAGCTACCTTTGGAAGGCTTCAGAATAGACCCCCGTTGAAATATTGATGAATTTCAAATTGTCTGTTTTTTATTAACAATTTACGTAGTTGCAAATAAAAAAAAATTATTTTATTAATTTCAGAGAACCATTATTTATAATCGGAGGCTGCATAAAAATAGTTTGGTGTCCTCTTGTAAAAAAATCATATGAACAAATACGTTGTTTATAGGGGAATTGAAGAAAAAAATTTTATGACTAATAAATTTTTTTTATTTTGCTACTACGTAAAATATTAATGAAACAATGAAAAATGAAATTTTCGAATTTTTTTAAGGGTGATCCTAGAAAGAAACAAAATCTCGGATCCACAGTTCAACAGAAATCACATTTGCAATGTCCTTGTGAGAGAAGAAATAAATTATTAGTTAACCATTGTATAACTAATTGAGAAATCGCAATAAAAATTTTTTGCCATCGAATTATTTTTCATTCAACTATCCAGTTAGTGCCTGAATTTTTTCATCTCTTAATTTTCATATTTAATATGTTTATTTTCAGAGTGTCCTAAATGGGTGTGTTTTGTGCAAGCCAGATTAGCTGTTTTCGGCCGTATTTTCACCCCTCTGAGAAAATTATAATTATTGATCCCACAGTTCCGGCAGTTGAAACTTTCTTTCAGGAAATTTCATTCTCTTTTCTAATCTTTTTTTGGATAACAAAAATCTCGATTGATTTTTGAGATATTTGCAAAAAAACAAACCCTTCTTTCAATCTTTCAGTCAATTGTTTATAACTTTTACTATTTTCTTGAGCGGAACTTAATATTTTAAAATAAATAAATAAATAAATAAATAATTCTTTATTTCTTTAAGACAGCCATAAAACTGTATAGAAAAAGTCAATACAGAAAAACAAGAGGGAAAAAAATACATAAAAATACAAAAAAGAATACACAACCATATACATACTTGACAATTAAAACAAATAATCTTTCACTTCATAATAACAATTTTCTGCCAAGAAATGCTTCAACTTTCTTTTGAACATATTAGTGGATCCACAATTCTTCAAATCCGTTGGGAGAGCATTAAACATTCTAGGTGCCATATAATTTGGTGATTTATAAGTTAATTGATATTTAGCAACTGGTACAAAATAGTCTTCTTTCTGACGGGTGTTCAAACCATGCTTTTCTTTATTTTTTTCAAACGTAGCTTCATTGCCTGTGAAAACATGTACACATAATATATATATAACAAGGGAAGCCAGAGTTAATATTTTGAGATTTTTGAATGTAGGTCTGCATGATCTACGATTTGAAAGGCCAATCATGGAGCGTAGAACTCTTTTCTGAGCAATAAAAACATCTCCAGCTGAAACAGATAAGCCCCAGAAGACAATTCCATACCGAAGCCTACTTTCAACTTGGGCGTAGTAGAGCTGCAACAACTGATCAACAGTCAGGACATGTCGCAGATTTCGCAACTGAAAAGAAATTGTCTACATTCTATTCCAAATCAAATTGTAACCAACCTCCCTTTTAAAAGATATTTATGCCCAAGCTAGCAGGGAGATTGGTTAATCATATTAGGGTTCTGATTTGTTCACAGTAATATTAACAACTAGGTAAAATGAAGGTATTTACTGTTTTCTTTTACATAAGACTTATCTTTTTTTGTTTGTTTCATTTAATTTTTCCTCGACGATGGAGATTCCGCTTTGGATGGATTGTACTCTTGACTTCTGCCCTTTTTGTAACTCGTTTCTTGGTAGCTCCAGATAACGTGGATTTCAAACTTCAGATAATGTGGCTTTTAGCTCTAACCAAGGTGAACTTCAAACCCAGACCAAGTGGCTAAAATAATTCGGGGCAAATCAACATACAATTTCAAACGTAATATGTTTCAAGGATATCTGTAGGGTATCGATGGCCAATTCAAACTAACATTCAGATTTATCTCAAGCAAAGATGCTAAGAAAGACAGTATATGTTCCAACATTAAACTGAACATAAGATATGACCATGTGAAATTTGCCATCGTTAACCTACAAAAATCTTGTGTTAAATTGAGGGAATGAAATAAGCTAATAAAGTAAAAATGTTTCAAATTAAGAAATGTAAGATGATTATTTCAATATTGAAAGATAAATAATTTAATATAGGTAAATGAAAAACAATGAAATGTCGGAAAAATGAAATAAGGAATCAATTCAGATTTTCAAGATAATGCAGATATACGCAATAATTATATTTCTTCTCATAACTTACCGTCTATCAGACGCCACAGATACTTAATAAATTTTAATAAACCTTAATAAACTTTCAATTGATATTGAATATAATTTTAACAATTAATGATGTGTTACTTCTTTGACAGTTATTTGGCTAAAGAGACCGATATTCTGTGTTTCACGTGGAAATCCAACTCTATCCCCATACTCTCTTGTACGCAGGTCATTTCTTCGAGCGTTTTATAGCCAGCAATCACGGTATTTGAATACATCGTTCGGTAGTAGCGGTTAAGTGGAGAATTTACACGTTACAAAATGACACCTTGCTCATATCTTTCCGAGACTGCTGAAAAAAGTTGAACAAAAAGCAGTTGGTGACTAGACTAATTTACCTACATATATTATGAATTTTCAAATATACCTACACATATCTATAACCGAAGTGCAGAATCTCTTTTCTCTTGGCAGCTGGGTTACTGTGTTAGTCGAGTGCCGTATTACGTACACTAGAGATAACACAAGATGATGTTCTTACCATCAAGAAGCATCTGATTTGCAACAGAAGTAATTTAACTATAAAGTATCCTTAGTGCTCATCTTATGAGTTGAACAAAGCTTCTCTCGAGTAGTACGCATCTATACGTAATCTGAAATCGATCAAAATTCTAATTAATTGTTGCTAGGTAGGTATAGAATGAAACACTCATCTCGTAGTAATCATGAATTGCAGATTACCTGGTAGAGGATAGAGTAATGCATTTTTAATATGAATTTATTTTGAGATTAATTCGTATGCAAACAAAAGTTTTTACATATATTCTGAAGTTATTATGATGTAAATTTTGCGAAAGCTCATTTATCAAGCTCATTTAATTCAGCACCTAAGAATTTTTGCCTTAAGTCAAGATGTTCTTCATGATTTGAAAAAATGATAAATTATCCTAAGAGTTGAGTAACTTTGAAAACTAAAAATATATCGTTTTCGAAATTATAGTTTGAAATTATTCAGTTTTTGTCGAGGTGATTTGCACAGGTTAGTAATTCAGTATTCACTGGAAATTGTGCATGAATTTTCTTTGATAGGACTGTAGATGGACGCCTTATTTAGTTCTACATCGTAGTTTTATTTACGAAACTTATTTATATAATTCAATAATAGCAGAATATTCTTATATTCTAAGTAAAATGTCTATTATATAGAAAAATAAATGAAAAAATTGAGAGAAAAAAAATTATAATTAATAATTTATTTGAAAGCATCTGTATTACCACCGAATTTTGAGACAGTATTGAGCTCGTCAGTCCTATAGAAAAGGGAAAACTCTGATCTAAAGAAAAAAAGTCTTGCTAAGATTGAAGATAAGCTGAATCCCATGTTTGTTGTTTCCAACCAATTTTACCTCTGACTTCAGTGAGCGGTAAGTTTTCAAAGCTTCTTTGAATGAACTCGACAAGAAGTTTATTCTTGTTTATTCAATAATACAACTTCTTATACTTTGAAATGGAACTACTCGAACATCTGATTCCACCTTGAAAATGACATTCAACAATAAATTTCTAGTATTATTCATGTGCGTAAATGGGGCATGAATTGAAAAGAAGACCCCAGTGGCGTTAATTGAAATGAAAATAAAATATTCAATTGACAAATTGTCTATTTGTTAGCATAAAAATATATTCTTATTACGAATTTACTTAGCGGACCGGTTTCGGACATAAACCCATCTTCAGTAGATATAATAAAATGAGTATATTTGAAATAAATATAGAAAATAAAGGTCTACTCGAGTGTTGCTATGGCTGGATAAATTATCACAAAGAAAATCAAAATATAGCGTTTCGACTTTTATTGGAATCCTCAGCACAAAACTCAAGTCACTTAATTCAAGAAACAATTCAATGTAGAGAGCTCTTAACTGGTTATAATTTTGGGAAACATAACAATAAATCTGAAACTAAAATAACTGTAGTTTATTTCTGAGGAAAAAGCCATCGACCATGAGTCTTTCAGCCTAGTTTTTCCAACTACTAGGTTCTTACATTGCTAATACGAAATAGTTATTTATGTACCAAGTGCGTTATATAGATCCTAACGCTAGATCTAGTAACGCACGTGGTGCATACAAGATTTTATTTTTCACGAAAAAAATTATTTTAATATAATGAAATATCGATTTCAAAATCGGTTCATTGCTCCTATACTTTCCATTTTCCTTTAGTAGGCATGTCATATGTTGATCTTTTGACGTTTGTGAATATTTTTGGTATCATATTTAGTGAATGTCATTGCTGCTTTCTGTGTGTAGTCTTATAGAAATAATGGAAATGAAAATGAATTTACCCAAGAATATCATAGAAAATGCAGCCAAAGCTTGCCGGAGAAATCCAGAGTCGTATACGACAAGGATTATGAAGTATTTAATCAATGGAAGTTGCTTCATTTCTCCTCGTACAATGAGCAGGCGTTATGATCCATAATGCCCGCTCATTACGCCCTAGGGCATAATGAGTGTATTTATATCAACCGTATCTAAGGTAAAATGAATAAATAATATACGAGTGAAAAATAAAAATGTATACATTTAGTTATATTCCGAATATATTGAGTCCTTCTTGGGTGTTTTCCTGTAGAGGTATGATTATCATCTTCGTAGAGAGTTTATATTTCGTCTTGATGCCTGAATATTCCGACAAATCTATCAAGTAGGATTTTCAGTCTGATATTTATTGGTTCAATATTGGTGCTCTAATGCAGTACCTAATCTATTTGGCGGATTGTGGAGTATATTATTTGGACGACTCATTTTTGTGATGGTCCTTAGTGTTGATGTATCTGCTACTTCTAAATTTCTCAATGCTGCTTCTTTACTGTTGTCCTATATTGACGGAGAATATTTCAATGGGCGGAAAATGGTCTTATGAATTCAATTTGGTCATATCGATCAACCAATGATAAGAATAGTAGTGCTCTACAGAGTAATAAGGTAAATCAAAGGATTTTATTCGTTTCAGATAATTGGCCAGGGAAGTTATAGATTTTAATTCATCAGGAAGGTGATTGTGAATTTTCTTAGCATTTTAATGGTGGACTTTTCTGTTTATTCAGAGGAAGGAATAGGGAGGTGAACATGATGTCCAGAAGATCTAGTAGAATACCCATGCTATGGCACCAAGGGTACGGCGTGAAAATATTTATGAATCAAGCAGTCAGATTCAAGTAAATATAAAGCAGGAAGCGTTAAAATTCAAAATTTACTGATTGTATACCTGTATCTATAGAATAATACCAATGTTTATTCAGCAGCAGACAAAGAAGTTGTACTTCGAAACGAGTTTGAAAATTGTTCTTCTTCTTCTTGTGGTGCCGTACCCGGTTTAGGGTGTGGCGACCTCTCTACAACTACTCGTGCTGTGTGTGATACAGCGATACACGAATAGAAGGGACCTACAGTTTTACGACGGTTCCGAACGTCTTCACAGAGAGGCTTTACTAGGCAGAATACTGCTCGGTGGTTTGCCATTGCCTTCCGAGAGGTGGCTCCGCATAAATTATAATAATATATACCTATATGTAATTCTATCAGTGACGTCAGGACTAGTCCTTTTTCTAACCTATGTAAACACCATGCTAGATAGTAAATGACGGAGAATGTGAGGTCACTATCAACGATCAATGAAAGAAGTATACGTTTTTATATATTATTTTTTATTAAAAAAATATTATGTATTAATTACTTTTAAATGTATACCTTTTATTAGTCGATGTAATCAATGCATGATAAAAAAATTCAGCATAAATATAAATATTTAAAATTCCTGCATTTTTATAGGTGTGTAAATAAAGCACTTTTTCTTCATTTAACTCCGAAACGTTTTTTTTTTAAGGAATTCTCCTTGTACATTAGGTTCACGTAAAAATGAGCATACATCATAAATAAGAAAAAGCGCCCCTTCCTTCCCCCCTTCCAACCACGCTTGAGTTGGAAAATTTAACAGGGAAAGTTGGTAAAATAGTAATAAATTTAGTAAAAAAAAGAAACGAGGAAGCTTTTCATTCTTATTTTTTTGGCCAGTAGGTATTTCAATAATATAGGATTTTCATAATATAAGATGGCATTTCCATAATGCAAGTCGGGAATTGGTATCTTCTCCTCCCCTAAAAACATTTTCGCGACGACCCTGAATGCTAGACTGACTTTTATGAAATAACATTCAAAATTCGGACTTAAAGAGGTACCAATATACATTTGTGTATTCGTCATATAAAAATTTAGATAATATTAGTTGTTCCACATAATTTTGTCTCTTATAAACATGATGGAACGAACCATTGTATTTATGTAAATTCCTAGAAAAACCCAATTCGGGTAAACTTAACCATAAACTCATAAATCAGGATTGTCACCTATTTTCCGAGATCTAGATAAGCAATACAATAATTGTTAAACAAAAGAGTATGGAATTAGGGTTATTATCGTTTTTCTTTAAAACTTTTAGTTATGATTTGTGTCTTATAGCGTGCGGTTGGTTATTTGTAAGAATTTAAACGTGAAAAGAACAGGTCAAACTTTTTTAAAATTTGGAGAACATTTGAGTGATCAAAGCGATAGTGATATTGAAATAAACGAGAGTGACAAAGATAAAAACTATACGCCTGTGCAAGAAGTAGGAAGTGACATCGACATGTACGAAAATATTTTTTGAAGTTAAAAAATTACATACTTATTTGCAACTTTACATGCTCTAGAACCCAAACGAGCTAAGTTAGAAAAAACACTTTTTATCCCAATTTTTAGCAGCTATTATTTCATAAAAATAGGTAGATAACTACATTTTTCCCAAAAATTTATCACTAAACTTTTTTAATAAAGGACCCCGCACGGGATATTTATGAATCAAGCAGTCAGATTCAAGTAAATATAAAGCAGGAAGCGTTAAAATTCTAAATTTACTGATTGTATACCTGTATCTATAGAATAATACCAATGTTTATTCAGCAGCAGACAAAGAAGTAGTACTTCGAAACGAGTGTGAAAATTGTTCTTCTTCTTCTTGTGGTGCCGTACCCGGTTTAGGGTGTGGTGACCTCTCTACAACTACTCGTGCTGTGCGTGATACAGCGATACACGAATAGAAGGGACCTACAGTTTTACGACGGTTCCGAACGTCTTTACAGAGAGGATTTACTAGGCAGAATACTGCTCGGTGGTTTGCCTTCCGAGAGGTGGTTCCGCATAAATTCGTTGTTCCGGCCGGGATTCGATCCAGCGACCTTCTGTTCAGTAGCCCAACGCACTGACCACTGAACTACAGAGCCACGGAAAATTGTTATAAATATTAATTCATTATGAACAATTGATGTAGCAAATCGAAGAAATCTATTGGAAACATGATGTATTTATAACAGATGTATCATGAAGATGCGTGGATAATGTTCTAGAATTGAAGGAATCAGTAATTTTCTGCAAGTGTTGTATTGTAATAAATAATTTTCAATTTTCACTTGTATATTATATGTTTATTTCACCCTGGTTACGGTTGCTATGAACACACTCATTATGCCCTAGGGCGTAATAAGCGGGCGTTATGGATCATAACGCCCTTTAATTGTACGAGGAGAAATGAAGCAACTTTCGTTAATTGAATACTTCATAATCCTTGTTGTATACGACTCTGGATTTCTCCGGCAATGAATTATTCGCAGCTTTGGCTGCATATTCTATGATATTCTTGGGTAAATTCATTTTCATTTCCATTATTTCTATAAGACTACACAAAGAAAGCAGCAATGACATCCAGTAAATATGATGACAAAAATATTCACAAACGTCAAAATATCAAAAAATGACATGCCTACTATGAAAAGGAAATTGGAAAGTATAGGAGCGATTTTTCATTATAATAAAATATTTTTTAGTATTTTTAATAATAAACATTCATCCCTTGGGCCAAAGAGCCTCAGGCCGTATGTTTTCCTCCGGGCGTTATGATCTATATAACGCACTTGGTACATAAATAACTATTTTTGTATGCTGATTATTTAGTTTACTGAACTATAACTTCAATCGGTTTTCACATTCTATAAAACTCATAGATCATCTGTCGAATGATTAGTAGGCAAATAATTTTACTGTGGCTGATGACTTCAATCAAAAACTTTTTTCGACCGGAAAATAAAAAGACGCCCAAAGTTTGAATTTTCCATCTATCCGGAATTTTAGTTCAGAACAGTAAATCCTTCCTGTCAGGATTGAGGATTATACCAAATGGATGAATGATATATGAGCTGACGACAACATGTGACTCTTAGACATTATTAAACTTTCATCGGCGGTATGTGTGGACCTAGCGGGACGTGCGAAGGAAATTGCTTCGAAGAAAAGTTCGACATGACGCGCAGAGTTCGGTGAGAAATATCGAACATTTTCTTGTTTTGAATATCGAGGCACAAAATGTGAGGAGAAGCTGAAGAACAAAAACATTTCGAAATCCCTTGTTACCGAAATAACTGTATGAGTCCGCAGTTCAATGGATATGAAAGTGAATGAAATTAAATTTTTATTCCTTCTATATAAAACTTGGTAATTCATACCGTGAAAATACTAACCCACAAATCATATTTTCTTCCGACATTTTCAGACTTTTAATCAATATTTTCGTATGAAGGGCAAAAAGTTTCAGAGCTTGAGTTAAGGAATTTGTTACAGTTTATGAAGTACATTGCTCTTGAAATTTTATTCTACTATAGTATACGTATAACGGAAGATGCCTTCTATTTTGATACATTTCCCAAGTTATTGATTTTTAGCAGAGTGAACGTCCGTAGCTTTCCTCAGACAATAACTCAAAGGTATTCCGAAATTGGTACTTGAGTGGTGAAAGTTGTAGGCCATGAAATTCACTTTATTGTTCTACGAAAGTTCTGAAATTATCTACCCACTTTTGAATCCGAGTTATTGCCAGGTATATATGTATATATATATATATATATATATATATATATATATATATATATATATATATATATATATATATATATATATATATATATATATATATATATATATATATATATATATATATATATAATATATATATATATATATATATATATATATATATATATATATATATATATATATACAGGGTGTACCAATCTTACGACAAACTTCGGTATATGGGTTATTTTAAGAGATATCAAAAAATGTTAAAAACAAAAATGGTAGATGTCTTCAAGGTCCATATTTTGAAATTATCTCGAACTATACAGAGTGTTGCATAACTTCGTTACAAACTAAACATATGGTTTTTAAAATGAGAACCCCTATATATTATACCGAATTGGGAGTACTCACATTTTTTTGAAGCTTTTGATATAAGATTTTGCTATGTTATACAGAGTACTTCAGAAGATATGGACACGTTTATATGAAAATCGTAGGTAAATCAACGCTCTGTAGCTTATTGCGCGTTGAAGAAAAAAATTTTATTTTGCCTAACAGTATTTCGTAATATGATGCAATATCTCCGTATTATATTAAATTTGAATGATTTCTCATTTGGTATACAGGGTGGACGGAAACTCGAACCTTTCATTTTCTCTCTTATTTCAAATGGAACACCCTGTATATTATAGCACAAATAGAATCATCTATTATATAACTTTATTTTTTGTCAAGCATTCTCTATACCCAAAGTTAATAAAAACAGAGTTATTTTGTAATATTTATTGTGAATCATAATTATTAACCTTATATGTGAAAGCAATAAACGTTGAATGTAACAAAAATTCCTATATAATAATAAATATTAATAAACAATTTATTCTTAGCAAAACAAGTCACCAAAAGTATAATTCTAACCGTAATATTAAACTAAATGTTCAAAGTGTTCCCGTTAACATCAATGCAATGCTGGAAACCATTACATTTTCTCAGTTAGCGTTGAAATTGATGCTAACGATGAACACTTTGAACATTTAGTTTAATATTAAGGTTCGAATTATACTTTTGGTGACTTGTCTTGTTAAGAATAAATTATTTATTAAGATTTATTATTATTTAGGATACATTCAGCGGGTATTGCTTTCACATTTAAGGTTTATAATTATGTTCACAATAAATATTACAAAATAATTCTGTTTTTATTACTTTTGGGTATAGGGAATGCTTCACAAAAATTGAAGTTACATAATAGAAGATTCTATTTGTGCTATAAAATACAGGGTGTTCCATTTGAAATAGGAGAGAAAAATAAAGGTTCGAGTTTTCGTCCACCCTGTATACAAAATGAAAAATAATTGAAATTTAATATAATACGGAGATATTGCATCATATTACGAAACTCTGTTAGGCAAAATAAAATTTTTTTCTCCAACGCACAATAATCTACAGAGCGTTGATTTACCTACGATCATATAAACGTGTCCATATCTTCTGAAGTACTCTGTATAACATAGCAAAACCTGGAATCAAAATCTTCAAAAAAATGTGAGTAATTCGAATTCGGTATAATATACAGGGGTACTCATTTGAAAAACCATATGTTTAGTTTGTAACGGAGTTATGCAACACTCTGTATAGTTCGAGATAATTTCAAAATATGGACCTTAAAGACATCTACCATTTTTGTTGATATCATTTTTTGATATCTCTTAAAATAACCCATATACCGAAGTTGATGGTAGGTCACTTGATTTAAAACATTTTTTTTCAATAAACATGGGTCCGATTCGTTTTTGTTTAGAAGTTACAAGCATTTGAAGAATCGTAATTTTTTCAGTCAACCAGGAAGTGACAGAAAGTCACTTAGCAAATTAAACAATGCACACTTATAAAATATTCACCTGCTTCAATAAAAAACGTAGGCATTTATTCTCCACTGAGGAATATGCAGATATTGTGTTTGTATATGGGTATGCAGCTAAGCCAAATCTCATTCTTCGAATGACCGAATCTTCAGTTCGTCGATGTGAGGCTTGCATTCAAGCTGATGGTGGACTTTTTTCATAGTCTTTAGTTTTGTGATTATCATTCAATTTGAATTTTTATTATTAATTGTTAATGAAGTTTAAATGCTTGTAACTTCTAAACAAAAAAGAATCGGACACATGTTTATTAAAAAAAATATGTTCAAAATCAAGCAACCTACCTTCTGTCAAAGTTTGTCATAGAGCTTGTAGAACACCCTGTATATATAATGTATATATATATATATATATATATATATATATATATGTATATATATATATATATATATATATATATATATATATATATATATATATATATATATATATATATATATTTATATATATATATATATATATATATATATATATATATATATATATATATATATATATATATATATAAATAAATATATAAACACTTTCTTTGTATTCTGACTTGTAATGAAAAAATAAGATCCTTTGACTGGTTTTTGTCGCCTTTATTAATTATAATTTGTGAATTTTTTTTCTTTGTTTTTTTCGTATTTTGCACAATCTTGTTCATGTATTCTTTCAATTGTTTTGTTTTCTGTTTCTGTCATATATTTGATTACCTTTGATCTTCTTCAACTGCTCTTTCTACGTTTAGCATATTCATTACTATAATTTAATAAAGATCTCTATCTCCAAATATGCCTATGAAATTTTTAAGATTCAATTGCCAAGATGTACACAAAGAAGGCTTGATTTAACTATGTTAAGAACCACAAAATAGTTGTAAAATATAAACTGCTATTGCAATTTTGGTCATACGACCATCATCAGACATATTGAGTTTAGAACTAATTACATAAAAAGGTTTGTCTGTTATATACCTAGGTATTACATTTCCTGGAAATGGTAGGGTTAATAGAGATAATGGCTTTCGAAGAATATACATTAAGGTCAGGTTATTAAAATGGGGTTTTCAACTTGCCAATTTAAAAGTTCTTGAAATAAACTATGGTTTAAATATATCAAATATAGGGATATAAATCAAGTCAATGTGGTCGCTCAGCAAGACATTACCGTTCTTATTATTGTACAGCTTTTTTCTATGACTCTTGATAATTTAAATTGGTTACTTTCTGCAATTTGTGCATGATTTGATAATTATTGATTTGTGGAAACGGGTGGTGATTTTCGCGGCAATGGTTTGAAAACGTTAAATTTTCTTGAGTTTACAACATAGATTGGTGTTGTTCTTCGAGTCTTTTTTGAGCGATCGATCACTCTGACCTTTATACAGTCCTTAACATACAGGACAAATTGAATTGTAAACTCCTGCATTATCGAATTTGAAAGTGACATCTTCGGCATTGAATAATCATTCTGAAAGTTTCGTTTAAAGTTTGAAAGCAATTTCAATATCAGGTATAGTATGAACAACTTGTTTGTTAGTGTATTGAAATGAGCTGAAGGTTTGAATTTTATCAATTTTCCAATTTTTGATTGAGGATTTCATTCAACTACTGTACCTTAATAATCTATGTTCAATAAATATTATATGTCCCTTTCCATGATAAATTTAATTTAACTTGAAACTTCAAGTACGTTTTCGAATCGGTGTCAATTACTTTTCCTAGAATACTTCATCCTGAGTTTTCATTGATAATTTACTACCGGCGAAAAATTCTAGTTGAGACATTTTCACATTCATTGAATTAAATTGGCATCTACTTGATGAAAGTTCATATTCATAACTTCATAAAGAATTGAAAAACTAACTTTTCACAGGTTGAAATGAAAATCTAATAATAATTCCATACACCCTCGTATTAAATTTTCTCTAGAAACTGAAAGGAATAATTCTATTAATTACTTAGATTTAACTATTACCAGAAAAAGCAACAAACACGAATTTTCAATTTTTCATAAACCATCTCAAACAGATATTACAATTCATAATATATTACTACACCCAATTTAACATAAATTAGCCGCTCACCTTCCGAAAACCTGAAATTGTTTCTTCAAAAACGAAATTTCAAAGTTTCATATAGAACCAACAATAGCATTGGAAGTTTGATTAAAAACAACAAATCAAAAATTCATAGAGATGAACGTACTGGTGTTTATAGACTCGACTGTAACGATTGTGAAAAATGCTATATGGACGTACAATTAGAAATTTCAAAACTCGAATACACGAACACTAACGTAGCTATATTAAGCAGAAAACTGCCTCTAATTATGCGTGCCATCTTAATCAAGAAAACCATACCTTTAATCACAATTATAAGATATTATAGGAAAATAGTCTCCATAAAACTAATTGTTGGGAATCCCTATACATCAATAAATATAAAAATTCTGGAAATCTAGTTAACGACCAGATTGAAGTAAACCCTTTTCCTCTCCTCAATATGTTCAATGTACCTACCAATAAAGCTTGGTTCATACAGACGCGAATCGCGAATTGCGAATAGCGAATAATGTTCTGATTGGCCAATTTGAAATCAATATGGCGGCCTGTCAAAATTTTTAATATTTGGCGAATTCGCAAAATTCAAAATTTGGGGGGCGGGAAAATTGGATTGTGTTCAATATATTCGCGCGAATTGTTGTTAGGACCGACCGTTTTATTGTTAGCACATGCGCATTTTAG
Organism: Cynegetis impunctata; assembly: GCA_030704885.1. NCBI lineage: Eukaryota > Metazoa > Arthropoda > Insecta > Coleoptera > Coccinellidae > Cynegetis > Cynegetis impunctata. The sequence continues at coordinate 397,569 of JARQZK010000008.1, read as the reverse complement.
CTCATCTTATTGTGTTCAACGTTGAGCGAGAGTTGAGAGCTGAATTGACACGTGTATTGTTTGTTTTCGTTTTAGAAATTATTGTTTTGCTCTTGTTTTTTTTGGATTTTTTATCAAAATCATGTATTGACATCCTATGAAAATTTCTAATTTTTTTTTCATCTTTGGAACGCATTTCTTGAACTAAATTATGATACGCCCCTTGCTGCATCCTTAATAAAAAAATTTTGCAAGTTCCAACTGACCGATATATTTTATTCTGTATTTTTTTAAATAATAAATAAGCAGCGATTTTACGTCTTCGTTGCCACTGAAATAAACTTAAGGAATCCATTGTTATTGAATACAAACTCTTGATTTCTCTGTATGTCTCGAAATCAACAATAATTATTAATTCTCAAAATAAACAAACAAACAAACAGCTGACTGAATCAGCCAACTTTGTCAATGTCAAATGGCAGACTATGATGTCATGTCATAAGTCACTTATCGCCAACATTAGCAATCTGGAAAAAAGTAAATATCCCCAAAAATATCGCAAGTATATGAAATAGTCCAAACTGGCGAATTATTTTCCTGCGAATTTGCTATTCGCAATTCGCGATTCGCGTCTGTATGAACCAAGCTTTACTCTGAATGAATTGCTTATTGTTATTTAGTTTCTCTAGGGACCCCTCTGTTATGTTCAATTTTTCGTATGAATAGATTGTTTTGAAATACCATAATTTAATACGAGAGGAGATCAATGTTATGACGAAACGCGTCTACTTGATGGATTTTTATTTTAGCCATTGAAAAGTTAGTTTTCTATTTCTTTATAAAGTTATTTTCACATTCTTTACATAAAATGAAATTAGATCTGAATCGCTCAATTTCACCATCTATGAACAGGATAATATCGCAAAATTCTACGATTCGCTTTCAAAGAGTTTATGCTATGAACAACTGTTCATTATTTGCAGTAGTTGGGTTGTTTCCAACGAAGTATCACTAACTTTTTACTAATGAGTTGGTTGTTAAGGCAATTAAATTAAGATGGGAATTATGATTTGGGGTCACAGAGCCTGGAGTGAATGGAATTCACAATGTTGAGCGTGTAGGCAATAAGAATTGCCTAGCGCTATACAGCCGCAAATTCCAACCATAAGTTGCAGCTGTTCCCGCCTCTTGCTTGTTTATGCCTCTGGCTTCGGCGTTTGAGTGTTATTTCAGGAAATGATTGCAGTTTCTTCTCCTACTTAAAATTGTGTTGTTATTCATGTCATGTCCGCGACGTCTGTTGAAAAATCGATCAAATATTCGAAAAGCTGTAGATATCTGTCGGGTTCTTGCGTTTCATTTGTTTTCCACACGAATCTCGGACAAAGAAACAAAGTTTGTATTAAAAACTTCAATTTGAGAAAGTTGATCAACAGAATTATTGTTATTATTATTAGACATTCAAAAAGGCTGAGGACCGAGGTCCTTTTAAGCCTTATCATTTGACATAATGAACATACTGAAGACAAAGAAACAAAAAAAAGAAAAAGCCATACAAATTATAGGAAAATTGGGAAAACAAAATTATGTCTATTTGACCCTTAAACTGGTTCACAGATGACGCACAAACAACTCCCTCCGCCAAACCGTTTCAATAGTTGAAAATTCTATTCGGCAGAAAGTGTTCTCGATGCCTGGTAATGTACCTCTCCTTGTTCAGCTTGGGCGAGAGTCGAAGCAAGCGAGAGTCGTTACTCAATGTGTAAATATGGAAAAAGGAAACACACGTGTTTCATTCCTTCCTGAAGTATGTGTCAGGGAGGTGGGGAGCTTGAGTCTGGGATTGACTCCTTCAGACATCTCAGAGGATACACTTGTATGTACAAGTGCATTAAGGATAGATGAGATGGGATATTTATGGAACATAGGAAGTGTGGGTAGGGTTCAGAGGATTAATACTGGCCCAGCATTCACCTTATAAATTGGCAAGCAGTGACTTACATTACCATGAGGAAACCTCTGAAAAAAACTCATGGCAGACCAGTCGGCCCTGGGGTTTGAACCCGAGACCTCACAAATACCAGCCAGCGTACGCTAAGTACTCGACCAACTAGCTTGGTGTAAATATGGTTCAGGCTCGCCTAGTTATACCTGAGTATGCGGAACGAGGGAATAAGATCGCCGTGCAATCTTCTTTGCTCAAACGTTGTGAGGTTTGCCAACTCCAATCTCGAATGGAAGATTGTTCCTGAATGCAATTCGAGTTGCTTGGCGTTGGACATTTCCCAATATGTTAGCATTCCTGACAAGAACGGACCTACAAACGGTTTCAGCGTACTCCAGTATCGGTCGAATGTATATTTTATAGAGTTTCATGGTTGTTGAAAAAGATATGTTTCTGAAACACTTATGCATCAGATATAGCAAAGAATTGACATAATAACTTATTCCAATGATATGTTCGGACCACGACAGATCGGCAGCAATGGTCACTTCCACATACGTGGAAACGACTTTCAACTGGAAACCACATAAGTTGTAGTTCAAGTTGGGATTATTCTTACCAATATGTAAAACAACGCACTTTTCAATCACAATTGAATCCGACACATATTTATTTATCTTCAGATAAAAGTGGTCACTGACTGTGATTGATAGTGATTCTTGGTGACTAATGGTGATTGATAGTGGTTGATAAGGATTGACGGTGATTAATGGTGATCGATAGTGATTTATGGTGGTTATTTATTTATCAATTTAATTTGGGGTAACGATGCACTGCGACCTCAAGGTCTATTGTACCCTACATAAGAGCTGTTTTCTGTTCTTCGTCATCTACCTATAGCTAGCCTTCTAGTTCCAGAGTATTAAAGAACCCTAGTATCTAGGAAGGCTTCAAGGAAGTTATGTCCTCACTCCTACAAGTTTCTTGACCGAAGCATTCCTTTCATTGGCTTGCAATACCGAAGCATTCTGTAGCCAGGTGAATGGGAGTTTCTCCCTCCTCCTCACAGACTCTACGCTCGTCAGTTTCTGATAAACCTATTTTCATCAGATGCTTCATGAGGCGACAGTGTCCTGTAAGGAAGTCAGTTAGGAGGTGTAGTTTATTCTTACTTAGATCCAGATATCCTTTGGATCTTGCAGTTTTAAATTGCTAAGGAACTTTTTGGAGTTATCCATCTCTGGAAGATTCCGCCAGAGTGTTTCCATCTTTCGGTATCATCCTTCTCCCGAAAGTCTTTCTTATAGGTGCGTTTTCCTATACCACCTAGGTTTTGACTATTAAAATTCTTCAATAATGATGTCTACAGTGCAAAAAAAGATGCTTTATCAGAGTAATAGAATTTGAAAGGTATCTCCATTAGTATTTGGGAAGTGATATATATATATATATATATATATATATATATATACATATATAAACATATATATATATATATATATATATATATACATATATAAACATAAATATATATATATATATATATATATATATATATATATATATATATATATATATATATATATATATATATATATATATATATATATATATATATATATATATATATATATATATATATATTTATTTTTTTTCATTAATATTTCATCAGATAATGATGAGTACTAGGAAATAATGAAACACGGTTAATAACAATGACACACGTTTAGATGAACCTAATAATTCTTCGTCAGATGCTGACTAAATAATGGTCCAATTCTACACATACATTTATTTATCTGCAATCTCATTTATCCATGAACTCAATTAAAATACTCAGAGAATTAAAACTGGACTGCTATCCTGAACTGCATCGTCGAACAATTTCAATGAAGTGTTCTTACTTGTGAGATCTATCTAACCATAGAGACGAACTCTGTATTGTTGTACATAGGGGTATATTAATTCATTGGATTGAAAATAATATTACTTTATAACTCTTATTCTCTCTATTTAATATTCCAAGTCTGATCTGTCCGAGTGGTAATTATTAATTATTATCTGTTTTGCATAATGAGGAGTTGCCTGTTCATTATCAAAAATACGTTCATGTTCTGAAACTATAATTTGAAAATTTCTGAAAGTTTTATTGAAGTATGCTGCAATTAATTTTTTTTCAGTTTTCTTCTGTAATAAACTTGGAAAATCATTTTTTTTATTAAAACATCAAATGATGTGAATTGACCAACTGGACATACCTAAGTATAAAATTTTAAGTGAATAATGAACTAAGATTAAAACAAGTTTATTGTCAATGCAGTATTTAAATTGAAACGGAAATAATTAACACATATGTACGGCTCCTTAAATACAATGGAATTTCCCTACGGATATAATAATAATAAGGACTCGATCAATATTGTCTACATTAAGTGATTAAAATAGTGAGAGGCGGAGCTTCGCAAAGCTTTTTCAACTTAACCTCAAATTATAAAAAATTAAACGAAGAAACAAAAAAAAATGAAGAAAAAGATATAGAATAATGATTGATGAAATGAAATAACTAAATGTATTACACATTAGAAATACAAACAAATATATAACCAGCAATGAAATAAAAATTAAAATTAATCGTATATTATTAGATATAAATGAACATAAAATAAACTTTATGCATTGACCTATAACAAAAACTAAACAGTCATCTGTGCATACAGGAGTCTTGATGAGATCTTCTTCTTGAAACTAGGTAGTGCAAGTTTTTCACTAGATATCTTAATATATACCGTTATAGCAATATATGAAAAAGATCTTCCAAATATAGTTAAGCAAAATCTAGGTATGTGGAGTGTATCCTTATGTCTAAAGGCACTGTTCCACCGGAGTAGGGTTGGCATCACCTAAATTGCCGATGCCGGACAAAAATTTTGAAAACCCCGGACATTTCTGTGAAATTTTGTATTTCCCCGGACACACCGTAAAAAAATTTTTTTTTTAATAAAATAAAACATCGTTTATATATTAATTTTTTCACTTATTTAAACTTTAAACCGCTTGTTTGCCATATAAACAGAGCAACAAAAAACAAATAAAATTCTATTATACACAGTTTACAGTTCCTCTTTTTTTTTGGTATCATCAAATGAAAAACAACCCATGACGATAATTTTTGGTAGACAAAAAATCAAATAGACTAGATTCTACATTGTAATAGCAAATTATAGGATAGGTCATCTAGTTCGGTTAGATAGGTTAGGTATCCTAAAGTCTAAATTATTTATTAACTATAAATCAGAAGAAAGTAACAATTTTTAATTTTAACGAGATTAAGTTCTTTTTACTAATTCAACTTAACTTGGAATTTTTCATACTCGCCAATTTTTCCCAAAATGTCTTTATTTTTCATCATAAATTTGTAACAGTCGGAGCAACTCAAGTCTTTAAAATTAGTCTTTATTTTGATCAGAGAAGAAAGCGTATTATGTGTATTTAGCAAGTTTCTCTCCTTCCTCCATGACTCCGATCCTAGCGAAAAAAGTCACTCTACATTCGCATTGTGAGCTGGTATACAAAAATATTACTATGCAATTTTGAGTAGTTTAGAATATAGATGTTTCGAAAAAATTCGTCCACAACTGGTTTGCATTTAATAGCTCAACTCCGTCACTGACACTCAAGCTTCACACACCCGGACACAAAATTTGTCCGGGTTTTACCCGGACATATTTTGAAAGCCCCGTCCGGACGACCCGCGGACGCCCCCTAAACTAGGACAAATCCGGGGAAACCCGGACGGATGGCAACCCTACACCGGAGGAACATTGATGAAAATTTTGTTGCTAAATATTTGTCCTTGTTGTTATGGGTAAAATTGTCGTCGAATTATAAAGGAAATTTTAAGGATCATTTAGGAACATTTTGAAACATTTTTGAAAATTTACGGAAACGAAAATATTCCACAATATTCCTCCGGTGGAAAAGTGTCTTAATATTAACTATATGAGAATGACCTCTAAAACTTAATAGGCCAATAGACGTCAATTATATTCTTGCTTCATCGCAATAATCGTTAGAAAAAGAATCGAAAAACAATTATATGCGAATTTTGATCAGCATTAATGAATAATGCGAGCTTCCTTCTTTTTAACCCTTTGACAGAAAGTGATGTTTCAGAAAGCATTTTGGCCCAGAAACCGAAAAAATCTACAGGATTAGATAATATCCCAATTACATTGTTGATATTCTAAAAGGACCTTTAACCTATTTATTCAACATGTCGCTCGCCAATGGAATATTTCCGGATGCTTTTAAGAAATCAGTAGTCATACCTTTACACAAAAGGGGTGATAAGTTTGATCCTGGCAATTATCGTGGTGTTCCCTTATTATCGTATATTTCAAAATTATTAGAATCGTGTGTAAACAAGCAATTAATTTCTTATTTAAATAGATACAAAATACTTACTCACTGTCAGTTTGGCTTTAGAGAGTATCTTAGTACCACTGATGCAACGTTTGCTCTAATTGAGAAGTTACATGAAATCTTAGAACTTAAAAAATATCTGTTAGGTGTATTTTGTGACTTGTCAAAAGCCTTCGACTGCGTGGACCATAAATTGTTATTGGAAAAGTTGTATTATTGTGGTATTCGAGGTACACCGCATGGTTGGTTCGGGTCTTTCTTGTCGAACCGTAAAATGTGCGTACGAATTAATCATACCGTCAATAACAGGTGCGATCAATACTACTCGAGTTGCGTCGATGTTCAATGTGAAGTTCCTCAAGGGTCTATCCTGGGACCAACATTGTTTCTTATATATATCAATGACTTGGTTGTAAATTTTCCCAATGCTTATTTTTCTCTTTTTGCCGATGATATCAGTATAATTGTCAGCGGAATAAACAGCGATTTTTTATTACTTTCTTCTACTACCGTCATGCAGGGCGTATCGGATTGGTTTCTCGCTAACAGACTAGCATTGAACATCGGCAAAACTCAAAATATATCTTTTAACCTATATCGAGACTCTGACGTGGTTGATATAAATATAGGTCAACAAACTATCACCTCTTCTCACAACATAAAATTCTTAGGCATATACATTGATAACAAGCTTGACTGGAACTTCCATATAAATCAACTAAATAAATCTCTTAGCAAATATGTATTTGCATTCCGAGCAATAAAACAACATACTAACATATTTGTAGCAAAAACGGTGTATTTCGCTCAGTTTCATAGTATAATGCAATATGGTATTGAATTTTGGGGAACGGCTGTGTCCGCAGGCTCCATATTCATGGCTCAAAAGAGAGCAATTAGAGCACTTTTCAACTTAAAATCTAGAACTTCTTGTAGACCATTTTCTAAAGAAAATGGAATAATGACCATGACAAATACTTATGTTTACTAAATTTCTTTATTAATTCACAAACATCAAAATGAACTTCCTACCGCAAATGACAGACATAAATATCCCACGCGAAAACAAGACATAATACCTCCAAACTATAAATATGGTCGCACTCGAAATGGCCCTTTATATTCAGGTATTAAAGTATATAACCATTTACCTTCGGATTTGAAAAATCTAACAAACAAAAATTTAAAAGACAAATTAGACAACTTCTATATCAGTATGTTTTTTATGATATCTCAGAATTCTTTCTGACGAATTTTAACTAAAACTTTTTTTCCCTTTTTTTGTTATTTCCAACGATTAGGCTAAAGTCACTGTGTATTTTATTGAATTTCTATATGCTTTGTTCTATATATTGTGATTTTATGGAATAAATATCCCTCTCTCTCTCTCTAAACGAAAGCTTCGAGTTTCTCATTCGATGATTAGTGTTAAATGTTCCAAAACAACAACTGATTTTTCCATATATTCATGGATTCTGTGAACTATTAAATTCACCAGTTTGCACATCCCGGTATCCTTGCTAAACCTTGTCAAGGATGTTATCGCTTTATTGGGGAAAGTTGAGTTCAGTCTTGGAGTTGTTGAATAAGGAATTTGAACGTGGTGGCAACTGCGCATAAATTATCATCTCGTTAGAAGATTGCTTGTAATGTCAATTTAATTTGCTAACACATCTGACTCTAGTGCAAGAATTTGTATTGAGATCTTCTACACGGATCGGAATCCACAAGATGTTTTGGATTTCAGGCTTTCAAAACAAAAATCGCTTCAGCATGATTAAGAGTCTATTCTACAAAACTTTATTGTTCGGAAGAAGTGACATCTATGTTCGTTTCAGTATGGGTTGAAGATTATTCCACATCATTTTGCAGTGCGAGAAAGTGAAAACACTCTTCTAATTTTAAATATATACACTTTTCAATTTTTTTATAGTTATTGATTGATTTCTGACTGACTTTTTTTGGTGACTCAATTCTATATTTGTATTGTCAATCTTCATATTTTAATTCCACTTCTTAACATTTAAATTCCTTTTATTATGAAGAATATAGTTGTAGGAGGAAGTACATAAAAAAAGTGAATTACTGAAAGGAATTTAGAAGTGATTGAAAAATTGATACTACATTTTATAATAATAGATGTGTAATTTTACGTTGAGAATTTAACAATAAAATAACGAAATATTTCCATATAAGCCGAATAAGGCGACGTCTTCAATTTCGTTTTAGAGCAATAAATCTTCGTGTATCTTAGCTCTGAGGAAATTGAAAAATTGAGGTTTACCCCGTCGATATGTAATTTTCAGTGCGATATGTATATTGGCGATGATCGTATTTCACATCAAATCTTTCCAATATTTCATAAATTTTATACTGAACGTAAACGTTTTTCAGAATATAGACCCCATTTTCAATATAATGCGGAATATTTCAATAACGGTTCTGAATTTTGATATGGAATGAAGTTATATGATATCAATTTCGATCAGTCTGAAAGTTATATTTATCAAGGAGCTGATTTTAAATGAGTCGCTGTCATTGAGTTTGTTCCAAATTTCTAGTTTTGAGATTGATTCAGTTGAAACAGAAGCAATCAATTCATGACAAATATACTAATCAATCAAAATCAATTTGATATATCACTTAAAATGAGCAAGGAAAATTCTTCAATAATTTAAAAACAATCAAATAATCTTTCAAAAGGGACGCGAAATCTGCATTCACAAAACAACAATAAATTACAGAAAATGTCACCCTGATTCAAGATCTACATACAGCTGTTTCGATATTATTAGATGTCTTCAGTGCAGCTCACCTGACTTGGAGTGAATTTACATATTCTTTTCTTTTTTTAATTCTTCAAGCGATTTATCCTTCAACTCGGTAAATATTTTAACTGGTTGTCATAGAATTCCTACGAATATGTTCGCAGTTATAATATAATGCGCCAAGTCTAAATAAAGTTGAAAATAATTCTCAGAATAATCAGGTAGCAATAATACTGCACTGAAAATTCTACTTGAGTTTATCCGATAAGCAGTCAATAAGTGATAATCCTTCAGAAATTTAAGTAATTCTACAGCAATATAAAGCGTGAATAAGTGAAAATTAGTAGACTAAATAAATAAAATAAATGTTGTAAGCTGTATGGTTAGAACGAAAGGAGGAATATTATAGAAAAGAACGAAAGAAAAAGAAATAAAAAAAAAGTTAGAAATGAAAAAAGAATGAACTTATGACTGAAATGATATATAAAATAAATCGTCTCAACTAGGGAGTTTCTATCAATAGGAATTGGTGAAAAAAAAATTTCAGGAAGGAAATATGAAATGTGGAAATTACGAAAAAAATTTGTCCTCTCATTTTATTTTTGTGTTCATTCTGTAATGTAGACGAAAGCTTATTGAATATAATGACAAGAAATTTAATTAATAATAAATTAAATCCAAAATTTCAAATAATGAATATACATGGAAATTATCAAAGAAGGAAAGAAACCTAATAATTTTGTGTTAAATGTACCAAGATATATTAACTAGAAGCGAAGTACAATTCTAAACTTTCGTTTAGTTACATCCAGCTGCATTTGATTCGTTTCCCTAACAACACAGGGATGTCCTAGGTATGTCCTTTTGATATACCGCGGTACAAGGACATGATTGGGATATCCAGGGGATGTCCCGCATGATATGTCCAGAGGACATCCCATTTGGAATATCCATAGGATATCCCATTCATGTCCCTGGAATTTTCGATATCCACTCACAGATATAATAAGAATCATCGAAACTCGTCGAAATGTTGAAAGTGTTTGTTTTTCTTCTGGATAATAATTATGGAGAAAAATGAAATATATCTCATATATTTCTGGGAAGTGACCAATTCACAAGTAGAAAATTATTAATGCATAGTATATCCTTATTCTAACTTCCCAAAAATGATATATACATATTATATAATACATATTATATAATTTCGGTTTTTGTGGCTATGTCCCTTTTGGCAACATTGTTTGAATTATTTGGTAATCTGTCAACAATGTGAATTAACCTCATAATAAAATGCGCAAGCGCAAGTTTGTTTTCTTTGTTCTTTGTTAGAAGAGAAGATCAACGGAATTCCGGCTCAGGCATTCGGCATTCTTATTATTTGTGATTGGCCATCTTCGTGAGCATTTGAAGGATTATATCAGTTGATATAAGGTGTAGATGAACAATTGAAAGAATTGAGTTTAAGGTTGGTATAATATTAAAATATTGAATGTACTCTTCTGCTTTTGAATCAAATAATTGATGCAATAATATATGGTTAACCCATTAATATTATGTTTATAGTTTATTCATTAAGGGCAAGGAGAGAAGCCAGAGATAAAGATGATCCAATAATGCCTGCAACAAATGCACCGTCACCCTAAAATATATTTGTATAATTTTAACTGATAAATTTATCTAGTTTCTTTAATTTATTTATCATATGAGTTTTTGTTTGTAGTTTTTTTAATTTTTTGAATTTTTTTTTTATTCTTTTTTTGATAAGATGAGTTTTTGTTTGTCGTTTTTTGTTATTATCATATTTTAACACAATGTTACATTCATTTATGAATTAAACTTGTTTTGTGTTGAGAATCTTTGGATTTTTTTCTCCAAATTTCCCATAAAATTCTTCAAATTATATGAATTAAAGAAATGGAAATGCCAGGACGTTCAGGGGATGTACCTCGTACATATCTTCGGGATATCCCTGGGACATACCAGAAGGACATCCCATTTGTGTCCTTTTCGGTGGAAAGTAGATGTCCCTGGGACGTCCCTAGTAGGTACCATGTCCCGACAAAGGATATCCCAGGGACGTCCTAGTAGCAAATGAAGGACGTCCCTGGAATATACAGTAGATGTACTTGTGTCGTTAGGGTTGTCACATAAAAGTGTTAAATACTCATTTATTGCATGTTTAATAGCGAATAGAAATAAATCGCAGTATCTCAGATGCTATGTAACAATTTCCAATACAAATTGAATATAGCTTGACATAAATTCTTCTTACTTCCATATAACTATATAGTGTTGCCTCTCGACGAGACGAGACGAGAAAAGGCTCTCTCTCGTCTCATTAGACGAGAGAAAATGTGACTCTCGTCTCGACGAGAGTCCGTTTCTCTCGCTCGAGAGAACCTCTCTCTCGTCTCGTCTCGTCTCGACCCTTCAAAAAAAATATATTAAATCCCTATGTATTTTATTAGGGCTTGCTCCCTCCAAACCTTTTTTATGGGTACGACACTGAAATGAACGTTTCTCCTAAAGAATTATGTATATAATTTTCTACCTTTCCAACATAAAAAAAGATAAAATTTAGATTTATTCCGATTTATCCTTGTACTTCACAACAATATTTAAAAAATCTGGCAAACTATAACATCTAAAGCAAGTAAACATACCTAATTATAATAATGAATTGGAGGTAATAAATAACTCATATTATCTAATGCCTGGACACTAGAGGGAGGAAAAATAAATTTTATAATAAAAACGAAAAATGTGTATTGAGGTGAAGGGAGACTTTTCTTCCCTAACGGAGGAGGGAGAAAAAGTGCCATTTTTCTACCTTGTATGCGGGTGACAAATGTAACTTTTAACGTTAAACAGTTAAACGGTCAATAATGGATATTTAAAGTTAATAGTAAAAAAATTATTATTTTTAATAATTACAAGAATTTATTGTATTTTGGTATATTGTAATATAGTTACAAAAGTAAATGAAATTATTAAAAGTAAGTACCTAAATAATATAATAAAACAATGAAATGGGAAAAAATGGTGTATTAATTGTATCATTTAAGAATATATACTTATATATAGTTCTTTCAGTGACGTCAGGACTAGTCCTTTTTCTAACCTAATGTAAACACCATGCTAGATAGTAAATGACAGAGAATGTGAGGTCACTATCAACGATCACTGAAAGAAGTATACTTTTTCATATATTATTTTTTATCGGAAAAATATTATGTATTACTTACTTTTAAATGTATACCTTTTATTAGTCGATGTAATCAATGCCTGATAAAAAAATTCAGCATAAATGTAAATATTTAAAATTCCTGCATTTTCATAGGTGTGTAAATAAAGCCCATTTTCTTCATTTAACTCCGAAACATTTTTTTTAAAAGAATTTTCCTTGTACATTAGGTTCACGTAAAACTGAACATACATCTTAAATAAAAAAAAGCGCCCCTGCCCTCCCCCCTTCCAGCCACACTTGAGTTGGAAAATTTAAGAGGGAAAGTTGATAAAATAGTAATAAATTTAGTAAAAAAAGAAACGAGGGAACTTTTCATTCTTATTTTTTTGGCCAGTTGGCATTTTAATAATATAGGATTTTTAGAATATGAGATGGCATTTCCATAATGCAAGTCGGGAATTGGTATCTTCTCCTCCCCTAAAAATATTTTCGCGACGACCCTGACTGCTAGACTATTTTTTATGAAATAACATTTAAAATTCGGACATAAAAAGGTACCAATATACATTTGTGTATTCGTCATATGAAAATTTAGATAATATTATTAGTTCCACATAATTTTGTCTCTTATAAACATGATGTAACGACCACTGCATTTATGTAAATTCCTAGAAAAACCCAATCAGGGATAAACTCATAAATCAGGATTGTCACCTATTGTCCGAGATCTAGATAAGCAATACATAATAATAACAATAATAATTGTTAAAGAAAAGAGTATGGAATTAGGGTTATTATCGTTTTTCATTAAAACTTTTAGTTATGATTTGTGTCTTATAGCGTGCGGTTGGTTATTTGTAAGAATCTAAACATGAAAAGAACAGGGCAAACTTTTTTAAAATTTGGAGTGATATTGAAATGGACGAGAGTTACAAAGATAAAAACTATACGCCTGTGCAAGAAGTAGAAAGTGACATCGACATGTACGAAAATGATCAACCGAGTGATCAACCCTCAAAATATAAATCAAAACAAGTTATGTAGACCTTTTTGTCTTGAAATTTACGTAAAATCCAAATGTATAATAATGTACGGTATTTTTCTTTATTTACTCAAAAATTCAATGTCTAATTATTTTTCTGTTTTACCAGTCAGCAGTTTTTCTGCTGCTATAAGTTTTACAGCCGTATTCACCATCTGCCGCTAACTTTTTAATAGGCTCTGTTGAGTGCGTAGAGGCGGCTACGCACCTAGCTGTCTACTTGACAAGTATGCTGACAAAAGCTTTTTGTACAATTATACATGAATGTGTGTATGGTAAAATACAGCAGAAGTCTTTGCGAGTTTTACCATACACACCTTCATTTATAAAATTGTACAAAAAGCTTAAAAAATCATACTTGTCAAGTAGACAGCTATATGTGTAGTCGCCTTTACGCATTTAGCGGCCTGATAAAAAGGAAGCAGCTGATGGTGAATACGGCTGTTAGTTTGCCAATCGAAGATAGCAATAGTGCAAACTTAGTCACACCCTGTATATATTATTACTATATACTACTAATAACTACCCGCTATAAATTTAAAATGGATAACGTAAACACTAAGTACAATTTACACTGCTTATTTTCAAAAGATATTACGAGAGATATACCTATCTGAATATTTATCACGATTTTTGCATACTTTGATGAAAACTATAGGAAACATGACATAAATAACGACTTAACTGCTTAATTTGTAAAATTGTAAAAAATGTTTGCTCGAGAGATCGAGAGAAACGAGAAATTCTCGACGAGAGAAGGGCTTTCTCTCGTCTCGTCTCGAATTTTTTTTCGAGAGAAAATATCTCTCTCGTCTCGTCGAGACGAGACGAGAGACGAGAATCTCTCGTCTCGGCGGCATCACTATAACTATACAATTATTCAAAAAAAACTCTATCGTAGTGAGCTGCATTAGAAAAGCAGAATTTCATAACGTATTCAGTTTAAAAAGTCTATTCATTCATTAATGATTTTTGTTCCGAATACAAAAAAAAATTGCCCTCTATTGTGTGAACAATACTTATTTCCTCCCTGGGGGGAACCCCCTAACTACTTCGTCCCAAAACAAATCGAATCCGAGATATCATACGAATCTACGTAATTACAAACTTTCAACCCTATTGCTACAAAATTGCACCCTTTATCGCGTGAACAAGATTTATTTCCTCCTCCGGAGAGTTAACCCCCTAACTAATTCATATCGAAATGAATACTATACAAGATATCATACGAAACTACCTACCTACAAAGTTTCAACCCTATGGTCCCAAAATTGCGCCTTCTATCGAACAAACCAGATTTATTTCCTCCCCTAGGAGGTCAACCCACGACAAATTTGCACCAAAACGAATTCCATCCAATATATCATAAGAAAGTATCTAATAACAAACTTTCAACCCTATTGCTTCAAAGTTAGGCCTTTGTCATGGAAACAAGATATATTCCTTCCCCCAGGGTGTCAACCCCTCAAACAATTCAAACCAAAACCAAACCTGTCCAAGATATTATACAAAACTACCTAAATACAAACTTTCAACCCTATTGCTTCAAAATTTCGCCTTCTATCGAGGAAACAAGATTTATTTCCTCTCAGGGAGTCAACCCCTCAACTAATTCGATCCAAAATCAATTCCATATAAGATATTATACGAAACTACCTATTTACAAACTTTCAACCGTTTTTCGTGTAAACGAGATATATTTTCCGCCTAGGGGGGTCAACCCCCAACTAATTCGAACCAAATCCAATCCCATCCAAGATATCATACGAAGCTACCTATTTACAAACTTTCAACCCTATTGCTTCATAATTGCGCCCTTTATAGTGTAAATAACGCCAAAAAACATAAGCTTATATATACATACATATCAACATATATATATATATATAGATATATATATATATATATATATATATATATATATATATTATATATATATATATATATATATATATATATATATATATATATATATATATATATATATATATATATATATATATATATATATATATATATTTATTCGAATTATTGTTGCCTGTGAACTATTTCTAATATCTTGATAATTATTAGCAATAACAGGCTTGTTGAATCTTAAAAAACTCGATTTTATTAAAAAGTTGACGTTTCGCCACGACATTCGTGGCTTTATCAAAACTTTTGAAAAAATTGAAATTTCTTTGACATTTATTGATTTGAAAAATTTGAATAGAAACATACTACTATGTTTCACTAAAAATTTTTCGGCTGTGGCCGTTCTTTGTTATTTATTACGTGCTATTCAGTCCAATATTAACATTTAAGTTTGTTATTATTAGATGGTAAGGGAAACCACTGAAACCTTTACCCACGTAATGTTCGAAATAGGTTCAAATTATTTTGACAACAACAACTCATCTTCTTAGACAAAATCTAAACATCTAGAATTTTCAATTTTTCTAGAAAGAAAGTATAGTTTAGGACATGTGATCTCCAAAATCACAAGTAATGTCTTTTCAAAGACAACAATCAAATATTTTAAACCTATTTTGTACATTACGTGGGTGAAGGTTTCTGTGCTTCCCTTCCCATCTAATATCAACAGACCTGTCTGTTGATATTGGACTAAATAGCACGTGATTAATAACGGAAGACGGCCACAGCCGCAATGAGAAATTTTTGAAAAAAAGATAAATAGTACCCTATTCTTATTATTCTTTGACTCTTCAAAATCAAAATAATTTGAACCTATTTCGAACATTACGTGGGTTAAGGTTTCTGTGGTTTCCCTTACCATCTAATAATAACAAATTTGAATGTTAATATTGGACTGAATAGCACGTAATAAATAACAAAGAACGGCCACAGCCGAAAAAATTTTAGTGAAACATAGTAGTATGATTCTATTCAAATTTTTCAAATCAATAAATGTCAATGAAATTTCAATTTTTTCAAAAGTTTTGATAAAGCCACGAATGTCGTGGCGAAACGTGAACTTTTTAATAAAATCGAGTTTTTTGAGATTCAACAAGCCTGTTATTGCTAATAATTATCAAGGGATTATATATATATATATATATATATATATATATATATATATATATATATATATATATATATATATATATATATATATATATATTGGTACTGGTATTGGTATTGGTGGGTGTGGATGGTGACCGATGCGCTGTGACCTCATTAGATCTATTGTGCCCCATCTTCTTCTGCTTCTCGATGTAACGAGATGTGAAACGAAAAACTATCTTGGTTCCAACTTTGCTTATCGCACCCATTTTAATAAGCAGGCTTTCAGAGTGAAAACTTGCTAATTACTGAATTGAATCAATAAGTTGATCAGTTTCGACAATATGTAAGTGAAGAGACTATGTAATTTTTTTTTTCTTGAAATAATTCTCATACATTGTTTCATACAATTTTCTTTATTGATTCTCTGTTATCTTGAACTCTTGGACAGAACTGAAATGAACGTTTTCAATGAAAATGACCCAATTTGCTGTGAAAAAAACTCAAAAGGAAATGGGATTGCAGACGTGGAAAAATTTGTGATCTCAAATGAGTTTCATGTATCTAGTCAGACGAGAATGTTTACAATGCGAAGCGGCAATACCATCTCTGAAGAGAAATATTTGTATTTGATCGGTGGTACAGTTTATTGCTTACGTGCTATCAATATTCAGGACATTTCCTTTCGCTCTGCGATTGCAATACATTCGCATTGAACATTTGCTTTTGAGAGGAATATCAAATATTCCCGCAAATCGGTGATTGTAGAGATCGCACATGTATGAAATTTTTAACTGGGTGCTGAAAAATCTTATCAAGATATTATTGAAGAGAAGCTCGCCCTTGGACATATAATGTTATCTTCGATGATTCATTTGAAATCAAAAGTCAAAAATTTTTGTTTCTATGTACAAGCATCAAGAGAAAATAGAAACCAAATGGGCAGCAGAGCTTCGTCACTAAGATCGTATTTTTCACTCATTTTTATCCTTCACACACGCAAATTAATCTCCTAAGCCAATTTGCAAGAGCTGAAGATATACACAAAGCTTGAATACTTGCTAAAACACATGAAGTCCTCAAATAGCACCTTCTAAATTTTAATTGAGAATGCGCTATTTTGAAACAATTTCTGCTCGAGTTGAAGCCATAGATTACTTTGCAAGTAATACGTTTTGTTACAATCTGGATGTCTGCATTTGGACCTACTTTTTTGAGAACGAGTGGTGTCTTCGGGCAAATGTTTGGCTTCATGCTTCTTTAGCTCTTGTAGCGGAATAGGTTACAATTTTCTTAATTTAGCTACAGGTACATCTTGATCGCTTTCACAATTGCTTTCGCCACTTGCTACATGTTCGAAATTTAATACTATGGATTCGGTCAGTTTTGTTTCGAATGCTGAATAGTCTAGAATATGCTTCTTTTGGCTGCCTAGACAATCTGCATGCTGACGATATTCGAACCATGTATTTCTCCATTTTTCCATGAGTTCTATTTGAGGGTCCGTTAGTGGCTGCACATGTTGGACATTTTCTGCACCAAGCTTTTACGTCATCACAGCAGTAGACCCAATAAAATCTTTCCCTTTGCCTCGCAATTGTTTTATTCATGCCAAAATTTGCCCCTGAGCTTCCACCGTGAATTTCCTGTAGAACTTCTTGCACTTTGCTGGTTGGTACCACTAAGAGGGTTTTGATTTCTTTACCATCCGGACTTTCCCATTTCATCTTGAGTAACCCATTTTCAAAAATTAAGGAATCCCATTGCGCCCACAATGCCTTCGTTTTAATGCCCATTGTTGAAATATCTTTCCAGGTGGGTTTACGGACGAGTATTTTCCATTCTCTGAGATGCTTTTTTTTAAAATTTGAAAACTACTCTAGAGGCTGTTTTATAGACTGTATGAGATCTTGATCAGAGGAATACTGGTATTCGAATTCTTTCTGGTAAACTGTAAATTACTCTGCCATACATTTTGTTTCTTTCTGGCGAAATCTCCTTAGGAAGATTAACAGATAGCTCAAAATTGGCTTCATCATCTGAAAATTCAAAGTCTGAGTTGTCCGAATCAAAATTTAGCAAATCTGATATCTCATCGCTTTTAACGATTTCTTCTTCCAGTTCAGCTTGAGTAAACTCTGTGGAAAATTGAAATGAACCCAGTGAACATCTATAATCTGTTTAAGAAATTTAAACATTATAGTCCCGAAAACCTGAGATATCAGCAGTGGTACAACGGTTCAAATGTCCGATTATATATTTGAAAACTACATTTACTATTTTTTCTTGACTCCAATCTAAAAAAATTATAAGCAAACAGCTTTTTCAATATCCAAATTAGTTTACTTACGTTTGAGGTAATAATACTTCATCTAGGAACTTGCGAGGCCATGTCGTTTGTTAGGTTGTTTTCACAGAACTGATTGGAAGGCGGTAAAACGTGAATTTCTAAGACGCAGGAAGCATATCAGATAAGATACCAACGGGAAGTCCCGTAAATTGAATTTAAGAGGTCGAAACATGCTTTAGAACCTCGGGTATGAAATATGATACCTGTGGTCCGAAGAGGATATATATAAATATCAGTAATAAAAAAAAAAGGAGAATTGTATTGCAGGAAGACCTCCTCTAATTCAATACGAATATAAAAATTACCCCCGCATCACACTGTTGTCTTTCGATACAGTGCAAACGTCTATTATTTTCAGGGAAAATACGACTGAGAAATAAAATTAATATGTATTAATTGCTTTCATAAAGAAAGTAATGAAGCACCTTCAAGATCTCCCTTGTCGCCTCATTCATTCCAGACTACATAAATTCAAATATAACTGTCTTCCTTAGAAGAAGCGTGTTGAGAAAAATATAGAAGGCTTAAATAATATTCAAAAATATATCACAGTAATCAATTTTGAATAATCTGACAAAATAATTCAAAGAATTATTTTTGAAATTCCTTCTTATATTACAACTACAGGTTACTAATATCTAACTGATAAACGATGGGTTTTTGAAATTTTTCTAGCTCAGTTATTTTAAAAGCTCAAGTATTCATCAATCTCTGAGTAAGTAAGTTTTTGCAGGTCTATAAGTTCTATGCAAGAAAAAAAAATATTTTTTGAACTTAGAATATAATTATTTTAAGACCATTGCTCCATTACTTTCTTCGTATGAATGAAATGGTTTTTTTGTTTCATCTAATCAACGTGCATTAATTTTGTTCCACAAAGTATAGATTTCAATAAAACTTAGTTTCGTATTTATTAGCAGAAGTCTTCCTTGGACATATTCGAAAGAATCTACAGAAAGACCAAATTTAAAATCGCTTTTAAACGAACTTAGTATTTTCAGTTAGACAATTTTTTTCCATTTTCAATAGTCCGTTCAATGATCTATAATTAATTTTTGAGAAAGTAACAATTAGCATTCGATGAAAAAACTGAATTTCTGGTGATATTTATTTTCATGCTATCGATTCCACAACAAACCGTAGAAGGGTGAAAAACATCGTACATAAAAATTCGTCTGTTATTCTCTACAATCTTTTGCCTCTAATTATTATTGATTACTATTCATTCCTCGCTTTAACATTCACACAATGATCCCTTTAAGTGACTATTTTTAAAATGAACAACAGTAACCGGTATTAAAAATCTAATTATTGAAATTGTCTGCCACTGTGTGAACAAATGTAAACAATGTAATGTCTCTAGCTTATCAGATGGTTACCCAACCTGAGATCTGGTACGTGACCTAATTAATAGCCGCACAGATTGTCAGCTCATTTCCAATTGAACTAGCAAATTGCTTTCTCGATAAATTATTGCTGGAATGATAATGACGGCAGGTCATTAATTTAGTGCACCTATTTTTTTTGTTATGAAAAATATCAAAATAACATCTAATATATAAAATTCTCTTGTCACAATGTTCGTTCCCATACTCCTCCGAAATAGCTCAACCGATTCTCATGAAATTTTGTGTGCATATCAGGTAGGTCTGAGAATCAGCCAACATCTATTTTCATTCCCCTAAATGTTAAGGGTAGTCCACCCCTTAATTTTAATTTTTATTTTTCAGACAAAATTTTCTGTTCTATTTGTTTTATGATACAAAATTCAAAAATACATACAACCCTAAATTTTCACCCCTCTACGATCAACCCCTATTTTTTATTTGTTGAACTCCTTCGAAATGACTCTACCGATTCTTATGAATATTTGTGTGCATATCGGTTAGGTCTGAGAATCGAACAAAATCTATTTTCATTCCCCTTAAGTTTAATTTTAATTTTTCAGACAAAACTTTCTGTTCTATTTTGTCATGTCATGTCAAAATTTATATTACTCTCAATTTTCTACCCTTTTACGATGAACCCCAATTTTTTCATAGCTATTTTCGTTTTTTTTTATATTTTATCCATAGATCCGCAATAGGGTTGCAAGATGGCAATCGAAAATAACAAAAGTCTGTTTGAGAATGGGTCGTAATATATTTTTCATACACCTAAGTGATTAGGGTGGTTCACCACAAACATTTTCACAAATTTTTTGGACAAATTTTTTATTTTTATTTTTTTATGATGTTGCATTAAAAAATACATACAAAAAATTTTCATCTTTCTATCAACAACCCATATTTTTTAATAGTCACTTTAATAATTAAAACAACGTTCGCCGGGTCAGATAGATTGATAGATAGATATAATGACAGATAGATAGAAAGATAGATAACTATCTAGATAGATAGACAGTTAGATAGGTAGATATACATCGACCGATAGATGAACAGATAGATGAATATATATATATATATATATATATATATATATATATATATATATATATATATATATATATTATAGGATGATTAGGAGTTATTTATAAGGTAAATGAAATTCCTATAGGCATGGGTCCGCAAGGCCTTTATTTTTGATAAGGTCGTCAAAAATTCAATTTAATTTTTGTTATTGGTGAATAATTTTTTGTTATAAAACACTCATATTTGCTCTTAGTTTAGCTCTTAATTGTAGAGGACGCCACCTCCATGGCAATTTATCATTTCAGGAGTTTCAACTTTTAGTTGTTTGAAAGTATCATATATTCTAGAAGAAGAATATATTCGTCTATCATTTTTACGTGAAAAATGTATGCTTGCCGAAGGTTGCTAATCATAGCATTGACTTGGAAAATCAGATAAATCAATTCGAAGTCGAATTGAGCTATTCGAAAATGTATTCTGTTATTTACCGAAAGTTGCTCAGTAGGCTGAGAATCCTGATTGGGGTGTAGTCAGTTATGAGTTGGAGTTCAAATTTTTGAATATACAAAAGGAAAACACTCAAAAATATATCCAAAAAAAATTGTAAAAATTAAAGCATTAGTCGTTGAGAGATTATATATCTTATCATTTTTTGTGAAAACATTTTTTTAGGTTTTTAATACTTTAAGTCATACTAGTCATAGGGATATAGAAAAGCTTGATATTAGAATTGTATGAAAAATATTAAATTTTCCTGATACTGAATCAAAAAACCAACTATAGATTGGTGAATTTATATTTTTTGTCAAACATACTGCATCTGAACTCATTTTTTCTTATCGATTCATTGAGTTTTTTCTGTTGAAAAAAAAGTTGTCAACAAAATTTTATTACATGCGATCAGTTCATTTTTCTGAGTTGAGAATTATTCTATAGCAAAATTTGATCTATATGAAGAGAACCTGTGAATTCCTCAACTTAAATTATTTAAAAAAAAAAACTAATTGATTAGGCCGATACTTGATGAAAGTCCATTATAATATTGTAAATAAAACATTTTTCGATTCTCACTAAATTTTGTTAACATGACAATTGTTTTGCCAAACCCAGTGGCTTCTTCAGCTGTAATAAACATCTGAAGAAGCCAATGTGTTTGTCGAAACAATTTTCGTGATAATCGAAAAATGGAAAATTTTATTTACAATAAAAAAATACAGGTAATTTCAAGTAAACTAATTAGAAAGTAATAAACATTCGAAGAAAATAATTATTTGTGATTTTACAGCATTTCTGAAGCTGATATGCCAGGAAGTTAATTTGTAGACACTTAATTCAATAGGAATGCAATGTTATGCAGAAGAGATGCAGAAAAATTATATGTAGATAAATAGTTACTACATTTGCAGTTGTTGAATTCAATCATATTTTTATTAATCTTGTTGATTGATGTGTTTCCATGACTGATTCAAGAAATACAGAAAGTTTTTGCAATCTTCTAAAATGAATTTTGTTCCAATGCAGATTCGGTGGGGTTGCTATACAATATTCATGCTAGAAACTTTGCTGCTGTCTCAAGACTGGCTGTTCACATCCATTCGGGAAGCATGTTTGCGTCACTCTAAGAAACATTTTAATATTTAATATGTAGCTTTGTCGAGTTGTCGAAATAAAGAATAAAAGAATGACCTTCTGTGCAAATAACGTATTATTCAATTTCATTCTTTAATAAAGTTATGTCAAAGAAACGGAACGAATTGGTTCCACGTTTCAAACCCTAGGTCATCACTAAACTCAAAGTTTTTAATTTGAGATATGTACAGTGCGTCCAATTTTCGATACTTTTGGTTGCGGTTTTCGCGACACTGCTACTTTTTCGTAAAACTGAAGATGCCGCCAACAGAATTTTAATAGCCCTTTTAGTTTATGAGATACAGGGCATTTTTCAAAATGTTGCATTTTGGGCCGTTATCCTTCATGTTATCGAAAAGGTAATACAACATTCTTATAGATTTTTTCCGTAGAATGTATTGGTGTAGATAATTTCTGTTACATATTTACCATTTTCGAGTTATAAAGCAAACTTATGTTATTTGAAATGGAATATCCTGTATATTTATAGACTATATTTTTCGTTTTTCTACCTTAGTAGGCCATCGATATTGTTCACGACAAGAAACAAAAATAAATGTCAATCCTATACAATCGATTTTTGGATGGACTTTTGGTTTATAAAGGTTTTTATTTTCGGTCTTTCGGTATTATTATTTAATTGATATTAGTCAATGTCTTCGAATAATGCAGAGTATGGAAATTATATATAATGCTGGTATGTTTTATACAGAGTAATGAAAATTCTGAAGAAGCTCCAAAATTATATTTTCTAAGGTAAGTGAGCTATAATGGCTATGAAAATCTCTATTATTATTTTACTTCCTTTCTTGTTAGATATCTTGAAAGAAGGCAACCGTTTTTTGAGATATTTGCTCGTTTAAGAGCAAATTTTAATGAGCACGGAACTTTTCTTCACCCTCGTGCTAAAATATACTACAAAAAGGACAGGGAAAGAAACGAGATAGAAATTTTGGGATATATAGAAGCCACGCCTTTGTCCTTATAAAAAAATTGAGAAGGAAGTTGGTGTGCCAAAAACTGACAGCATTGCAGAACTTCGAGAGGCAATTCATTTAGCCTTTCGAAATCTGCGAATGAGAACAAAGGTTCTTTTAAACGCTATTCAGAGAATTACAAAGATGTGCAAATTTTGCATCAGAAAAAATGGCCTTCAATTTTTTTTAAATAATGCTATTTATTTGTGTTTGTAATATTGTTACTTTACGCTACAAAACTGTTGACACAAACTTACTGATAGAAAAACGATCTATAGGTAATTTCTAAATAAAATATACCTAGGTATATGCAAGGTATTCAATTCTTCGTTAGTAATATGTAACTTTCACTTCTTCATTGTTGTTATCCATGGCCTTCTATTGATTTATGCATTTAATTTTAGAAAATTGTCATTCATTTGCGCGTT
This sequence comes from Cynegetis impunctata, assembly GCA_030704885.1. Taxonomy (NCBI): domain Eukaryota; kingdom Metazoa; phylum Arthropoda; class Insecta; order Coleoptera; family Coccinellidae; genus Cynegetis; species Cynegetis impunctata. The sequence goes on along the minus strand of JARQZK010000008.1, from coordinate 373,425 downwards.
TCTGAGAAAAAATTTATACTATCTTATATTTTCGAAAAGGTAAAAAAAACGACAACTTTTATAGTCTATAAATATACAGGGTATTCCATTTTAAAAAAAACATAAGTTTGCTTTATAACTCGAAAATAGTAAATATGTAACAAAAATTATCTACACCACTGCATTCTATGGAAAAAATCTATAAGAATGTTGTATTACCTTTTCGATAAGATGACGGATCCCAAAATGCAACATTTTCAAAAATGCCCTGTATCTTAAAAACTGAAAGAGCTATTAAAATTCTGTTGACGGCATCTTCAGTTTTACGAAAAACAAGCACTGTGTCGCGAAAACCGCAACCCTCTATCTTAAAAAATAACGGAGATACCATTCAAAAGTATCGAAAATTGGACACACATACATATCGTATGTGTTTGTGAAAGGAAAATATTCATTTGAAAAATAACAGTTCACTAAATTCATATTAAGCTTGTTAGACCATAAGTTTTATTCGTATTATTACCACTACTAAAAAATATAGCACATATTGTTTTTCACAAGTTGCATAAGGTAGGGAGCAGTTATTCACGGAAATTGATACAAGATATAACAAGTCTGGTTAATTTTGCAGGTACATTGAAGTGAACAGAAAATCATTAATTATGTATACTTTTAATAGGGAATCTTATATTTATTATTAAGAAAATGTATAAAACTATAATAACATATACTTAACACAAATAGTACTTACACAATAGTTATTCATTCGAATAAAAGTCGGAATACACAAAACGCTGTTAAAACTCTGGATGCCTCTTGTAAATCTGCACTCCCTTATCTCACAATGAAAGATGTCTGAAAAAAATTGCGTTTTGATTGGAGCATATATTCAGCCTTGTATGGGTCATTCTACGATAAGAGGTAATGTGCACAACAATCAATATAAAATACGTTTGTCCACGACTGTACTATAAATCATTCATTATACGTGTGCTTCCTGAAGTATAATTATACCTATTATTCACTTCTATTGAATAATGGTTTATTATACACTGCATGACGTCACACTCGAAACGTATGTCCAAACTTGAGACTATCATTCACATCGTTAGGATAGAATTGTTATTAGATTTTTAGGTTTTACGTAACTAAGATAACTTTTAGGCAAATTATTAAACTAATATTTAATATAATGCCCAACTTATTGAGTATTTACTCTAATAAATTATCTATTTCATTTTTATCAGAGTGAATGAAAGGAATGGAATCGATGTCAAGTGAAATAGTTGACGTTTACGTGAGTATGTAGTTTTCAGTGAACACAGAAAATGTTATGTCAACGCTTTTGATAACTATTTTTGTTGTTGAAAATGCAGATTATTACTAATTTTTCCGAGGAAGTCGTGGACAAAGTATAGTATTCTACTCGCACAAAATTACAATTTTTCACTCGGGTGAATTGCGACACTCGCTTGCAGCTCGTGTCGCAATTTTCACCCTCGTGACAAATAGCAATCATTTTGTGCTCGTTGAATAATATACTAATTATATTTTATATCTTGTCATTTTATACAATAAATCGCAGCATCTCAATGTAGTTTGTCGATTATGTTATGATTGAATACCCAATTGAAACACATTTTTCTAGAATTACTCATTTAAGCATGAAAAAGTCTCTACCCTGGCTTGTCCCCTTGAGGTTTTTGGTTGAACATGTAGACATTATATACCTTCTTTTTCGTAGTTGCCAGTTAAATTATATTTAACACAAATTCAAATAAGTATACCCAAGTATTATAAAGAAAAAATGCAATAATATTTGTTGAGTTTTAATAATTTTTAATTATTACTTTTGTCCCGCTGTTTTTGTGTATATACACTGGCAAATTTCGATCCGCTAAAACAAAACAAATATCAAACGTCCATTTTGCAAATGGCGCTCAATGGCACTCATTGACGATAATTTAATGATACCAAAGCGGTTCAATGGTAGTTATATGTTAATTGGTGCGACGCAACACTGGGGTGCAATTATTCCACTGGTAGGTCATACTATTTATATAATTTGCTCAATTTACTTAGCATTAGTTGTTTGAGTTCAAACATAGTGTGATAGTTAACGTGTGACATAATATTAATCCAAAATCAACGTGCGTTTATGAAAAAAAATCAGTTTACGAAGAAAACGTCTCTCGTCTGTTATTTTTCCCCTGACGAGATTATTAACAGAAGAAGTACTGAATGACCAGGGGAGATAATTCTGATAGTTGTATATTTGAATAAACTAATTTAAAGATAATTAATGTTCTAATTCAGATATAGTTAAGTACAATGTTTCATAAAAGTTAAATTCAATAATAGTTTTATCACATCAAATCTTTCCTTTGACCAAAAAAGTCTTGATGTCTTTACCCTGCCCTATGTATTTTCCCTGGCTACCTAAAAAATAAGTAAAAATGTATAAATTAACTTGCCGTTACGTAAATATGCACTTAGAAGAAACTAAACTCGTAATATACGTGTTAAATAAAAAAACTCCAACTTTTTTTCTTGGCCGTATCCTCCATGTACTTTATACCTCTTATCGTAGAATGACCCGTATACGAAAGCACTAAAATAGCAGAACAACAACTGAAGATTCTCTAACGATTTTTCTCATACTGGCATATAACTGGCAAAGTTAAAAAAAATAGGTAACATGTTTGAAAGAATGAGATCCCTAGTGATATATTGATGTTACTAATACTTCTTACTTATGCGGCACATGTAAAAATCAGGGCAAGCCTGATCATCTTTCTCAGCAAAATGAAGCCTTTTGAGTTGTAAAACGTGAACAATAAAGCTGGTTTTCTAACTCAAATGGCTAAGAAAAGACACGTGACCAACAATACCACACAAGCAAGGTAATTAAAATATGTATATATATATATATATATATATATAAATATATATATATATATATATATATATATATATATATATATATATTTATATATAAAATATATATATATATATATATATATATATATATATATATATATAAATATATATAATATATATATATATATATATAATATATATATATATATATATATATATGTATATATATGTATAGTATATATATATATATATATATATATATAATATATATATATATATATATATATTATTAGAAATTAAAGTATGAGAATTGTTCACGAATAGATGCACTAGTAACTTCACCAAAATTATTTATTAATTAAATCACAAAAGTATTTCGCAGCTTAGCTTAACGTCGAACAGAGGAGACTGTGTACTCGTTCAAGCCCGCATTGACAATGAATCAACCCAATGCATCACATCGGGGAATGAACCCGTCATCATCTCCCGGCTCGAAAGCGGCGACAAGGTCAGCTTATGTAACCATTCTCAAATTCATGAATCACGTACTCATTCTTTTGATGATTCTAACACGGCCAACCTGACTGCAGTGACGCTCTCGGCGCTGCCAGCTGAAATTAAAATAATTCGGCCAAAACATATATCTTTAGTAAAAAAACATGTGGAGACCTCAGCCACCACCCGGCTCTACCACTAACGGGACAGAGACCGAAAAATAACACATTAGTAGATAAACATGTGGAGACCTCAGCCACCACCCGGCTCTACCACTAACGGGACAGAGACCGAAAAATAAAAATAAAAACATTAGTAAATAAACATGTGGAGACCTCAGCCACCACCCGGCTCTACCACTAACGGGACAGAGACCGAAAAAAATAAAAACATTAGTAAAAAAAACATGTGGAGCACTCAGCCACCACCCGGCGCTACCACTAACGGGACAGAGAAAGAAAAATAAAACATTAGGAAATAAACATGTGGAGACCGCAGCCACCACCCGGCTCTACCACTAACGGGACAGAGACCGAAAAATAAAAGCATTAGTAAATAAACATGTGGAGACCTCAGCCACCACCCGGCTCTACCACTAACGGGACAGAGACCGAAAAAATAAAAACATTAGTAAAAAAAACATGTGGAGACCTCAGCCACCACCCGGCTCTACCACTAACGGGACAGAGACCGAAAAAATAAAAACATTAGTAAATAAGCATGTGAAGACCTCAGCCACCACCCGGCTCTACCACTAACGGGACAGAGACCGAAAAGTAAAACATTAGTAAATAAACATGTGGAGACCGCCGCCACCACCCGGCTCTACCACTAACGGGACAGGAACCAAAAAAGAAAAACATTAGTAAAAAAACATGTGGAGACCTCAGCCACCACCCGGCTCTACCACTAACGGGACAGAGACCGAAAAATAAAACATTAGTAAATAAACATGTGGAGACCGCAGCCACCACCCGGCTCTACCACTAACGGGACAGAGACCGAAAAAATAAAAACATTAGTAAAAAAAACATGTGGAGAACTCAGCCACCACCCGGCTCTACCACTAACGGGACAGAGACCGAAAAAACAAAGCATCAGTAAATAAACATGTGGAGACCGCAGCCACCACCCGGCTCTACCACTAACGGGACAGAGACCGAAAAAATAAAAACATTAGTAAATAAACATGTGGAGACTTCAGCCACCACCGGGCTCTACCACTAACGGGACAGAGACCGAAAAAATGAAAACATTAGTAAATAAACATGTGGAGACCTCAGCCACCACCCGGCTCTACTACTAACGGGACAGAGACCGAAAAAATAAAAACATTAGTAAATAAACATGTGGAGACCTCAGCCACCACCCGGCTCTACCACTAACGGGACAGAGACCGAAAAATGAAAACATTAGTAAATAAACATGTGGAGACCTCAGCCACCACCCGGCTCCACCACTAACGGGACAGAGACCGAAAAAATAAAAACATTAGTAAATAAACATGTGGAGACCTCAGCCACCACCCGGCTCTACCACTAACGGGACAGAGACCGAAAAATAAAAACATTAGTAAATAAACATGTGGAGACCGCAGCCACCACCCGGCTTTGCTACTTACGAGACAAAGACCAAGAAAAGGAATATAAATAATAAACCCAAAATTAAATGACTTCATTTCATTCATTCTCATCATCTTTTTCCATGAATTCCAGTATCCTTGCACATCGTAAGACTGGGTACATTCTAGAGGCCACGCTCTTAGTTGATGCTCTTTTGCAGCCCTGGCTGCAATATTTGTGCCAAGCTTCCCAATTTCATACCGTCCATCTTCTGAACACAGCAAAACTTCATATGGTCCCAAAAACTCGTAATCGTTCCTGCCAACATGCTTCTGCGAATCTCTGTGCATCAAGACATATTCACTTGGGGAACATGTAACATTATCCCTGCGCTTTTGGTTCGTGATACTCAAACGGAAGTTGATGCAAGCTTCTCTCGCTATCTGTTCAAACTACGATTGTGAACCGGTGTCAAGTCTTTTGACAAATCCTCCAATAAGGCCCGAATAGAAGGTGTACAATAAGGAATTCTTTATTTTCCATAGTCCGCTCGACCATTCTGACTTAATCTGTGTTTCAACTTCAAGAAGATTTCTGATGGTTCTCATATAACGCTCTACCTGCCATTTCGTCTATGAACATCAGGTGTTACAAAGTGGCGTTTACTGTTTCACTGTTCCAAATATTTTGGAAACGTCGTATTATTAAATGACGCATCATTCAATAAAAATCGACCTATCTTTGCCAACACTTGCATATCAGACCAACCCAATTCATGCTTAATTTTTTGGACATGACTCACCCACTTATTGGAATCATTCATTTCGGGACGAAAAAACGGAAAATCGACCTCATCACTTGATCTTTGTGTTTTCAACGCCTTAACTAGTTCTGCTAACAGCATTTGAGTCGAATCACATCCACTTTCAGAAGCCATGGTCCAGTTCAAATAAAATGTAACTAAGTTCGTAATCCAATTGAAATGTAGCTGAGTTCACAATCACAATGCACTTAAATGTTACATTCACAGATACGTATCCCGCTTCTGATATTAGAAATTAAAGTATGAGAATTGTTCACGAATAGATGCACTAGTAACTTCACCAAAATTATTTATTAATTAAATCACAAAAGTATTTCGCAGCTTAGCTTAACGTCGAACAGAGGAGACTGTGTACTCGTTCAAGCCCGCATTGACAATGAATCAACCCAATGCATCACATCGGGGAATGAACCCGTCATCATCTCCCGGCTCGAAAGCGGCGACAAGGTCAGCTTATGTAACCATTCTCAAATTCATGAATCACGTACTCATTCTTTTGATGATTCTAACAATATATATATATATATATATATATATATATTTATATATATATATATATATATATATATATATATATATAATTGTTTTTTTTAATTTTAAGTTCAGTTGGTATAATTTTTTTATTTATAATAAATCTTTATATTTTATGATAGTTCCATTAGAAGATAGATTTTACACACAAGCAGAAGAGAATGACATTATAATGTATTCTCTTCCGAACTGTATATTATAACTCAAATATCATAACAACAAATTCAGCAATTTCAATTAAAGGTTAATTGAAATGGCTGAATCTGTGATGTAATTTTATTGAATGTAGTTCAACAACTAAATAGTCTGATGGGTCAGAATACCCCTCTCCATAACCTCAAAATAGTGAGAACTATTCAACACTAACATTGTACTTCGAAGTACCATTAGCATAAAAGCATAGCCTAAGGATGAAATGCAGATTATTATTCAAATTTTGAGAGTGAACTTAATAAACCGTCCGATTAAACCTCCCCAAGAGAACTGGAGAAGAGTTTTGATACCGTATTATGTAAGTTGCAAGATGAAGTAATTATCCGCAGACCTTCAGGTCAAAACATTAAACAATGTTCAGTAGTTATCTCCGTCGTCGTTTAATAACTCCTGACGGTTTAGTAAAAAAACAATGAGTTTGGCGAAATGAACTTAGCTGTAACTCGCAACGCTGAGACATATATTAGCAGAGAAACTAAGATAATAGACTTTCTCAATTTCTGAGAGATTACTGTACCTATTCTACTGAGAGTTTTTTTGCATTTCTTACTATTAATCTTTATTATTCATTACTTTCTAGTAATATTCCATTAATTAATAATTGAATATAAAATACTCGTAATGCTCATGTCAGTACAGCTTCGGTTTTTGATATTCACTTTATTTTGTAAAACATATAACAATTATTGATGAACAAAAACAAAACTTGAATTTACTATTTTTATTATCACAAAAATATTTCGAAAAATATAAAACAGCGATTGCAATTTAGGTCACAAGACCATCATCGGGCAGATTGAGTTAAGAACTGAATACATAATTATAGATTTGCGCTTACGGGTGGGAAAGAAAAATGGCAAGTACCTAAATAGACAAGAGGAACACATTTCAACAAGGGCTAATAGAAGTGGATTTCCCAAATTGGTACAATGAAATGTTCTCAGAAAAATCATTATTGTTTGAATACACTAGGAGAATGTATCAAGTCAATCTGGTCGTTCAGCAAGACATCTTTTGCATTATGATTGAGTTTAAAAACTTCTAATGATTATAAGTAAGTAAGTTTGGTTTTTTTCGGTAATTTGTGCATAATTTGAAAGTTATCTATTTGTGGAAAAGGGTGGTGATTTTCACGGCAATGATTTGAAAACGTTGAATCCGTTTTATTTTTCAAAAAAGATTGTTGATGTTCTTTAAATCTTCTCGATCGACCAGCCTGACCTATAAACACTCCTTTACTTACAGGACAAATCAACCTATAAATTCCTGAACTTTCAAATTTTGAAGTGATATCATTGAATAAAAATGAGAGTTTTGTTTTAGGTTTGAAAGCAATTTTATTATTACATTTAGGTATGAAATTATCAACTTTTTTTGTTGGAGGACCAAAATATGTCAAGAATGTGAATTTTTCCGATTTATATCCTCAATAGGAAGTAGAAAAACCAAATTGCCCGATGATGGTCTAGTGACCGAAATTGCAATCGCCGTGTTGTACTTTACGAAGTATTTTTACCCCGAGGCGAAGCTAAAGGGGTTATAGTCTCACGACAAAAAGTTGGGATTTTGCCCGATTTTAAAAATTTCAACGGATATCGATAAATCACATATGATTTCATCAGGGAATTTTAATTCCCAATTTTTCCCAACGAAGAAAGAAAATACATAGCGTTTTTACTCCGAGACGAAGCTAAAGTCTCACTACAAAAAGTTGGGATCTGGTCCGATTTTAAAAATTCCAACGGATATCGATAAAATACATATGATTTCATAAGAAAAGTTTTGTTCCCAATTTTTCCCAATGAAGAATAAAAAATTATAGCGTTTTTCAGATAGGCATTACGATATGCGCATGCGCCAAGGTCGATATGTACGAAGTCCTACAAAACATGCGTCGAAGTGCTCTGTGTGCCACGGTAACCAAGCGACGTTGATAGCTTCAGCGTGAATCTGCGTCTGTGTCTGCTTTCCATCTTATCAAGTTGATTCATAATTTGCAGCAAAATGAGCCGGAATAGGATATTCAAATTCGACAGTCAATCAATGAATTTTTTTGCTAAATTTTCACGGATTTAATTCGTAATATCGACTTATTAATACATTTATTGCAATTTTCCTTCATTTCATTCGTAAAATCGACTTTCATTGTTATTTAATTTATATAATACATTCAAAAAATATTGACGACATGCACATGCGCCGAGGGGTTTTATCCGTCCTAGTGCTACGCAGTAGGGTGTCCTTCATTTTTGTGATAATAAACATAGTAAATTCAAGTTTCGTTTATGTTCATCATGTTGAATTATCACGTAGTAATGATGGATTCCATCAAATATAACCATTATTTCTCCAAACACAGGAGCTTTATCAGAAGAGTAATTCAATCTAACTTTACAAATGAAATATCGTACGAATCTAAAAATGGCAATATATGGAAAATCCACTTAGCCCACTTCTGGCTGAAATATTCATGGATAATTCAGAATATCTAATCCACGGGAATAATTGCATTAAGAATTGTGTTTATTGGTATAGGTATGTGGACGTCGCTATAAGGTGCTTTATAGGTACTACAAGACAACTAAGTTCTTTTCTAAATTACAATAATTTTTATATCCAAATATTAATTTACAGTCGAAAAAAACAGATTTGGATTTGGCAAAAAAAAATGACATTTGACACAAAAATTTTTTACATTCGGATCTCACGATACACATTTCGTTTTTACACTTTTACCAACATAAATTAGCAGCATATAATAGCATGATACATAGACTCATAAATTTTCCCCCATCACAAGATAATTACATGAAATAATTATAAATTATGAAACAAATAGCTCACAATAATGGATATCCTTCCAAAATTATGGATGATATTCTAATAAGAATATGGTGTTATGCAGCCATTTATCAAGTGTATCCAACAGTGAAAGATATTGATGAAAACTTTAAATTATTAACTTAGATAGGTGATCCAACAAACAAAATTTCTACTTTATTGTCATATTGAAATGTGAAAATATCTTTTAAAACTCAGAATAAAATAGGTGAACAAATTAAAAATGTTAAATATAAAACTACTCCCCATAATGTATCAAGTATTTATAAGCAAACTTATGGTCCATGCCCTATGATATATGTTGGCCAAACCGACAGAAACTTCGGAGTTAGAATATCTGAACATAGAAGAAGTTACTATAAGGTTAAAACTGATTCGACATATTCATCACATCTGCTGAAACATATTTTTTACAAAATAAAGTGAAATTCAAAAACCGATTTTATTTACATTATTGAAATGGATTTTCACCAAGTATCGGCTCTATCAATTGGTTATATAAAATGATGATGTTGTTTTGTTAGATTTGTGAAATAAAATTTTTCTTTTCTGGCATTATTTTTTTACCTATTATCTCTCAAGCGGTTATGAAAAGCATACATTTTTTGCTTCAGTAGATATTAGTTATTGATGTGGATTTACTGGTCCAGATTTCATAAATTGAGAATAATTATTCTTGTAATAAAAAATTATTTATATTTACAAGGAAGCAATTTCAAATAATCTAGAGAAATGAGTTCTTAAATAACTCAATAAAATATTGAACACAAATTACTACGCTTGTAGCAATTTCATTTGACATTTAAATTCCGAAACATATTTAAATCACTCAATCTACGCGATTACTCAGATTGCAGTAAGAGCGTGTTCGACGCCCATTAAATGGAGTAGAGGATTCGAGGGGGAAGAAGCAACACTAAAAATATTCGATTAAATCTCTTTCGACCCAAAGCATAAAATGAATTTTCAATCGAAGTCGTCAGAATAAATGAATTCAGCAAATCATTTCAGGAAATACATTGTCAGTTTTTTCTAAATGACATTTTTTAAATTTAATATATGCAAATTTTTTTGGTGTATATCTTCTTGAATGATCAATGATAGTTAACAGCAAATTTTGGACATAACATTGTGTTATTGACTGATTCATTTATTGCCTATGTATAACGTCTTTTTCAGAAAATATACATAACTCAGACAAAATATTATAAAATTCAATTGGAAGGTCAAATTCATACAAACTCTTACTCTGAATCATCGAATACTCGAATACGCGTACAATGTCCAACACGTACACTGAAAAATCGAGACTAAATAACTATTCATTGCCACATATGAAACTTAGTAGGGGAGAGGGGGCAGTTTAGAACAGAGGCAGTTTTGAATTATTGGATTCATGAACGCATCCTTTATTTTTTCCAACCTCCAAAACCTATTTAATACTGGTAACACTGAACTACACATCAGTCAGATTCCGACTAACGTCAATGTCAGTGTCATTTGGAAAAACGTACACTGGTTACTTTACGGACACCAAAATAAACATATTTTATCTACTCCTATTGAATAATATATTCATTATTCAACTGCGTTTTAGCAATTAATAGTATCTGTTACCAAACAGCGTGAGTAATTATAACTCACTATATAGTCTACTAAGATCCCAAGTAAGATCGACCGTCACTCATCTGCTAATGTCACTTGAATAATTCTGACGTTTTCAAATTAAGTTAATACTACCTAATTATTTTGAATTTGTACTTGTATATTAGTATTTATTGCTATAGTCGTAGATAAAGTATAGTATTCAACTTGCGGTAATGGTCATAACTCACTTGATGAATTGCAAACTTCATCTGCGTGAGTTATGACCTACATTACCGCTCGTTGAATAATATACTATTTTTTAATTGTAAGCATTTTACTGACAATGTTAGTATTATTTTCGAGTTGTGGTTATTTTATAGTGTTGATTATATTATAGCCAATGTATTACCAATATAAGGTCATTGAAAACAAGTTAGTTTTTCGTCTAGAAATTTTTGTTCCTGAAGGATAACAAAATCACTGGTACACTTTTGAATTGAATGTTCCTACTGCAGGAACGTCACGTACAGTGATTTATTAAATTTCAAATTTGACTTTAGTAAATTTAAGCTAGGTTAAGTACTAATTACCACAGTATATTGAAGTTGCTTTTTTTCAATATTTATTTTATGTTGGCCATTGAGGCTATTTGGATTGTTTATCTCATGTTTAACACCTTTAAAGTGCCTTCCTAAGAGTGTTATATTAATTTTACATTATCAGGGTTATTACTTTTTAATATTTATTTGCAATATTTAATTTGATCTCAGTTATAATAATAAGTTTGCTACCCTTGTTCAAGACTGCCACAGACTGTTTATGAGTTGTAGAATTTCATTTTATTAATAGTTAGTGTAAGTACTGAATAAATGGCAATGCACAATGATAATATAAGATGCAAATAACACAAATATAGTGTTGATTATATTTTAAATAATATGATTCTCATGTTATCCTGATTTTTCAAAACTGCCCCTAGGGGTTTCAAATGTGCCCCGCGGGTGAGGCACATTTGAACAAACTAAGGCTTTTTTTTAAATTGAAATTGTGTTGTCGACTGTAATGAGTCGAAATAAATAAATATCATACTGATATTTGAAATAAAAACACTTGGGTTTAAGTTTCACAAATATATTGAATAAAAATTAACAATTACATTAGTCAACTAGTTTCGGGTTATGGGCCCATTATCAAGACTCTTGATAATGGGCCCATAACCCGAAACTAGTTGACTAATGTAATTGTTAATTTTTATTCAATATATTTGTGAAACTTAAAGCCAAGTGTTTTTATTTTAAATATCAGTATTTAATCATGTTTCACCAAGTGATAAGCGAAACTTCAATATTAATAAATAAATATCAATTTTATTATGTAGTATAAACCCCATATCTATTAATGAAACAGAATAAATCTTGAAAAATAATACCATATCAGAAAAATAATATTTTATTTCAAAAGTGTGCGAAGGTATATTTGAGTAATATTGTAACAAATTTAACATAAAATCCCTTTTCGTATTGGTTCTTGAGAATCTGTATATTATCTCCATTTTATAGCATTCTGAGGTCTTCAGATTTAACAGAATATTCACATTCCGGATTAATTTTAGAACATAAATTTTATATCAATTACTAATTTCGTTTATTTCATTATAGACTTTAAGTACCCTACTTGAAATTTCTTAACAACCTGTATCATTTGCTAATTTGAAGTAGGTAATAAAATTTGGTGCTCTTAACTGAAAATTTTGGCAATGCAACCAATAAACACTAAAAACTGAGCCCTGGGCCACTCCAGTCGATCTCACAAGTATTAAAGGCCAAATGCGACAATCATTCTATAATTAATATACCAAAAATTCAACTAGAAAAAATATGAAATCACAAGATATTTGTATTCATCCATTTGCCTTCTGATGAAATTCAATTTACAAAGTACTCTGTCAATATCAATGGACATCAAGTTTCTTATATATATAGATTGTAACGTAACAATTTCAATTTCATCGAGAATTCTGCAATTTATCAACGAAATATTGAAAACAATACAACCAACTAACATCACCGGAAGAAATATAGCTAGTAATCACATGAAATGTATGACCAAAAAACCCCAAAGCAGAATTACATGAATTTGTTTTTTTTATGGAGCCGCTAGCTACAAAACAAAACGTCCACAGCGTGACAAAAAGAAATTCATGGAATACAAACTGCACCGATAGCGACCTAACTAGTTTTCTGAATAAAAGCGTTTGAGGTATATTTTTCCATGTTCTGGCGGAAACAAAGATTCGATGCAACAGCGCATGGCGGCGTCTCTCGGTTCTGCATAGCATCGCTCGTTACGGCCGTTACCGTCTACGAAAGGCTGTTACTGAAACGCTGATACTGAAAGCAGCTAGTGTCGCGTAACATCCTGAATCGGCGCGACTGAAATCGTCCATAGAGCGTGATCGTGCGCCTCGACGCCCCGGGTTCTCGCCTCCTGTTGAGTGATTAGGAAGTTTGCAAATTTCAGAGTTTACTTCCGTGTGATATCAGTAGGCTATACTTAATATAAGTATTTAATGTGTAGTTTGAGTTCAAGGAAATTCACTGCTCAGTTTCCGGAAGTTTCACCTAGTTCTTACTGCTAATTTTATGTTAATACTTTCATACAAAATTTGGTTATAAAATGTAAAATCGAAGGTATATTATAGTGAGGCTTAAATGCTACATCTTATCTGGTACAGAGCTCTTGTTATAAGGACTCATTATTGTTAGAACATTGTGTCTTACGTCTTATGTACTTCTGAAATTTCGAATATTATGCAAATACTCTTATACACAATTTGGTTATAAATTTTAAAATCGAAGGTATATTATAGTAAGGCTTAAATGCTGCATCTGATCTGGTATCGAACTCTTGTTATAAGGACTCATTATTGTTAGGACATGTGCCTACTTCTGAAATTTCGAATATTATGCTAATACTGCTGATATTATGCTAATACTTTTATACATAATTTGGTTGTAAATTGTAAAATCGAAAAAATATTACAGTAGGGCTTGAATGCTACATCTTATCTGGTATCGAACTCTTGCTGTAAAGACTCATTGTTGTTCGGATATTGTGTCTAAGATGCCTACTTCTGAAATTTTGAATATTATGCTCATACAATTCAATTTTAGTTCAGATTATTGGGAAAAGAATCAATGAATAAATGACAAGATAGTTGAAAATTTTATTTCAATTCGTTCAAGATTTCTTCAGAATAATAATTTCAGTTCTTAGTTGCTATGAACAAAAACATAACTTGAATTTACTACGTTTATTATCACAAAAAACTTTGAAAAATATATAAAACTGCGATTTCAATTTCGGTCACTAGACCATCATCGGGCAGATTGAGTTAAGAACTGAATACGTAATTATAGATTTGACGCTTACGAGTGGAGAATAATTATTACAAGTAACTAAATAGACAAGAGAACATATTTCTAGGAGGGCTAATCGAAGTGGATTTCCCAAATTGGCACAATAAAATGTTCTTGGAAAATCATTGTTTGAATACACTAAATATAGGAGAATATATTAAGTCAATCTGGTCGTTCAGCAAGATATCTCCTTTAGCATTATGATTGAGTTTTTTTTGAGTTTTCCAATGATTCTGAGTAAGTCAGTTTAGTCCCTTTCGGTAATTTGTGCATAATTTAGAAGTTTTCAATTTATGGAAAAGAATGGTGGTATTCACGACAAAGATATGAAAGCTTTCAATCCGTTTTATTTTTCGAAGAAGTTTGTTGGTGTTCTTTGAATCTTGTCTGGAAAGATGGATCAGTCTGACCTATTTACACTCCTTTACATACAGGACGAATCAACTTGTAATCTCCTGAACTTTCACTTTTTGAAGTGATATCTTCGGCCATTACACTAATTATTGTATCATTTCGGGAAATCCACTCCGATTACCCCTTCTTGAAATATTTTCCTATTATCTATTTTGGTACCTGTAAAAATTCTTCCCCACCCGTAAGCGTCAAATCTATGATTATGTATTTAGTTTCTTATTCTTGTGATAATAAAAGTAGTAAATTCAAGTTTTGTCATCATGTAAAATTATCACGTATTAACGACGGATTCCATTAACTCTTAGTTACTGAATTCTACATTCAGTAGAGAGTGACTTTCGCACTATAAAAATTTTCTTTGAAGCCAATCTAATCTATATTTCTATATTTTGTGATATTCGAAAGCATTTCTAGTTTCATTGAAATATTTGACAGAAAGTTGGAAACTTGGAAAGATTAGTAATATATTTGACGTAACCCTTTTCGTCATTTCTACGAAAAGAGGTACATGAGGTACTTTGCATAATTTATTAGTTCACTTCTCAAACCAACTCAAAGGTACTTAGACGTATTGGGATAAACATTGTATCTACCTAGAATGTGGAAGGCACATACTAAAAAAAAACAGCTCACAATAGAGGCAATAGGAGTCAATACAGTGTATAGTGATGATCTCTTAACAAACAAGTGTCTTACTATGTTAATAAAATAACATAATTAATTAGTGATCTGAAAATGATTAAACTTGTGAAGCTCACATATCACAGAAATGTTATGATGTCTATGAAATTCGGTTTCTGTGATGCTCATTAACATACAGGGTATAAATTTGAAAACGTACAGCAATCAATATTTCTTCAAATAATGATACTATGAAAACTTGGTGAAATACGTCAATTTGAGTGTCAACTTTTGGGGTATTTGTTGTTGTTGAACCCCTTCAGCCCCAGCGCACCTACTCCTGAAACTTTGAATAGCAACTACCATTTATTTCGCTAATTTTCGAGTTGTTATATAATTCTAAATGACTTACATCTATAACCTCATAAATTTTTGAATTATTATTTATTACGATAATGAAAGTAGTGACATACTGACCCAACCAATTTCTTTATGAATTGTTAAAAGTGGTCTCCATTGTTTTCTAAGCACAAGTAGAGCCGACATTAAAACTGTTCGCGGACCTTTATGAGGGTCTCTAGTGAAATAGTCCAACATTTTTGCATGAACCTTTGTTTGAGTTCTTCTATTGAGTCTGGATGAGTTCTGAATACAACGGATTTCAAGTGACCTCATAGAAATAAATTGGGGGGTGTCAGATCAGGTGACCTAGGTGGCCAATAAATAGGTCCTCTCATACCAATCCTTCCAATAATTATCATCCAACCACTCTCTTACTGAACGTACATAATGAGAAGGTGCACCTCTTCCTGCTGGAAGTACAACAAATATTCATTTAAAGAAAGATTTCTATCGATGTTCCTTCGGTTTTCTACATTTTGAATGATACGAAGCTATATTTCTCTATCTAACATTTCTGCATAAATTTCACTATTTAAATTTCCATCAATGAACAGAGGACCAATTTAATATCGCCCACAACAACGAATACCCCAAAAGTCGCCCCCCTTGATAACAAAATTGACGCCAAATTTTCATGGTATCTTCAGTTAAAGAAATATTGAGCGCTGCTCGTTTTGAAATTGACACCCTATATATTAATTAATGGAAAACAGATATGAAAAATTGCATTAACTTGCAACTTGACAAGAACTCATCAGCAACGCTATTATACATAGGTAGATATAATAAAAACTAAGCACCAAGTTATTCTTATTTTGATGTTGACAGTTTCGATCTGAAAATTTGGAATTCCGTATATTTACAATCTTTCAAGTGAGACGTGAAAAATTTAAACTTGTAGCAAATTATTACAGGAAGAAATTTCCAGAGCGATAAGCCCATTATGCAAAAAGTTGTCAGTGTGTTAGGGGAATCAGGCAACTTTATATTTCTTTCAGGAAGGCATTTTAAGCAAAACGAGAATACAATTTAATAAAATATCCATTCTTTGTAAGTGTCAATCTACTTATTATATACAAGATGCTGTTGTAAGAACATAACATCAATTACAATTTTTATAATCAACAATTATTAATTGGCATATGAGTTCATTAATAGAATAGAATATTATTTGAAAATACTTCTGCTCTTTAGTTCATCTGAATACACCTTGACTTGTTTGAGGAATTATATTAATTATTTAATTTATATTGTATTGTCATCAGATTTTGACGTTTGCATATTTCAATTCGAAAGGTAGGTATTCATAAACATAATAGCATGTAGAGGTTCATTTAGGAACACGTCAAAATTTGAAAAACATATAAAATAAATTAATATCCATAGTAAGATAATTTCTGGCTTGAGATAATTTGATTGCTTTCAATACCACCAAGATAAAAGCGATTAGATCATAAAGAAGAAGTTCCCTCATAGACCCTTTATTATAACAGGAAAACCAAATTACTAAGCCAACCAATTATCTGCATCTTCTGGGAATCAGGGTTAATTATAATTTAACCTAGAACGATCATGTCCTACCATTGCTAAGTCTGCAGCTTAGTTATCTTTTTTGTGCCAAAGATCTGTTTACGCCTAAACAAATATTGTTGCTTTGTAAAACTCAGATTTGTCCAGCATTGGGACAGCTTCGAATTTTGACCAAAACTTTTCTTGCACTGCTTGATTTAATTCAGAAAAAGCAGTGAGGCTTAGACGACCAGTCATTACCCGGTCACCTTCCTTCAATTGAACATCGGAGGAAGGATGCTGACTCTTCCAGCATTGGAACAACTTCGAGTTTAGCACCAAAGCTTTTCTTGCACCTGCTTGACCCAATTCATAAAAAGCAGTGAGGCTTAGACGACCAGTCATAGACTGCTCACCTTCCTTCAATTGAACATCGGAGGAAGGATGCTGACTCTTCCAGCATTGGAACAACTTCGAGTTTAGCACCAAAGCTTTTCTTGCACCTGCTTGACCCAATTCAGAAAAAGCAGTGAGGCTTAGACGACTAGTCATAGACCGCTCACCTTCCTTCAATGGAACATCGGAGGAAGGATGCTGACTCTTTCAGCATTGGAACAACTTCGAGTTTAGCACTAAAGCTTTCCTTGCACCTGCTTGACCCAATTCATAAAAAGCAGTGAGGCTTAGACGACCAGTCATAGACTTCTCACCTTCCTTCAATTGAACATCGGAGGAAGGATGCTGACTCTTTCAGCATTGGAACAACTTCGAGTTTAGCACCAAAGCTTTTCTTGCACCTGCTTGACCCAATTCAGAAAAAGCAGTGAGGCTTAGACGACCAGTCATAGACCGCTCACCTTCCTTCAATGGAACATCGGAGGAAGGATGCTGACTCTTTCAGCATTAGAACAACTTCGAGTTTAGCACCAAAGCTTTTCTTGCACCTGCTTGACACAATTCATAAAAAGCAGTGAGGCTTAGACGACCAGTCATAGACTTCTCACCTTCCTTCAATTGAACATCGGAGGAAGGATGCTGACTCTTTCAGCATTGGAACAACTTCGAGTTTAGCACCAAAGCTTTTCTTGCACCTGCTTGACCCAATTCAAAAAAAGCAGTGAGGCTTAAACGACTAGTTATAGACCGCTCACCTTCCTTCAATTGAACATCGGAGGAAGGATGTTGACTCTTACAGATATTATCAGAGCAGAAGTTGTGCATCCATTACCTCCATTATTCCACCAGTAGCACAATTCTATCGTTACACAAGGTATATTAACTGAATGTTAATTGGATAAATAAATACAAATATTTAGGTCTCCTATTGAATAGCCAAATTGAACATACGACAAGCCCCCTTGTGAATCTTTTCAAAATTACCGAACTACCTGACTAGCAGTTTAGAATGAGTTTTTCCTATTTTACTAATTATTTGTAAACATCCTTCTAGTTACCCTTTGCTCACAATTGTCATCTATTTAATTCTTGTATTCCATATAACAGAGAAATATATTTAGTTTGCATTTAGCATCTGAAGAAGGTGAAGTTTCACCGAAACGTGTGTCGTGTGTATATTATTTAATAAATGTGTAAATTGTTTTTATAACCCATTGTTTCAATATTATTCTATTATTTCCCAATAAAGAACAGAATCTTTGAATTTTCAATGCTTGTCAAAACGACTTCATTATTGAAATACAGAGAATGTATTTCTGATATAAAGTATTAATGCGAATTCAAAAGTAATATCCCAAAATAATTTGAATAAATTATTTTTCCAAATTCATTAGATTTGTGCATCACGTTATATTTTAATTATTAGTCGAAATGAACAATATCATCAATATGCGTAGCTTGAAACTGATGGATAAGCTCGAAATGAACCTAAATGAAGTCATTATTTTCGTCAACACCCCTGATGTAACACATTCGAGTTCAATTATAATTTGATTCAATTTTTGATATGATGATAGGGCAAATGCTGTTGCAATTCTGATGTTCGAATAGAATTCCAAATAATTTGAGCTCTACTTCCAATTTCTATTCATTGAATAAACAATGGATATAACAAACTGAATATTTGATCAAAGCAGCGTTAAACTATTTGAACCGCACTACGTGATGAGCTTTTCACGATCACGTGGTGCGTGTATAACTTGTAATTCACTTTCGAGACAACAAATGTTTGATGTTATGTTTGAAAAGCGCACATTCATTCGGCAGAGCAATTATTTCAATAACGAGGTTTTTTAAAACCACAGGTTTTATATCATAAAGGAATAATATAGATATACGCTTTATACAATATTTGTAAATGGATTTCATATTTTCTCATTCACTATTATTTGTAGATGATGAAGGTGTTGCTTCAATATGTATGTAATAGCGGTTAGACTGGTTGACTCAATTATTTTCAAATGACATGAAAGTTTTGCTTATCAATTGATGTTATATTATTTTAATTGATATTCGAAATGAACACATGGCTTACTCTTTGACAAATATATATATATATATATATATATATATATATATATATATATATATATATATATATATATATATATATATATATAGTAACAATCTACTAATAATATCGACACTTTCATCACTTCAGAAGTTGAAAATATCTTCAGAAACGATGGAAATAATTCATTCAAATGAAGTTCTTATTAATTTGTTTATTATTTTTGGACAGTGTGATAAAATTATCAGCAGGACATGTAGAAAGTTCAATGAAATATATCCGAATCTACCGCCAATGAACCTCAAGAAATTTATACGAATTCAGAACAATTTCAGAATGTTTGCATCACCTTTAAGGGCACCAAGAAATGTACATCTGCCCGTAACTTCCGAAGACAACCAAATTAATGTCCTAGCATATTTTCACGCAATTCCCTAGTCATCGATAAGAAGTGCTGAAGAAGATTCATCTGTTCAAAAAATCTTGCAAAGACATAACATGCATGATTACAAATTCACCTCAACAGAGAGTTGAATTTTGTGAAATGATGTTGGTACGCATTCAAGATCAATTTTTTTTAAATAAAATAATTTGGACTAATGAATCGAAATTTTCAAGAGAAGGGATTTTCAATAGAAAAAATTGTCATTTTTGGAGCAGTGAAGATCCTCAATTCACAAAAGAAGCCGGATATCAAGAAACATTTAGTTATAATGTTTTTTGCATGTTAATGGGCAGCAAATTAAGGTACCTGATATACGAGGAGTCATTAACATCCAGAAGCTACCTGAATATTTTGGAAAATATTGTAGAGAACTTCGTCGATAATCTTCCACTCGAAGTATATCCAAACTGTTGGTACCAACTAGACGGGGCTCCTGCACATTGTTCAAGAAGTGAGAAATGAGCGCAGAACTAGAAAGACTTTTTGACGATCGGTGGATAAGGCGCTTGGGACCGTGGAATTGGCCAGCGAGATCACCCGATCTTGATCCATTAGATTTTTATTTTTGAGAAATGTTTAAAGAAAAAGTTTACAAAACACCCGTGCGTTCGAGAGAAGAATTGTTACAGAGGATCACCCAAACATTTGAAGCTTTGGATCCGAATGAAATCAGATCTGCCACGACAAAATTAGTCAACACCCGCATTTTGAAGTGCTTGGAAGTGAACGGCCAGCAATTCGAACATATTTTGAAATATTCCACATAATTGTTTTCCTTTTTATAATTATTTGTATCAATATTTCCACTATCAAGTTAGTTGGTACTTTTTCAAAGTTGATCCAAACATTTTGAAATTGTTCTGAATTCGTATAAATTTCTTGAGGTTCATTGGCGGTAGATTCGGATACATTTCATTCAACTTTCTACATGTCCTGCTGATAATTTTATCACACTGTACAAAAATAATAAACAAATTCATAAGAACTTCATTTGAATAAATTATTTCCATCGTTTCTGAAGGTATTTCCAACTTCTGAAGTGATGAAAGTGTCGATATTATTAGTAGATTATCACAACGTTACTGTCAAATAGTAATCATGACATGCTTAGCAAATACCAACGGGATACCATGTTCAAGGAACATTTTCACAAATAAGTGCTCATAAGTCCGAAACTTGACTAGTTAGGTAAAGGTATGATATACATAGATAAAACGGGAATTCTAGCAGCTTTTCGAATTTTCAATAATATACAGGGTATTCCATTTGAAATAAACAACTTACAGTCACTTTTTCAAGCTAACAAAATAACTGTATTTTTTGACCACCCTGTATTGAAATAACGGAGATTAGGCTGAAGTGTAGGAAGCCCCCTAGTATCAGCAAACTTAAACCGGAACTTCGATATTATTGTATTTCTTAGCTCAAAGATATCAGAGTTTTTAGAGGTCTCGATTTCCGACGAAAAAAAAAGAAAATAATTTTTATTTCGAAAACGGTAACAGATAGGTATAGGGAAATATTATGAAAAGTTGTTTGGAAATTGTTGGAGATTCTAAAAATAATATAATATACAGATTTTTCCATTCGAAAAATCAAAGTTGCTACTACTTTCTAATAGAAGTGCCAACACCGCATTACCGAAAATATTTTAGTTGGGTAGAGAATGTTACGATTATGCTCTGCATTGAATTTTCAGAGTGATCCGTTGCACCAAAAACGTCTCATGTGCCATCCACCGTGAATTACCCTATATATATATATATATATATATATATATATATATATATATATATATATATATATATATATAATCTCTTGATAATTATTAGCAATAACAGGCTTGTTGAATCTTAAAAAAACTTGATTTTATTGAAAAGTTGACGTTTTCGCCACGACATTCGTGGCTTTATTCAAAACTTTTGAGAAAAAATTGAAATTTCTTTGACATTTATTGATTTGAAAAATTTCTATAGAAACAGACTACTGTTTCACTAAAAATTTTTTCGGCTGTGGCCGTTCTTTGCTATTTATTACGTGCTATTCAGTCCAATATTAACATTCAAATTTGTTATTATTAGATGGTAAGGGAAACCACAGAAACCTTTACCCACGTAATGTTCGAAATAGGTCCAAATTATTTTGATTTTGAAGAGTCAAAGAATAATAATAATAATAGGGTACTATTTATCTTTTTTTTCAAAAAATTTCTCATTGCGGCTGTGGCCGTCTTCAGTTATTAATTACGTGCTATTCAGTCGAATATTCACAGACAGGTCCGTTTGATATTAGATGGGAAGGGAACCACAGAAACCTTCACCCACGTAATGTACAAAATAGGTTTAAAATATTTGATTGTTGTCTTTAAAAAGACATTACTTGTGATTTTGGAGATCACATGTTCTAAACTATATTTTCTTTCCAGAAAAATTGAAAATTCTAGATGTTTAGATTTTGTCTAAGAATATGAGTTGTTGTGGTTAGAATTTGTTTGTTGAATTAAATCTGCGTATATTGAACTTAAATGTTTGATATCTGTTCTATCATTTACGACTTCATTTAAATTTTTTTGAATATGTAACATTTCTAAAATTTCTCTGCGTTTTTGATCTTTTTCTATTTCTAAAATTTATGTGCTATTAAAGTTGAAAGTATGATTCTCATTGTTTTTATGTTTTATTAGTATAAATATATATATATATATATATATATATATATAAATATATATATATATATATATATATATATATATATATATATATATATATATATATATATATATATATATATATATATATATATATATATATATATAAATATATATATATATATATATATATATATATATATATATATATAGCTTTCTTTCAAATATCAATATCAATTATTGTTATCATTCAAATCAATCATATTCAAGAAGTTGCGTTGTTTGTTTTTGACTTTGCCTAGATGAAGTGTTTCTATTTATTGTCATATTGTGCGTTAGATGAACCAAATCTATTGTGACGAATTATTATACAACTATCATTATATTTCTGTTATAATTGTGTTCTGAAAAGTTTTAGAAATACCTTTTTGAGCATTTCGATCCTTTTTTATTTCAAAAATTGAAGTTTAATATTACTTGAAGTTTATTCCTTATTTTCATGATTTTTTTAAATATTTACCAATTTTTTGTACTTCTAATTAACTCAAAGAAACCAATTTTACTATTCAATACAAATAATAAACAAAAAAATTCTCTTCAGAAGAGAAATTGAGAAATGGACCACTCCAACGGATAATTTTTTCTCTAGTTAAATTGGTCAATAAAAAAAATGATTTAGTTCACTTCCATATGTATCAAATCTTTCTTTGGAAATGTAAATATGAAACAAAGGTTACAATTTTTTTGTCAGTTCAATTTTTAAAACTTTTAAAATTAACCTCAATATTACAAATTATGTATAGAAATATAGACAACTTTTGAATGAGGGAAAATTGGATATTCATACATTCATACATACCTTTATATATATTATATATTTGGAGAATTAGAAAATCGAGTATGCGTCATCCGTAAATCATTCAACAGGATGACTTTATCTTCGTTGATATATAAAACTAAAACTGAGCAGTATTTTCCTTAAATATAAAACAAGAATTGAAAAACTTTAATATTTGTGCATCTCAAGAAACAAGATACGAAGAAATTGCTTTGTTCATTTGGAATGGGTTTGATGATGATGTATTACGTATCCTTGCTTTTTGTAGCAGGAATTTCCTCCAACAAAGGTAAATAGTATTAATTGTATACGAAGTTTTTATATTCTTGGATTTTGCTATGTTATATATATATATATATATACAAATTTTTCGTGATGTCTACTTTGTTGAAAGTTATATTATATATAAGTTTAGAAATTGTCAATACTGTGTCATAAGGTTGATCAATAAATTTATAGAATTCACACAATGAAAAACCTTTCAAGACACGAAGTTTCATAATATTTTTCAATATAGAAATGTATGTATGTATTTTATAATAGAAAATCAAAATGTCGGTTCCAAATCTCACGAATATTGTTTGTTGTTAAATTATTTAGATCATACAAAATGAACTGTATCCCTTATCAAGTCAGTAGCATCATGCTTCCTGTTATTTGAATGTCATCACATGATATATCCTACTGTATAGTCAATTAACTTAATTAGTCCAATTGTAGACAAGAATTTATTTCATACTTCAACATTTTACACCGCAATACTCATATCACCAGAAAATTAAGATATCAACAGGTGTATTTTCATCATAATGTAGATAGTCCAGAACTACCATATCGTATGTCCTGTAAACTGAAATAAATTGACTAGGGATGAAATGTTTTTAGACTAGTGATAGATTGCCGAACTTTCAGTATACCAAACTGTCTATTTCTAATATATAGGTAGGGAAGCAGTATTCTACCTAATCGCATATCGAAAATACATATATTATGAAGAAATTTATGTTTGGTTCACTAAAGCCCGAGTATCGATATTCAACGCTGTTTCTTCAGCAGTTTTGATATCAACTTGATAGTACAAAATAGTTCAGTAAGTGTATATGACGTAGATATTACCAGTGATTTGGTATAAATAGAATATACCTAAAAATTTTTTCAAGTGATTACACAAAATGATAGATTAGCAGTAGCTATCAGTTTATTAATATATCTGTTATATTCACCTGGTATGAAATAGTTGGAACTTATTATTCCTATTTTTTGCGTATATGCTCTGACTTTGAGTTTCGAAATGAGTAGACTATTGCACTATATCGAAAGACAACAGTGAGGTGCTGTAGTGAATCTTCTATTCGTTTCAAAATGATTTTTGAAATACTCTTGATGTCTGATAGATAATATATATATATATATATATATATATATATATATATATATATATATATATATATATATATATATATATATATATATATATATATATATATATATATATATATATATATATATATATATATATATATATATATATATATATATATATATATTATCAGTTTTATAAACTTACAAAAACTTTAATTATGCAGAGCGAACCTATAGTACTAAAAGAGGCAATAATACTGTTCCTGTTTACATCACAAAATAATTGAGATTTGAAATTAACGAAACATAATAACCTCCAAAATTTTTATTGCGCTTGAACTTTTTCTTTCGGTTTAGTAATATATATACTTTCGGTTCTCTGATTTCTATAGTTATATATCAGCGATCTGTGATACTGTGGGGGGAAAAACAAACAATATATTCAAGTGTGCCAGAGATTTTTTAAGTAAATATTTTCTCTTAAACAAAGGATACAACCACTATAAATATATATATATATATATATATATATATATATATATATATATATATATATATATATATATATATATATATACATTTATACATTTATACATTTATACTAGGTGGGCCAAAAGAAATCACTCTATTGGAAGATGCTCTTATTTTTGCAAATGGCGGCCAATGTCAAATCTGTTTCGACATTTGTGAAATAGACAGATGTAGAATACAAGTGAACAAGCCATGGAGCGATACCCTCCCCAAAAACGCGGAATAATCGTGTCTATTTTTTTTTGCGTAACAATTCGTCTGTGGTGTTGGCGCAGCGCGAATTCCGTCGCCGATTCCCCGGTCTTCCGGCACCGACTACGCAAACACTGCGCCGTTTGGCCACCAACCTTGAAGAGTATGGGACCACACGAGACGCTGCCAAGAGTGGCCTGCCCCGGAGCGCCCGTTCTGCCGAGAATATCGCCGCTGTTGCCGAGGATGTCGAGCTATCGCCAGAAACATCGATCAGACGACGTGCCTCGTAATTAGGCATCAGCCGGTCGTACCTAAGGCGAATTTTGGTCAAAGACCTGCGCATGTTCCCGTACAAAGTCCAGTCCGTGCATCTGCTGCTGCTTGTCGACCGCCAAACGCGTGTAACCTACGCCCAAGCCATCCTTAATTCCGAGGACGATTTTTCGGCCAAAATTATAATGAGCGTTGAGGCTCATTTCCACCTCAGCGGGTACGTGAACAAGCAAAACTATCGCTTCTGGGGCACCGAACATCCACAAATGATGCACGAGGAGCCATTAAATCCCCTCAAAATGACTGCATAGTGCACTGTTCACGCTGGAAGAGTCATCGGGCCATTTTTTTTCGAGGACGCCGCTGGTCAAGAAACAACAATGGACGGTGCGCGCTATAGGGCCATGTTAACCTAGTTTTTTCTGCCGCAATTGAACGAATTAGGACTGGAGGACATGTGGTTCCAACAGAACGGAGCAACGGCACACACTGCGAGAGCCACATCCGATATTCTGAAGGCGGCGTTCCCGGGTCGCCTCATCTCTCCTTTTGGCGATTTGCACTGGCCCGCAATATCGCCCGATTTAACCGTTCCAGATTTTTTTGTGGGGTTTTTTGAAGTCCCGTGTTTACGTGGACAAACCCGAGATCTTGGAAGCCCTCAAGGACAACATTCGGTACGAGTGCGAGAATCTGTCGCCCAAACTTCCCGCCGAAGTGATGAAAAATGCCATAAAACGAGCCCGTATAGCAATCAATTGTGACGGCGCCCATTTGGTAGATATCATCTTGTCGACTTGACC
Source organism: Cynegetis impunctata (assembly GCA_030704885.1). NCBI lineage: Eukaryota > Metazoa > Arthropoda > Insecta > Coleoptera > Coccinellidae > Cynegetis > Cynegetis impunctata. The sequence goes on along the minus strand of JARQZK010000008.1, from coordinate 346,588 downwards.
AATAAAATTCTAAAGGTTCAAATAAACATAATCAAAAAACAGAATCGAAGTTTTTCATTTAGAAAAAAAATGAGAGCCTAACAACATCGGATGACTCCTTTTGGCCCACCTTGTATATATATATATATATATATATATATATATATATATAATATATATATATATATATATATATATATATATATAAATATATATATATATATATATATATATAATATATATATATATATATATATATATATATATATATATATATATATATATATATATATATATTATATATTCAAGTATAATGATACGTTCGGATTTAGATTTGCATCTGACAAATTGACGAATATTTAGGTCAAACCCTGCCAGAGCTAGTTTCATGAGACTCGACGATATGAAATTTTCACTCATCCTTCAAGAGAAAATGCAAGCAAATTTGACATCGGTACCATACATGATGGAAACACTAGATAGTCTGTTTCGCTCTTCATTGAGCTGATACCATCCATTGATAAGAGGCAATGACTTCAAATACACATAACCACATCATAGTTTCTAAAAAGAACCCTTCTAAATTGACATAGGGTTGAAAATTTATACGTAGATTAAACTTAATCTAGCCAAGTGCTTTACGGTGGTATAAACAACTTTTTCCTTTAACCGCCGCCGTTTTTATGTAGAGATTTTTTTTTACGTGTTTTTTTTTGAGGTTTTCCGAACGTTCACAGCTAATCCAGATTGGATAAGATGGTTTAACATTTTAACGTGGATTAATTTTATTATCAAAGTGCACCGCAGTGGTGTCAACTATTCTATTCAACCACCGCCATTTTAATATAGAGATTTCGCATTTTCTTGTGGTTTTTGGGGGTTCCTGTACCTCCATATCTTCTGCTGATTTAGTGAGAAAGTTGAAATTTTACAAGTGGATTGACTTAGTAGTAGAAAAATGCACAATGAAAGTTTCAAATAATTTATTGTACAACCTGAACTTTGATGATGAAGCTTCATGTGATGTTGAGGATTTTTGAACATTGTGCTTCTTTATATTACTTCAAATTCAACTGTGAGGATGAAAATTGAAATGTGAATTTAGTTGACGTTATTTGGTAGTGTCAAATGTTTTTTTTGTTGTACAGCAGCAATTTTCATGCTACTTTGCAGGTGTTCAAGCTTTTTTCATCTCTAAATCCCTTTTTAATTGACTTGAAACGTTAAAAATTTGTGAGAAAACAAGATAAAAATGAGGGAAAAATAAAAAATAAAGTATAAGCTTTAAAATAAAACACACTTGGCTTATGTTTCACTATATAAAAAATATTTAGATACTGTATTTAGCAGTAACGAAAGTCGACATGTTTCGAGTTATGAACTCATTATCTAGAGTAACTACAGGAGAGTATTACATCTTATTTTATAAAACAGACAAAGGCAAAGGTACCTGAAAATCAATTTGTTCGTTTACAAGGGGTAATTGACTTTTATGGGCGGAACTTATTTCGAGAATTTCAAGAAGGTCAAGGCGCTTTCCTTTGTTACCTGAATGTAACAATTGGGTTTTGTTGAAATCCAGGAAATGATTAAATTTTATATAATGTTCGGAGGAGCCATTGGTATTTTTATTTTGTAAAATTGACTTTTTATGTTCTTCAACACGAATATTTATATTCCTTCCTGTTTGTCCAATATAGAAAGCAGGACATTCGTCGCAAAATAATTGTAAACACCACTGTTTTCTCCGATGTTAGATTTTTTTTTATTATTCACCTAGAATGACTTCAAGTTTCTTGTATTTGTACAAATTGAAAAAATAAAAGCTTATTGACGGATCTCTGCTGCTCTAGCATTCTATTCTTATAGCTAAAGCTGAATTTGGATATCTTACTTTTGAAGTATTAGGTCATCTCTATCTGGCTTTTGTCTTTTAACTAAAATTAATCGGTGTTACGTGTAGTTCACTTTTTATGAGATTTAGTTTGTTATAGTTATTAATGGAAAAGTCTGCTTGCAGCACCTATTGCCTGAAAAAAATACATTGTTCAGTTGAATGAAAGCTGAAAACTTATTTCAATGTCAAGCTCTTGAGTTCATTTCTTCAAAGTTTATCATACTGTAACTTAATTTCTTAACATATTAAAACAATGGTTCAAAATAACAATTTACACTTTTATTATAAGAAATAACGCATGACGCACGTTTCGGTGGAACTTCACCTTCTTCAGATGCTAATGGCAAACTAACTATGATTTTCTGTTATATCGAAAACAAGAAATGACAAATCATGTAGAAGGGGTAAATACAAAGATGGTTACAAATAATTATTAGAAAAGGAAAAACCAATTCTGAACTGCTAGTCAGGTAGTTCGGTAATTTTGAAAAGATTAAGAAGGGGGCTTGAAGTATGATCGATTTGGCTATTCAATAGGAGACCGGAATGCTTGTATTTATTTATCTGTAATGATTCTAAAAAATTAAGTTTAATTCCTTTACTTTCAGTATTTAATATTTTAAAATCGAAATTGAATGTGTGATTTTCTCGGATTAAATGGTTTGCATAATGTGAATCCGACTTCTGATTAACAAAGCTACGTTTGTGTTCTGAAATTCTAGTTTGAAAACTTCTAAAAGTTCTACCAATGTAAAACTTATCACAATCGCCACAATTAATTTTATAAACTCCCGATTTATTATCTTTATGAACTTTGGATTTATTATTTTTTATATGATTTCCTAAATTATTACCGGTACGATAAGCAATGTTAATGTTGTGCTTAGATAAGAGAGATTTAAGTTTTTTACTTGAATTTCGGATGAAAGTGAGGCTGTTGTATTTGATATTATTTTTAGTAAGGGGGTACACCTGGTTAATCGCATTTTTGAAAAACTTTTTATCTATCATATTGTCTATAATATTGGGATCATAATTATTATTTACGGCAATTTGTTTAATTATATTTTTCTCGAAGTTAAAATTGGCATTTGAAAGTGGAATATTTACTAAACGATGTACCATACTATTGAAAGCTGCCATTTTGTGTTGGAAAGGATGTAGGGAAGTACTATGTATGACGCTATCAGTGTGCGATGGTTTGCGAAAAATTGAAAAATTATGTTTGTTATCTACTTTTGTTAATTTCAAAGGATTTGAAAATAACAAAAGTAGATAACAAACATAATTTTTCAATTTTTCGCAACATCTAAGCACAACATTAACATTGCTTATCGTACCGGTAATAATTTAGGAAATCATATAAAAAATAATAAATCCAAAGTTCATAAAGATAATAAATCGGGAGTTTATAAAATTAATTGTGGCGATTGTGATAAGTTTTACATTGGTAGAACTTTCAGAAGTTTTCGAACTGGAATTTCAGAACACAAACGTAGCTTTGTTAATCAGAAGTCGGATTCACATTATGCAAACCATCTAATCCAAGAAAATCTCACAGTCAATTTCGATTTTAAAATATTAAATACTGAAAGTAAAGGAATTAAACTTAATTTTTTAGAATCATTACAGATAAATAAATACAAGCATTCCGGTCTCCTATTCAATAGCCAAATCGATCATACTTCAAGCCCCCTTCTTAATCTTTTCAAAATTACCGAACTACCTGACTAGCAGTTCAGAATTGGTTTTTCCTTTTCTAATAATTATTTGTAACCATCTTTGTACTTACCCCTTCTACATAATTTGTCATTTCTTGTTTTCGATATAACAGAAAAGCATAGTTAGTTTGCCATTAGCATCTGAAGAAGGTGAAGTTCCACCGAAACGTGCGTCATGCGTTATTTCTTATAATAAAAGTGTAAATTGTTATTTTTAACCTTTGTTTTAATATGTTTATTAATTTACACCAAGTATCGGCCCAATCAATCCAAAATTTAATTTCTTAACGAAAATACAGTAACAGAGATATGTGTGAAAAGATCTCAAGAGAAAATTCAAAACATCTTGAAGGCTGCAAGCAGAATAACCAATATTTTTTTATCGAAGATCAGATCAATAATATTGTATGAATGGAATTTTCAATATAGTTTCTTTTAAAACATGAAAAATTTAATCCTCAAATAAATACTTCATACATTTAAACATGAAATATTTCTTTAGAAACCACAGAAAGGGCTCTCAGTCGGTGATCAAAGGGCACGATGATAACTTATTTGTTCCTGAGAACTTCAAAAGTAAATTAGTATTCGAATTTCCCCAATAAGTCAACGGCAATACAAATAAATGGAAAATAAACCTTAGAAGCGCTATAGCTTCGTTTCGTTCTTCAAAGAAGGTAGAGATTATATAATTTGCGAAATATTTTGATTGATTTGAAATTTCTACGTAACAAAGTTTTCATTCTAGATCTTGGATAAAGTCGTTAATTTTTTTCATATTAGATCTTGCCTGAAATATACAAAAGGTTTATTTTTCATTCGTTTCAAGATTTGAATCCGATAATCCATTACAAAACGATGATAAAAGTTTATGTCGAACATTGAAAACTGTGTAAACTCTGGAATAATTCCATTGAAGAGAAAACGTTTCTGATTTTTTATAAAAATGGAAGATTTCAAACGTAATTCGCCATATTGTTTCTATTATATTTCCAGAATGAAATATAATACTGCATAAAGAAAACAAGAAAAATTCTTCAATAATTTGGAAACAACTTTCAAAGGGAGTTGTTTATATGTATTCTGCGACGAGAATTCTACTTTCACAATCCAACAGTTAATTATAAAAATCAGGAAATATATAATCTCGCGACGCGATTCTGCATTTTCGATCCAAGCAGTGAATTCTTAGTTTCCACTCTGGGTTGTTATCCAGATAGTAATGCGACCGCAATTTGTATTAGGAAACAATAAAAAATTTGTTATTTCACTCCTAGTCAAATAAGCTGCACTGATGAGATCTAATAAGATCGAAACAGCTGTAAACAGATTTTGAGTCGGGGTGACTTGACGATTTCTACAATTCACTGTTGGATTGTGAATGTAGAATTTTCGTCGCGCGGAATACATATCACCAGATCCCTTGGAGAGTTCTTCGATTATTGTTTAACTTATTGAAAAATTTTTCTTGTTCACTTTATGTAGAATATTTTATCGATCATGGTCAATTTTTGTATTTCTTTGTAACGTGTAAATTCTCCGCTTAACCGCCGCCACTGAATTCTACATCGAAATACCGTGATTCACGCTATCAAATGACACCTCACTTTTGTTTCACCGATGAATAATAGACTCGCCCAGTTAGGAATGACTTGCGTACGACGAGAATATCGAGATAGCGTCGAATTTGCACGTGAAACATCGTTCTCTTTTGGCAGGTATCCGTTGAAGATACAACATCGTTAAGAGTCAAATAATATTCAATATCTATTAAACGAGTATTCAGTTTATTAAAATTATTAAGTATCTGTGGCGTCTGATAGACGTCGCCTTGGCTGGAGCTAGGAAGCATTTTGATTGGAACTAAAAACCACGTTGGCAACATTTAACAGAAGCCACGATATAACCGCAGCTAGAACTACCAAGCAACTAGGGACGAAGATTTCCAAGTGTGGGGAAAAGATTGGGCAATCACAAGAATACAATCCAACTATAATATAATCAATAAAACGTCGATAGAAAATTAAATAGAAAAACAGATAAGAAAGTAGTAAATACCTTCATTTTATATCTCGTTATTATTTCTGAAAACTAACTAGAACCTATATATGTATAACCAATCTCTCAGCTAGCTCCTGCATATAATAAAAAGGGAGAGTGGTTACATCGTTTTCTGGGAAAACTCCATTAAAGAGAAATAAGTTAGGTACTAATTTTCAATAATAATGGAAATCTCTAATCAAATTTGCCATATCGTTCCTCTTATATTTCTAGAATGAAATATAATACACTTCTTCCTTTTCTCAAGATACAAACGATATTGAATTTTAAGAATACATAGAAAGAATTTCTCATATGTCTCAGTTTCAAGAAACCAGAGGGTACTATTACTCTTATTCGAAGTGTGAATGAAACCGGAGGCAAAATAGCAAGGAATTTCAAATCGAACTTCTTTTAGTTAAGGATGTTGTAATCGATATCGAGATGGATGATATTGTGCACTGGATTACAAATACCACCTACTTATGTTGAATTACACATTGCAAACCCCTTTTTCTCTCTTCATCGACACCTGAAAAATATTAACTCAATATTCAATATTTCGAATAAGTGAATAAAATTTGGTATTTTGCTTTAGCTCAGTCAGAGAAATTGAACATCTTCCAAATTATTTCTATTTTATATTTTATTGATACTGTCATTGAAATGAATGGTTAGGTATAAATCTTACAAACATCTCTGGCACCGTTAGATATATGTATATATTATATATAAATATATATATATATATATATATATATATATATATATATATATATATATATATATATATATATATATATATATATATATATATATATATATATATATATATAGTATATAAAAAAAAATAGAGCATATAATACACACAGATATTTTTCTGTTTTATACACCCCTCTCTATATATATATATATATATATATATATATATATATATATATATATATATATATATATATATATATATATAATAAGGTACACGGGTAAGGTATTCAGAACATTCACACATAAAACACTTACTTACAAATAAATATAAGCATAAATTTGTAGATATAAATGATAAACCATGTAAAGATTACAGTATACCAAATATAAAAATAAAAAATACATAATATGACTTGAGACTAGAGCTAGAAATTTCTTGCCCAGAAACGGGCGACGTCGATTGCATTTGGCTTTGCTATGAGATCCTCTGTAGTGCATTGGGCTGGGCACAGTGGACAGGTGTACATATGTAGCGTGGTTTGTACTACTCTGCATTTGTAGAGGTTACAATTTACAAGGTAACCCCGTTTATTAATAGTATCTCTCTATCTTGCAATGCCCGTACGCTGTCTGTTCAGTGCCTTCCAGGTTTCCCAACTTTCATCGCAGCCTGGTGCCAGTTCTTCTTCCGGCTCCGTCCAATGTCGATTTGCGGTGCAGGATAATCAAAAATATCATTCAAAATCTAAAGATCGGTAATGAACATTTTTATCGTACACTGTATAGATTATAGAAAACAAGTATCAATCGATAATCTTGCCCTGAAAGCCAATCTAAAACCAATGGTGGATAAGACATAATTCTCAAACTACTTTCCGAAATAGGTGCTACCATAAAAAAAAAATTTTATTTAGCTAGTTATTATACTTCAGACGAGTCCTCCTATATTCAGTTTGGGGTTTTGCTTAAAGATGTGTTCGAATCTAGACTTGTTTTTTAGCCAGCTATGATGCGATGGAGCCGTGGTTATATCAAATTATTTCTTCTACATTTAATTGTATAGGTTCGTAATTAATATGTCTTATGATATAACCAAGGAAGGCATGTTTACTTATTTAAATATTATCCATGATCTCACGGTTTTCACATGTTCGTCATTAAACTTTGTTGATGATGTTTTAATTCCAATGTATTTTCCTAATTCTTGGGCATAACAAACGGCCAGCTACTCTCAGCGTTCATATCTCTGATACAACATTTTACAAATTTGTGTGTAAACCTACTGCCAAGTAGAATTTCAGTAGAAAGATTCCTAATATTTAGTAATCTTTTCCTAGCTATTCGTATGCAAACTCTAATTTCTGTATGTTTCTTCAAATCATTACAAATTCAGCTAAGTTCATATCTAAATTCAGAATCTTCAGTAATTAGTTACCAATATAATTCAAATTCAATATGTTGCTGCCAATTGCGACGAAGATATTTATGAAAATAGTGAAAGGATTCAGTTTATATTATTGTTTACAAAACAACCTCATCGACTAATTTATACCAAAAGATTTCCTCTCAACGGGAAGGAGACTGCGGTTCAAATTTCCCGAACATTGTCAACTTTTATAGATAACCTGTAATGTTTATCGAAATCGATGGAGGATAAACGACAACGCATGAAATTGCCTAATCTATTCTTAACAAGAACAACATCCTACTACTTTCCTTCTTCAAACTGGGCTATTATTCCATTCCGAGCTATTTCCCGCACTTTTTGTTTTGCTACAATGTATTATTATAATACTACCGGTCCTGTTGATAGTAATTCCTTCGTGAACAATCCCTCATCCGAAGATGATGAACAGCTTCCTAACTGCGGAAACTCGAAAGCACTGAGAAAGAGGTAGGCAATACTGTTTAAGTAATTTTGTCTTGGATATGGAAGATATATATATATATATATATATATATATTATATATATATATATATATATATATATATATATATATATATATATATCTATATATAGGTATCTAATATATAAAATTCTCGTTTCACGGTGTTAGAAGTTAAACTCCTCCGAAATGTCTGAACCGATTCTCATGAAATTTTGTGTGCATATTGAGTAGGTCTGAAAATCAGCCAACATCTATTCTTAATTTCCCTAAAAGTTAAGGGTGATTCACCCCTCAATTTGAATTTTTTATTTTTCAGACAAAATTTTCTGTTCTATTTTTTTTATGATACAACATTCAAAAATACTAACAATCCTAAATTTCCACCCCTCGACAATCAACCTCTATTTTTTATTTGTTAAACTCCTCCGAAATGGCAAGACCAATTCTCATGAAATTTTGTGTGCATATCGGTTAGGTCTGAGAATCGGACAAAATCTATCCCCCTGAATGTTGAGTGTCCACCCCTTAATTTTTTTTTTCAGAAGAAGTTTTATGTTCTATTTTTTCATGATACAGAATTCAAAAATACATAAAACCCTAAATTTTCACCCCTCTACGAACAATCCCTATTTTTTATCTGTTAAAGTCCTCCAAAATAGCCAGACCGATTCTGATGAAATTTTGTTTGCATATCGGTCAGGTCTGAGAATCGGACAACATCTATTTTTCATCCCCCTGAATGTTGAGGGTTTTGTGATACAGCATTCAAAAATATAAAACCCTAAATTTTCAACCCTCTACGATCAACGCCTATTTTTTATTCGTTAATTATAAACTTCAATTTTTCGGCAAGATCTTTATTTTCATTTTGTCATGACTTAGAATAGAAACATTCATATTTTCTACGAACAACTCCTATTTTTCCATCGCGATTTTCATTATTTTAAATATTATTCAGAGATCCGCAATAGGGTTGCAAGATGGCCATCGAAAATAACAATAGTCTGAGAATAGCCGTAATATAATTTTCATACCCCTAAGTGATTAGGTGGTTCACCACAAACATTTTTATAAATTTTTGGACAAAATTTTTTATTTTTATTTTTTATGATGTTGCATTAAAAAATACATACAACTCTAAATTTTCACCCTTCTATCAACAACCCATATTTTTTAATAGCCATTTTAATAATTTGAACAACGTTTGCCGGGTCAGATAGATTGATAAATAGATATATAGTTAGATAGATAACTATCTAGATAGATAGATAAAAATAATTTATATGGCAGAACAACGTTTGCCGGGTCAGCTAGTATATATATATATATATATATATATATATATATATATATATATATATATATATATAATATATATATATATATATATATATATATATATATATATATATATATATATATATATATATATATATATATATGTATATAAATATATATATATATATAAAGCATTATTAACATAATTCGAATGAAAGATTTTTGACAAAAAATTAGACGAATTATAAACGATAACGAACCTTTCTGCAAGTATATTCTCATTTGCTGAAGTAAGGCAGATAGAAAAATATTATATAATATTTTTGCATTTTGGTATATTCATGGAGTAATTAGTTCATGCACTGCACTCTGAAAGGAAATGATATTGATTCGGAATTTTAGTTCAATTATCCAATTTATAGCTCCCGTTTACACTAGTATAAATACTCGTTAACATTAATGGATTTCCATATTGCAACTGAGTTATAAGTAGTACATGGCTATTCTGCACGGGATATCGAATCTGACGTTCGCAATACAATAATAGCCTAACTATAATAGAGAACTCCATACTGGAAACCAGAGCATGGAAAGTATTGAGAGAGCAGTTTGTATAAGTTTGTCGGACAATTTCCCGTAATGCAAAACCGTTGTCATACCACATCAATGTTGTGGAATAAATAGAAAACAAATCAAGTACGACGCATAGCTGTACATGTTTCAGAATTTCGCCAAATCAATTCAGAAAATAAATTAATCTATATATTTATTAGTGATGATAAACCTATAGACTTGATGAATTAAGTATCTATGGCACTTGATGGCCGGAAATTAGTGGCGGCTATTTTTCTGATCTTAGGAAGGCATTTGATGTAGTAAGTTTTGATATATTGCTTAAAAACTGAAAGATATGAGCCTGAGAGGAACAATGTATGAATTAATAGAATCATATTTCAGAGAACGTAGACAATATGTCACACTTACTAGCAACAGTGGTCTTGAGGACACTACATTTGGCGTTCCACAGGGGTCTGTATTGGGCCCTTTGTTATATTCTTTGTATGTAATAGTTTGAAAAGTTCTGATGTCGAGATTAGATATTTCAACTTCGCCGACGACACTGTATTGTTTTACACGGGAGATGATGAAGAAAAACTTGCTAAAAAGATAAACGTAGACATGAAAATTCATACAGATTTTATTGAATAGAAGATGAAGATTAACGCTGAATGTGTACATGAAAGTACAAAACTTTCAACTATAATAACGGTGTTGTGAACGTATAGAGAGAGTTGACGAAATTAAATATTTTAATCATCATTAATTCATTTCATCTTGAAAATTCACTGTGAGTACCTTTTTCTTTGATTTTGCTATTTACTGTTATATTATTGTAGATTTAATATTTAATATTAGAATTAATTTTGTTCGAACACTTCTTCTTCTTCCGGTGCTATACCCGGTTTCGGGCGTACGCGACCTCTCTACAACTATTCATGCTGTGAGTGATACAGTGATACGAATAGAAGGAACCTACAGTTTCACGACGGTTCCGAACATCTTTATAGAGAGGCTTTACTAGGCAGAATACTTACCGGTGGTTTGCAATTGCCTTCCGAAAGGTGGCTCCGCATTAATTCGATCCAGCGACCTTCTGTTCAGTTGCCCAACGCACTGACCACTGAATTACTCACACTTAAATTGGGTTATTTCCTTGAGACCAACACTAAAGGTAATATTTGAAGAATTCCTTTCTAATTATGTGTTTTAATTGTAGACGTAATATATAATAAATACTTTCAACGAAAATACCTATTGGTGTGTCTTCAAAAATAACCGAAAGGAAAAACGAATAATTGTCACATGGAAAAAGTTATTTCAGCTCTTTGTGACCAGTATCCCCAGTCCTCTCTACTTACTTAGTATTATAGGATCCTCTAAGGATGAATTTCAGTTTATCTTTGATATTTTCTAGGTTAGTTCTATTCAAACCAAATTGATTTATAACCTTTCTCAAACCAATGCATGGGAATTTAGGTGAGGGGAATGTTTCGGGCTACTTTAGTAATGAGAAAATATGGATAGCAATAGGGATGCTTTGAATCTTGACCTACCGCACTTCGAAAGATAATACTCTCAGAGGATTTACAGAACCTGAAACTTTGCCCAGCTTGTAAATCTCATTACGCCTAATCTCCAACCCGCAATACCCCAGTCGTTCATTTCGTACCATTTCTAGGTTGTTCCTCTTCGTCCTTGATAATTGTTCACGAAATATGTATTTATTCAATTGCCCGGAGATTTTCGTTGTTATTGAACGGATGAGAGATAGGAAATCTGTTCAAATCTTTCTCACTACCTCAAGCGACTCATAATTTATATCTGTGGAAAGTTCGATCATTGCTGCAAGGGATTTTCCGCAATCTGATTGTTAGCAGATTGAAGTTGTTTAAGTTTGTGGTGTTGATTTACGAGGTAATTCCTAAGTGGATTCCAATGTGAACTTGAGATGAACCGCTGCCAAAGTAATTGGAATCTTGTTTTTAATATTCTAGAATAGACGAGTAGAATTAGAATTGCACAACACTGTCGAGGTATATGAATCGAATTCAGTAGATTGAAATTTTCTCGTGTGCCTCACTATTTTGTCAGTTGTGATAATATAGCTAGTTTTGATTCATTTTGGATACATTGTCCAATAATTCAAGAATTATATATATCCATTTACGTTCATAACAGTGAAGCTTTTCAATAATGAGTTAAAAATGAATTGAAGTTACATAAACTCTAAATATCGATATTTATCTTTGAATGAGTATAGTTACTTACATCTTCTATTATTCTTATGTTTCTGAAAAAAATGCTGACCAAATTTATACTCTCGTAGACAAATGTTTCAAGTACTAAATTAATGAGAACAAATGGTATATCACTAGGCGAAAAATATATGAAAATCCTAGAAGAAAGACTGAGTAAAGGATTAGATTTCTAAAAATTCACAAAAAAAGAACCATCGGATAGTTTCAAAACTGTAAAAATTATTGAAAAGGCTTAACAACCCAGCGAAGCTGAGTCTCTTGCGCCATCGCAAAATACTACCAACCAGGTCAAATATATGACATTGAAGTAATGTTTATCCATGGACATCAACATAAGTCACAACAGAAACATAAAGAAACATTGAAAACTGACCAGAAAATACACTGATGCTTAAATTTACTGTGCAAGAAATTATACAAAAACCTCATGTCATTTATCAAAATAACATTGGTCAATATGCAAATGAAAGCAACGACAAACTATGATCAAGTTCTTGGAGGAAAAGTTATCGACAAACGAGTTTTAAGTAGAAAAGATCGCAACAAAAGAATATCAGAGTGCTTTTAGAGTACATGGCTGGCTGAAAGGACTTGATATAATATGATATTGGTTTCTTTTTTGGGCCAGTAAAGCATCCAAATTAGACTAAATTATAAAATCACAGTTCTATGTTCCAGATTGCAGATGAAAGTGTTCAATATTTAAAAAGAGCAGTCAATGAACGCAAAGTAACGAAAAATATTGCCATATTGTGTATCTCATTATAATAAGAAGACGCGTTTATGACGTAGGTATATAATAAACAATATGTGTCCAGTGGCCACGTCGTTCTGTTGGATATAAAACAATCAGGCTAGTTCTCGCAAATTTCCATAATTCCAATATAAAGATTTTCTTTATAAACAATATATGGAAAATCACTTAGTTTCACTTTGATTCCTAAAGTCTTTACTGATATATTGAACCCATGCTTTAAACAGAAAATGATTCCAAGCAAATTAAAAATTGTTGAAGAAATTCTAGTTTTTGAAAATATAAATTACCAGATCAATAATAATGAAAACTGATTTTTCGAAATTGTTTCAAGCTGCAATTAGAAAAATACTGGTAGAATTTTTGATCGCTTCTAATTTTCAGCATGACTTTCACAAAGTTAGAAAAACTGAAATAACACTGATAAATAGCAGTCAAATTTATCATCTTCTAGAAGGAAGAGAACAAAGACGTGGTAATAGCTATCTTTTTTATATGATAAATATCATTGGAAAGGCATTCGCAAGATAGTAAACGAGTTTGTTTTTCTCTTCAGTATATTTCCAATATTCAGGTCTGTTCATAATCTTGAAATATATGAATAAACTTCAAAATATCTTCAAGAACAAAAAGTTTAGCCCTACGACACTAATTCATTGATGAATTTCATCAAAAACAATGATTTTACATAGAAGTCAGCCAAGCCGACGACGTAAACAAAGCTGGATAAATATGAACAGGTTAGGTCTAAATTTTAATAAAATCAATAGAAGACTTTTTAGAATTAGCAAAAACACCTATGAAGTGCTGCGATGGCAGTCCCGCAGTTCGTTCTGGTTTTTTTTTTTTTTTTTTTGTGGGACGTACGCCCTCTCACACGCGCCCGACCTCCGTACAATTTTGGCTTCGTCAACTTAGACATTTAGCCATCAATTAACTAAATGAGGGGAACCACTTAAATCCGGACGCATACAAACACCCAGGAACACGGTGGGAATCGAACCCACCTACTCCTTCAACGAAGACGGCATAGCGTTACCTATACCGCTCAGCCACGGAGCCTCCATTCTGGTTATTATGGTTGTATAAATCAATTTATAAAATACTGCATAACACATAATGTTTGCTTTAAAAAAATTAAAGCAAATTTTCTACATTTAGTGGAATCCACTGACACGGGACTGGAGCATGTGGTAACTCAGTCTTTTGAAGACACCACATGACTCTTACTGAAACATCAACAAAATAGAACGTCTTCAAATTATAACATAAATGAAAAACCAAGGTGATTAATATTTTAAACAACTGTATACGAATCCATGAATAGGAAAATTATGTTATTTGTAGTTGTGTATATACATTTTTTGAGATGACTTTAGCACCGACTTCTATGTGAGTGTTACATATGTGTTCTCCAACTTCAATAAAAGTATTATCTATCTCTCTATATGAGTTGATGAAATATTCACTTTACATTCAATTAGAGGCAACCGTTTATAAGTACAAAAAGGAAAATTCAAACTTTTAAATTGTCGGTTGAAATGGTGATATTACTAAATAGTGTTTGAGTAAATTAGTTTGAGAATCAAGAACTCACCTTGAAAAATGGATAAAGTCGTCTGAGTTTGTCAAAAAATTAATTTGTTTCTTTGTCATTGAATTTTTTAACAAAATTGTTTCGTATTATTGCATCTTCAAGGATTTATATCATATTTTGTAAATTTCATTATATGTTGATGTGACTTTCATAACTTTTCTATAGGAAATATACAATAACAGGTATCCAAAGTGCTTCAACTTGAATGTAAATAAAGAGCGTATGAATAAAAAATGAAGAATAATGCTTTATGGGAAGTAGGTAAATATACGTTTTCAAGGATGCAAAAAAATACAATTGAATGTTGTGTCTTAAGTTATTGAATAGATACAAACAAATGTTAAATATTAGAGAAATATCAACAAGTTGAATCAGTTATTTCTTATTTTAAACAAAAGAAAATTCATTTTCTACTTGAATCTGATTACAATTACCCATTTCTATCTTGCGATGAAATTGGAACAGAAATTTTAATACAAACAAATTACAATTCGTTTCGTTTCTGTGACTCCTAATTTTATCCCAGGAAAATTCAATCAGAAGCATTCAGCCAATGTAATTTTCTTACTTTCCAGTCGCCGAGTGGAAATTCCGAGGAGCGAGGTTGGTTCATTTCGAATTGGTCTTGACATCGCAGAAGATAACGTTTTTAAGCTCATAAAAATTGAAGTGTAAAATTGAGAGGATCTTACAAATTCATTCAAATTTTATATTGGGAAAAAAGAATAATTCAGGAAAACTAATATGTAATAATGCCATAAAAACAGTTGGGTCTGTCAGATTTGTAGGCCTTCTTTTCGACAATGATCACCAGTTTTCACAGCATGTAGGTACATGCCTTAGCTAAAAAAAAATCACTGCTTGTTTTGATTTAGATACAGCATTTACAAGAATTGCCTATTTTGCATTGGTCGAAACTTATCTTCGTTATGGTCTTCTCTTCTGGGGTTCATGTAATTCTTCACAACTTGATTCCATTCTCCAATTGCAGAAGAGAGCAATTCCTTACATGTATGTTCTGAAAAGTAGGGCTTATTGCAAACTTGATTCATAAGTATTTTCATGCCGTACCCTTGCCAAAGAACGGGTATTCCAACAGATCTTCCGGACATCATGTTCACCATCCTATTCCTTCTTCTGATTTCCAGAATGAAGGTCGATTTCCTTGAAAATTGGGATATAGGTAGTATTAATAACGTTATTTAAAATCTATAATGCACCGAAGTGTGCTTTTGCCTTAGGGGTGAAATCTACCCCTTCTAGGGGATGAAAATGATTTTAATCAAAATAACATCAGAAATTGAAAAATTGACTAATTTAAAGCAACTTTTGTATTTTAAAGTTTTTTTGTAAAGTTGATAACTTTCGATTTATTAACGATTGAAACTGTGCATTGAAAAAACGCATGTTGTTAAACAGTTTTTTACAAATAAATCAAAACATTTTCATTTTATCGGAAAAATCATCTGGAACAAAAATAAAGCTTATAATAGAGAAAAGATATTCGTTTTCGAATGACCTTTGTGAACCCAACAACCTCTGAGTTGTTAATCGTTGAAGAATTGTTATTTTTCGAGAAACCCTAAATTGAAAACTTTAAACCTTAAATAATTTGAAAATAGTGGAATTTTTGGGTAAAACGCAAGGGTCCCTTTTCAAAGTACAAGAAAAAACCTTCAAAATTAGTTTGTATACAAAAGTCTTTTTAAGAGAATTGACTGACTTATAACAAAAATAAAGTCACTTTTTTAAATTTTTTTAAAAATTTAACACTCCCTCGTCATGACCACCCTAAATGAAATTAATCGTAACCCACTTTCAATTATTTTAACTCAAGTGTTATTAATATGATCCATGTGATTTGACAAGTTAGAAAAGCTTAATTTATAAAAAAAATTGTTGATTGAATTGAATATCGCATTTTTGTAATTTTGAAAGGAATGAATTTTTTTCAAATAAACCAATAACTATTCATGAAATGAAAAACTGTTCATGTTGTTAATTGTAGAGTTTTCTCTACTCAAAATGTTGATATTTCTTTGATTTTTGTATCATGAAAATTGAACGAGATATTTTGGCTCAAAGTGGCTCATCCAAGCCCTTTGAGGTCAACCCTTTTCAAATGAAAGGTTTAAAAAAACGAGGTGTCAAAGACCTTCAAATTCCTTACAGAATGTTCTGGCTGGTTCTCAGCTTTACTGGATGTTACTCAACTTCTGCCTTCTTCAATAAAAGTAAAAAAAATTTATCGACATTTTAGAGGAACGTTCCGAAGTGAGAGAAAAGGCGAAAATTGTTTATAATAGTTCTTTAACGCTTGACAATATTTTAGAAGCCGTTAGTACTGTAACGGAATGTTTGGACTTACTCAAGACACTATAAATTAAATACATTGAAACGTGTTACAAACTTGTATGAATACCTCGAACAAATCAGATATAACGCATTCATCAATTTAACCACTAAAATGAAGGCTGTTAGATTTTCACCTTCCTGTTCCTTCTTCTGAATTAACAAAAAATCCATTATTTAAAATGCTAAGCAAATTTAAAATCCCGTTCGAGATTAAATAAAATCTATTACTTCCTTGGCCAATTTTAGGACACGAACACAATTTTATTTTCCTTATAGACCATATTACTCGATATGACCAAATTGAATAGCACAGACCACAGCTTCGATTGAAAAAAACTTGGTACTCACTCTAGTAAGTTTGTACCATAAAGAATTAACATCTAGGGATGATGAACAGTAATCGTTCTAGATACTAACAAGCTGACTAAGTCTCAAGACTAAGATGTAACTAATAAAACTGACTCTAAAATTCCATATTCAACGATGATATCGATTCTATAAAAACAAAGACTCAAAATTATGATCAGAATCCAGTATATTGAGTGAAACATTTGAAATACTTTTTTTGAAAGAAACAGAATATCATCAACATCGAATATGAATAATTTATGAAACGAACTCTTTCCGGCTATTTTCACAGAAAATACTTCCACTTAATTGACTTTTTTTTGCTACCATACTCAAGAACTGTTTCCCCATTTGAAATAATGTAACACTATTCCATAAGAAACTAAGGGCTTTAACACTGCCGTTTCAGTTTTTTAATTTATATTTCTCTGGGTATTTCCTGTTTCTAACAGTACCGCACAATTAAAACAGTTATTTAAGTTTCTCCTGTTAATTTTCATAGCTGAAACTACGCTCAAATTTAGTAAGTGCTTGTTTCCAATTTTCATTCAGAATAGCTATTCGCAGACTGAACCTAACTTTCCAGACTTTTGGTCAATGTGACGAGAAATATTATTTAATTCATAAACTTATATTAACTTTCAGACACACCGAGTTATTTTTGCATGATGAATTGCACAACTAGAATTTTTTCCCTCAAAAAGCATAAAAGCTTTAAATTGTTCGGGTATTGAATTCGTCATTACTACGTGATAATTAATCATGATGATCAGAAATAAAACCTGATGATGTATATTGCTACAACGGCCGTATATATTTTTCAACTATTTTGTTGTGTAAACATTAAAAAATCAGGTTTTGCTAGTGTTCATCATAGAAACTTGAATGTTAACATATGTTTTGAGCTATTTCACATCAATTCATCTGATGTTAATAATTATCAGTTATAATATCACAAGAGCATCGAAAATAATCGATTATACTTCCGAGTCACGAGGCGTATTTTGCGAAACATCCACGAGAGCGCAGTTCGAGTGGTGTTTTAAGAAAATACGTCGAGTGACGAGGTCATTATAATCGTTTATTTACAACCATATATGAAATGCTGTCATTACTAACATCATTGAAGGTTGGGAAGTGTCACATTACACACCTCTACATCCCGCCCTCACTTCCCCCCCTCATTTCCTGCCCTCACTTCCCGCCCTCATTTACCGCCCTCACTTCCCGCCCTCATTTCCCGCCCTAATTTCATCTATTCTAGAAGAATATTTTTTTTTTAAATAACAAATTTTTTCGACAAATTTTATAATACCTATTCAATGGCAAACAATAAAAAACAACAATGAACTAAAATACAACAAACTACTTATCGATATTAATCGTTAAATTTGAATTATTGTAAGCATTTATTGAAATATTTAGGCCTGTACCAGCGCTGGACCCAGTTGTCTCTTTGGGCAACAAATTAATTTCATGTTGAATGACTGAGGTTTGTGAACTACTTGCAATAGCTACAGAAGACATGGCACATTGGGACAGCATAGTGGCAGTTTTCGTTTTATTCTCTATTGAGCCATCCACATAACCTTCTGCCACAGTACTAGATTTCCATCCTCCCAGCCTTTTTAATTGGAGTACACTTGCACCACTGTTGGCAAGTAACGTAGCGGCGGTTCTTCTGAGTGCGTGTCCGTGAAGCCTTTCCAATTCTCTAAATTCAAAAAAGTAGCAATTTTTTGGGGAAAATTAGCTATTGTATTGTGTCCAATTGGTTGATTTCTTGCTATTCCTCCTCTGAGCTGAACAAAAAATCTATCGATTTCTATGTTTTTTCTCAAATTTATGTAGTCTCGAATGATCTTCACCCATACTGAATCAGTAATCAAAAACGATCTATTTGTATGTGTTTTAGAATCTGGAATCTCAACCGAAATTTTTTCTTCAAAAAAAGCTACATCCAACATTTTCATTTTCACTAGTTCGTCCGTCCCACAAGCTCCAGATACGCCTATTATTAATGCTACCTAAAACAATAAGAAAAAATAATACAATAAAACTAGTATACTTGTATTAGCTCAAATACGTTTTTTTTTAAATACTCATATGAAGAATCACAAATAACTTACCTTTATCGGTTGAAGATTATTTGGAGCTTTATTTAAAAAATCCTCTATATTCTTCCTTGAAAATACGTTCGATTTCTTGGGCCTAAAGCCCACATTTTGTCGTTTTAAGAAGGCTAGCAGTTTCCCATGTTTGGAAATATCAGTTTTTTCTTCAATTTCTAGCATCGTTCGTATCATACTGTACATTGTCCACAAAGTAGACGGCTTCTTTTGTCTATTATGTTCTCCAAAATATGCCAGGAGTACACTTTCGGAACCGATATTTTTAACCTCTTTTTCTTCGCACCACTTCCTATATAATGCAATGGCTTTAAGATACCGATGCTTACTTTTCTCTGCCACCAAGCCCTGGACTGTCGTAATTCTGGTGGAGTACAATCCATAAGTTCTTCGTCGGAAGACATGTTTTTAAATTTATCATTCGCGAATTTTATATCCGACTTTATTCGACATTTATTGGCTTCATCTGAAATTTATTTATATTGGTGACAATTGTATACCCCGTAGTCACGGTAACAATATATCTACTCGATTATTCTGAAAAAACCGCGTTAAATGTAATATTTTAGGTATGTTCATAACGAAACAGAGATTTATTAATTTTGATCGAAATATGATGGTTGTAAACAAAATAGTATACAAACCTCGGTAGGAAGTTTCATTCCTGTCTCGAGATTATAGTTAACTAACTAATCTCACGACAGGAATGAATCACTTCCCACCTCGGTGTGTAATATACTATTATTTTCGATTGCTCGAGTGGTATTCGTTACGATTATACAACGAATAAAAAATATTAATTTTTTTTGACAAACGTCAAAATATCGTCAATATGAAAACATTCACATTTTGACACGAGGCGAAACACCAAAACGATATATATCACGTCGTCATAAGGGTATATTCACTTATCAATACGCAGTAGTTATGCATAATTCACGGATTGTATTGGCTTATTCATACATGAGTTATATAGTCGTAAGTAATATCATAAGGGCATCTAATTTTTCCGAAAAATATCGAAAAAATACGTTGCTAAGTAATATTTTAAAAAGAAGCTTGAGTGCTGGAGGCAACAAAAATCCTAGTCGACGACAAGGATTTTTGCACCTGCATGAATTGTGTTTTTTCGATTTTTTTCACAGGAAAAATTAGAAACCCGAATGGTATTTGACGAGACTATTTCATGAGTGATAGCTGTCAAGTTTTGCCGCAGGTAAACTCAAAAAAACTGCTGACAGATGCTGATATACAGTTTTTTCATCTAGAAAACATTTGTAATTCAAAATTGCGCGTTTGTGATTGGTGGAAATTAAGACGAGGGAAATAGTCATCATAAATGTTTTCAGTGATTCGATATAATATATACTCTAATGAGATATCCATAAAAAAATTGATTTCATTTGGAGATAGATATAGAAATCACCTTTTCATTATAAATTTCAAAATTAAAACTCTTTATGTGTACATACTCATTAACCCAACACCAGCCAACGTCCCATTTTTGGGACGCACCATTTTTGCCAGATTCCTTCAAAGCTATCACAGAAAACTAGAGTATTTGATAATGTCATTTAGGTCAAAGTATGTACTTCATATATTTATAGTCAGATGTCTCATAGGAACAATAACAGAAATTAGACTGATTCAACAAGTCGGCACTTGCCTGGCGCGTTGGGGTTGTCATACGTTATAGTGATTTCAATATATTTTTGTCGAGAAAATTATAATTATACCATTGCAGTTTTATTGTTCAATAGTCTTTTTTTCGATACGGAACGGAATTGAACTGACCCATATCATTATCTGTTGCCAATTTGTTGCTAATTTTGTTGTCCCAATTTTGGGACATTGGCTGGAAGTGATAATTATGAGTAGCAGAAAATGTCTAACTGTCCGTGACATTGACATCATATTTGAAGATCCGGAATTTTGGAAAGATATGGATATTGAAAATATTATTGTAGCAATAATTCCTCCAGAACCGGATATTCTCACCGAAACAGAAAATTTTGAAGAGAATGATCTAGAAGGACAAGAAATAGTGGATGTTGCAGGTACTATGGAATTGTTTACTTCTAACCTTGCTGACGAATCCGAGTTTGAGAGTGACGACGAACCATTATCAGAAAAAATAGTGAAGTGGACTAAATAAAACAGCATAAACGGTGAGAATTCCATTGCAATAGTGATAATACTCCATCGTAAAATTGATACAAGAATACAATTCGCATATGGGCGGAGTAGATATGTTAGACAAGCAAGTGTCTCTTTACCGAACAAGAATTCGTTCAGGGAAATTGTGGTGGCCTTTATTCACCCAAGTGTTAGATATATCGGTGACAAATACTTGGAGACTTTACCAGATTGTAAATCACCAAGAAATTGCTACTCTGCTAGAACTACGTAGGAAAAGAGACCACGCCCTCAAAAGTCCAAATTGATGGGAGGAAGAGCAAGTGTGGACATAAGATATGACCAAATGGGTCATTTAGTTGTTTCTATAAAGAAAAAAGGAGATAAGCATTTTGTGGAAAAAAAAAACACTAGAATTTGTGAGGAATGCAATGTACGACTACAAGATATCTGCTATCTACCATCCCATAAAAAATAATTTTTTTTACCAAAAATTTTTTATTAAAATTTGTTCTGTATATAATTCATGTGAGTTTATTGAATACATTTTGTTATTAAAGCAGCTTTGTCCCTTTTGTCTTGTTTTTTCTAACTATATTATTTTACCCCCTTTTAGCCATCGTCCCAAAAATGGGACGCTATTTTTCTGCGAATTGAAAATAATTTTTTTCCAAAATTTCAGTGTTCAGTCTTTGCTGAACACTCAACAACCAGTCTATACAAAAAAATTAAATTTTTTAATCCTCTTTGAGTTCTGGCTGGTATTGGGTTAATTCCAATGAACATTGAAATTTGCTTTTCACCGTTTTCTGCATTCAGATAGCGGCATAAATGAGAAAAACTCTAAATTATCTGAAATCACTTCCCTAATCTCAACTCAGTTCACTCGCGATTTCCTCTAACTCAATCTTAAAAAGCTGCAGTTTCCATTTTTCGAATCTTTATTGTAAAATTTTAATAATGAGACAGAATAAATTACGTATGATTTGAAACGAAAATAATTATGAAAATTGTTCCTATTCAAATATTCAACTTTCTTAAAATAAATTTCAACTTCATATTGATCATAATGTTTAGAAAGCCGAAAAAAAAGTTGACAAATTTTGTGCACAATCTATATCTAAAATCTTCACATTCCCTAAATCACGATCACAATATTATCTTTCAGAGCATGCCGACAACCATCTGTTGTTAGATTCCGAGGAAACCTCATATAATTTATAATTAGTTACATGACATTTTCTACGAACTTTCCAATATCTAAATTCATAAAGATATAAATTTCAGAGATGATAGAATGCTGAAATACAGAATTTAACAGTTATTAAAGTTCCAATTGCTTACTGTAGAAATAATATAAAATAATTAAGCCGACAATTCCAGTAAACAACTAAACTTCAATTTGGAAACCGAACAGTCAGTGGAAAATGTGGCAGGAATATTGATGGACTGGGGCTTTAATATGAACAAACAGAATGGGAAAGATTATAAAGAATATGTGGTGAAAACAATGTGGAACACAACCGCGAAAATGTTGCAAACCATGTATTTCGAAAAATTTAATGTTACTTTCAATCCTTTCACTGATTTGGCATTAACAATAATTCATGGAATTGTCGTACCAAATACCACGCCAGCTCAGATTTAGCAGGATATTTTTTGTGGTTGTTTTCTCATACTTACTTCCATTGGCAATTTAACTCTATCTGTTCCGGCTAAATCTGAGCTCTAGTGGTATTACCCCCGAATAAAACATTTTGAATACTAGTAGCACTTGAAAATATTATTTATTGGTTTTAATACTATTTTCTCATTAGGACGTTTTAATCTTTCAAGTTTAAGTTTAACGAAACAATGCTATAACTCACAACTCTCATTTTGATATTCAAAAGAAAATGTTTAGAGAAAGGAGCGTATTTTGCAGTTAACGTAGATCAATGTGATTCTTTTCTAGATTTTTTAACTTTAAAGCATCTAATATTTGGCAAATGACAAAATTAGTTTGGTAATTAGACTCAAAGTATAAAAGTAATCAATTCATATCAAGATATCGATAATATAATAATTGCTAGTACATAATATAAATGATGAATGAATCCAATGTGACAAGATGCTCATTAGCATAGTTTCTCTCCTCAGAGATCTGAGAGTGGTTGGATGACATCAATTTGGATATATTGCATCGTGTCACGTAACAGAGTCCAATTAGGTAATATATTAATAACAACCTTCCAGTGTGAGAATGATGAGTTCTAGATCGAGTAAAGATTAAATTTGGATGATGTATGTCAGATTGATATATTCAGATCAATATTGACAATTGATTATAAAATATGTGAATTTCGATTAACGTATATCTGCATGAAACCAGTATTAAATACAAAGGCAACAGCTACAATATAAATTTGTGAAATATTTACTACAGTTATATGTTCAGATA
>JARQZK010000008.1:297500-317500 GCA_030704885.1 Cynegetis impunctata | reverse complement strand
GGAATTCTTGGAAGTGAATATTACTATGTAGAATGTTGTACCTAGTTTTTTAAATAACAGTATTATCATTATTAGTATATTCATCAATCTTTGAATTATTGTTCGATTGTAAAGTTCACTATAACTGGATTTATGACGCAGTGTTTCACCTGTATGACTTCAAAATTCCCTGCAGAATTGACAGACACTTCATCAGATATGGAATATACTTAGTCAACAGAAGCAAATTATCTGAATCTTATTGTATATTCAACAGTTTATAAGAGTTCTTATATTTGTTAATTTCTATGGCATTCCCAAACTTCTATTTTATATTTTTTTCCTTCTATGTGAAATATTAGAATCTGTATTCAATATTAAATTACATGTAGTAAATGATTGAAATAATTAGAATTTCTCATTATTGAAACCTGCGCTTATGTGCATTGATTCTACTGAAATTCCTCTGTATTCTACCGATGAACATTTTATTGAAATCGCTATGACATGACAAGTAAGAAACACTTTTTTTTGAAAATTCATCTATTTTTGAATAATTGTCCTACGTGTTCTGGCTATCCAGAGACATTATATTATATGTCAAAAAATGTATGTCTGTTTTTCACTAGGTTTAAAATTGGGAAGTCTCGTTTATTATTAACTTCAGTTAGATCTAGAAAATGGATAGAGATATTTTTTTCATTTCTATTGTGAATTCGATATGAATATATGAAGGGTGTACAAGTTATTGAGTCTCATTCGTCCATAATATACATCCGCAAAAATATGGATATGCCTAAAAGCCGCAATATATGTTACGCCAATGCTACACCAATATTCGGATTGCGACTATAGTAAGCCTAGTGCAGTAAAGCGTTTCTACGATATAGTAGGTCACAATAATCTGAGCTCGCTTGATGTGAATTTGTCACTTACGCTCCTCGAATCGAGTAATTTTCTTGCTAGTCTTCGAAACGTCAAACTTCCAACAATCGATTATCGAGAACCGCTGGATCGGAACGGGACAATGCGTACTCCCTTCCTCGTTATTTCGACTTTTCGAGGAACCCCACAAGCCCTGATTCTCGCAGCCGTACTCCTCAACTCTTTTCCTGCAACTAGGCAAAAAACCGAATTTCGGCCAACTGTAAAAACGCTTATAAATTCACGAAGGTCGAATAAAGCAAACCAGTTACACGTTTATATTAAATCTATAAAAAACATTCAATTGTCTGTCTGCATCTGTAAATCAAACTAATATATCATTTGAGGATATATTCCCATGAATGAATGTTTTACTGAAGAGATCAGTGTGCATAATATTTTCATATCATTTATAAATATTTCGGCGCATGTTGCGGATGATGCTGATGATGCTGTTTCAGAGCACTTGGTGAATAATAATTTTTATGCATCTCTACCTTTTATTTCGGGTGTCACTCCAAAACTTAGTAGAGTTTTTAAACCTTTTAATAACATCAAAATCGCTAATAAAACTGTCTTGACTATAAATTCTCTGTTTACTAAATTGAAGGATAAAACTCCTTTATTACATCAATCACATGTAGTTTACTGTATTCCTTGCTCTGATTGCTCGAGTGAATATATTGGTCAAACGAACAGGTTATTGAAGGACAGGATTTGTTCACATAAAAGTGACTGTAGATTACACCCAGAAAGATGTGCACTTAGTGATCATGTGCATAAAGAAGGTCATAATATCAATTTTGATGCGGCTAAAATCTTGGCTAAAGAATCTAATAAATATAAAAGACTTTTTCTGGAAATGTCTTTCATTTCGCAGTCATCCTCGTGTGTTAACAAAAAGACTAATATTAAACATTTAAGTGAAATATATTCATTCTTACTGCACTTGGATCAATATCCTCACAGCGTAAGACTTTCAAACTCCTTTTCTATCGATTGATTCAATTTAATAAAAATTTTAATTTTATGCTTCACTTTTCCAGTCTCTTGTTGTCTCAAGGCTTATAGACAGTTTTGACCCTTTTTATAATTAGCCTCTCTTTATGGTTACCTAAATTTTAAATAACGTTCTTCATCATAATAATTTTCATGTATCTTTCATTTTGTTTGATTTAATAATTTCAACATTCGGAGTTTCTTTCCCTTTTTGGTGGGAGATGACATACTAGCGATATGATATCTCTTCTGTGCTCTGATGCTCTAAGAGTAAGAGAATTCGGTCCTTAGCGTTGTTCACCTTTTCTATGTTCTCACTTTAGCCTCACTTTTTAGTTATATTTTTTTAAATTTCATTTCACTTTCCATGCCGACGATGTGATTACCGGTATGATGTAGTGTTTAAAAATTAATTTTACAATAATTTGAATTTTAATGTGACTGTTTGTTCCTGCCTTTAATTGTTCAAATTTGGTGATGATGGCCTTTATAAGTTACTCTCACTGACTTTGTTCTGAACATGTGCACTTTTGTTGTTAACGTCAAGATTAAATTTGTTTTAAGATCTTTGCATACAATCTCATGGACACTGTAAGTTAATTGTTGTTTTTTCTACTATTTGTCCTAGTTTCACTTTGTAATAATATTGTAGCATTCCCTGATGATGACAATAAACATTGTCGAAATATTGGAAAAAGTGTTATAAGAGTATACTTCCTGCATGCTGCGTACCCAACGAGTTTTCTCCTAGCTTTATCCAAACTGGTCAGCAAAGACTTCCTCTTTCCTATATATATATATATATATATATATATATTATATATCTATATATATATATATATATATATATATATATATATATATATATATATATATATATATATATATATATATATATATATATATATATATATATATATATATTTTTTTTATATTTATATATATATATATATATATATATATATATATATATATATATATATATATATATATATATATATATATATATATATATATATATGTTCGTATGTATGTGCTTATCTATTTTAGGGTTGTTTTTACGATAACGGGCACAATTTTGAAGCAATATGGTTGAAAGTTTGTAAATAAATAGTTTCGTATGATATCTTGGATGGGATTATTTTTGGTTCGAACTGGTTGGGGTTGTCGACCCCCCTGGGGGGAAAATAAATCTTGTTTACACGATAAAGGTCGCAATTTTGAAGCAATAGGGTTGAAAATTGGTAAATAGGTAGTTTCGCATGATATATTCGATGGGATTGTTCTTGGTTCGAATTGATTGAGGGGTTGACCCCCTTGGGGGGGAATAAATCTTGTTTACACGACAGATGGCAAAATTTTGTAGCAATAGGGTTGGGAGTTTGAATCTGGGTAGTTTTGTATGATATCTTGAATGGGATTGTTTTTAATTCGAATTGGTTGGGCGGTTGACCCTCTGGGGGAAGAAATAAATCTTGTTCACATGATAAATGTCGCAATTTTGAAGTAATAGGGTTTTGGTACGAATTGGTTGGGGGTTGATCCCCCGAGGAGGAAATAAATTTTGTTTACACATTAGAGGGCGCATTTTTCTTCGAATTAAAAAAAAATTATAATTTAATGAATATATATTTTCTAAACTAGATACGTTATGAAAACCTGCTCTTCTGAAGCAGCTTGCTGCGATAGACTCTTTTAAGTTTGTTGTGGATTTTGAAGTCATCAATTCGAAAAAAGGTGACATATTTTATAAAGAACTTGAAAGACGTTAAAAAATAGGAATTGTTAAGGCAATAAAATAATAAAAACATATGAGATTCGAAATTTTTAACTTGTAGACTAGTACAGAAGAATAATTTCTGTCATCGAAAATAAAAAAAAACATGTTTTAAATTTGAGACTAATTTCAATTCATGTGAAATCAGTAATCAATAGTTATTGAAAAATAATAGGAATTTTGTATATAATCATTTGAATTGACAAATTTTCCTAATATTTCAGATGAGATCTATGCAGGTTATAATGCGCACGTATTACATATTACCATATAATTTTTGTAAATTATGACTGTCAATCAGATGAGCATTTAAAATAAAATTGACTTCTACAATAGACGATAATTTAAGTCATGTCACAAGCATTCAGTTAAATGAAAAATTTTCTTAATTGAAAATTGGAAGGCATATAAATAAAGGACGCGTGAGGAATTTTGCAAACACAACATAGTAGCTACAAAGTTAAGCTCGTATTTTCAAAGTAGTTAACAACTTCACAGCCGATCGTCTTGATTTCTACTAATGAAAAAAAGTTGACGCAATTTAGAGATTTCAGACATTTACTCCCACAAAGATTTTGTTTCCATGGTTTCATGTTTTTGTGGAAACAGTTTAGTGTAGCAATCAAAATTCAGACGAGAAAAATACTCAATGCTCAGAGAAACAAGCTACAGAATATATTTCCGGGCGAATTTTTGATGGGGCAGTAATCCATGTGTTCACTACCAACAACAGAAAAACAATTTTGCTGACGGCTCCACGATAGAGTGAGCTATTTGCTGGATTATTACAGCTCTAAAAAAATAATACTTTCGAGGAAAAAACCGTGACGATAAAACTTTAAAATTAGAAGTTTTGCTATAAAAGATACCAGAGGTAGCTACCCAATTATATGAGAGGAATGAGATTTAACAGAAACATGCACCTGAAGAAGAGCTACTTATGACGTTATTTTATAGGCAAAATCTTATGAAATGTCACTCTATTCATCTATAATTGTTTATTCGATATATATGACATTTTATGCTGAGTATATAAAGTTATATTTAAGCAAAAGTTATGAAAGATATATTTTTAATTTCAATTCAATATAATTATTATATAACAATCGTTTAATGCTTGAATGAACTACTTGTGATGGATTAATTCATCCCATCTTGGACTTTCAGGACAGACATTCTTCATTGATTGCTATTGAAAAATTCAACATGTAAATCTATATTTTACATATGCTTAAGATTTACATCTTTCAAGTATCTTGTTTGTGAATTATCAATACTTGGCTTATAACAGAATAAGGAATAAATATGATATAACTATAGAAGAGTATTCACTTTCTTGTAAATCAATACGCATTAAGAAATATCCTCTAGTATTTCGAAGAAGTGAAGTAATTTTTGTCACTGTAAATGTCATTCGAACGAATAACTTTTTAAAAGACTAAATGATTCGCTAAAACGTATTTTAAACAAAGAACTCAAATATATAAACCTACTAGAAGTAGTATATAACCGCATTCAGTAATAAGATTTCATTTTCTATGCTAAATATTTCGAAACAAATCTCTAGAATTTAGAAAATACCCATATACATATATATTATTATAATATTTATTAATTAATACATTTCTGAAAAGTAAAACGACAGAATATTTGTTATTTAAAGATTCATGAAGCAATTCCAACTGCTTTAGTTAAATTTTTCAAAAATACCTGAAAGAATCTATTCATGTATAATTGGCACATATTTTACTTGCCAACTATTAAATTTACAATTTTATTCATTGAATCAAATTTTTATTTACCATTTTCACGAGTTAGAGAAGTCAAATAAATATTTATAAAATATTAAGGTAAGTTGTGTAAGATAATCGACTCTATCTGAATTGTGCATAATGCTTTTACGTTCTCTGGTTATTTGACATCTATGTCTAGTATTTACGGTTTCCTAAAGTGAGATTAATGAGAATATTTTTCAAGTTCCGGAAAAGATATTTCCTAACTTTAGGGTAATCCAGTTTTCCGGAAACTTCCATGAAGTTTCAATAAAACATAATAGATGATTTCTAAATAGAAAGAAAATTGGACAATTTTACTCAGAGCGTCAAATTTTTTATTTATGACTTCCTCAAACTACGGAAGTCGAATAAAATGATTTTAAATTATTGCTTAAGATAATTTCATCCGTTACTAAATTGTGCCCAATGTTTTCAAGATCTCTGGTTGTTTTACTTTATATTAAATATTTATGGTTCCCTACAGAAAAATTCATGACAATATTTTTCGAGCCCCGGAAAAGTTATTTCCTCTCAACTAGTCACATTTTCTGGAAATTTTCATTAAATTTCAAATAAACATGAGAGCTGATCGTCGTCCAATAGAAAAGGCATTTGACGATTTAATTCAAAGCTTCTACCATTTATATAAATTACCGTCAAAGTCAAGGAAAAATTCATCAAATAATGAAGGAGTTGTGTAATATATATTTATCTATAACCGAATAGTTGCATAATCTCTGGATATTTAATTTTTCAAGCCCCAGGAAATATATTTGCTAACTTTCAGGTAGTCAAATTTTCTTGAAATTTTTATTAAATTTCAAAGGAACATAAAAACCGATTCTTCTATAGAAAGAGCATTTGACGATTCAATTCATAGCGTCTAATTTTTTATCTACCGTTTACATGAATATCGGAAGTTGAAGAAAAATTTATGAAATAATTAGGAAGGTTTGTAAGATATATTCATCTATAACCTAATAGTTTTTCGATCCCTGGATATTTTACTTTTATCTTATTTATTTATGGTTTTCCAAAAAGAAATTAATGAGATTATTTCTCGAGCCACAGAAAAGATATTTGCTAACTCTTAAGTAATCCAAACCTCCAGAAACTTCTATGAAGTTTCAATAAAACATAAGAGCCGATGTTCCAATAGAAAATAAATTGGATATTATGGTTTATCGGATATTTGAGATATTATTATAGTAATATACATTCGAGTTTCATTGAAGTTTGTTTTTGTCATCAGTTAATAAGCATTGATATATTAGAGTGGACATATCTGCAAGTTAGTTTTTCATTAGATGTGTATGAATGATGAATACTTAACGAAATTTTTTTATATTTCAATTTGAAACGTTTATTATATGAACTGAAGTTGTTCAACATAGTTTCAGAAAGATACAATTATTATGAAGAATAATTTTTCAGGAGATTTTGAAGATATTTACACTATAATATGAGCATTATTCATTCCAAAATTATTCGTTCAACAACGAAATAATATCCTTAATAGATACTTGCATATTGTAGGACATCGTCGAGATGAAAATCACTCTAGAATCTTGTAGTAATCATCACTTTAACAATGGGAAATCCTTAACAATACATTTTTGTGGTTTAACGTTTCTTACTTTTCATTCTCACTCCTGTTAGATCGTAGGATCAATAAAATTTGATTAATCTTACATAGCACCTAGTCTGTTGTAATCTTCACGAGTACTTTTAAGGGAAATTGAGAAAAAACAATCAAAATTTAATTATTTAAAATTAATCTTTCTATATATATATATATATATATATATATATATATATATATATATATATATATATATATATATATATATATATATATATATATATATATATATATATATATACAGGGTTGCGATAAAGTATGGAACCAAGTAAATATCTTTCGAACGAAAAGGAGAATATTGATGAAATTTTGCAGGTAAGTCCAATGGCGCAAAATGCATCTGATGTATGATTTTTTGTTGATAATATACTTCCGGTTGTACCGGAAATAGACCTTAGGGAGCTTATTTTAAATAGGATACCCTATATATTATTACATTTTTGGATTCTACTTAAGATTCTAGGCAGATTCTATCCATCAAGTCTAAGCGTTTTTGACATATTTAGGTTTTTATGTCAAAAACGACGATTGCAAGCCCTAATATAATTATCAGTTGTTCCTATAAGTAAGCCTTTTTTACTTACTTTGAGTTAAATTCCTTGTTGAAGAGGACCTACTTCAATAGATTTTGTATAATATTTAGATAACTAGTCATACAGGGTGTGCAAAAAATAAGATCTAAAATGAGATTGAGAAAACTGACAAAAATCAATTTTTTCAAATGGAAACCCCCCATTTTCTTTATTCTGTAGTAATTAAGCATTTAAAAAGAAGGTAACTTTGTATGAGGTTATCTTCACCTAAAATTTGAAGTTTTCGAAATATTGCCAATTTGATATTTTTATATGGCAATTTTGCATTCAATCGTTAAACAATTAGATCTAGGATAGCCACGATCGTATTTGACATTTCAAATCATCGTTATACTCGTTTATTACTTACTACATATGCATACACACAACATCAATTTGTTTATCTGAACGTTTTTCTACGGT
Organism: Cynegetis impunctata; assembly: GCA_030704885.1. Classification (NCBI taxonomy): domain Eukaryota; kingdom Metazoa; phylum Arthropoda; class Insecta; order Coleoptera; family Coccinellidae; genus Cynegetis; species Cynegetis impunctata. Next base: position 309,409 of record JARQZK010000008.1, on the reverse strand, counting down.
AATGTAAAAAACTCAAAAGAAGTTGAATTGATTTTTGTCAGTTTTCTCAATCTCATTTTAGATCTTATTTTTTGCACACCCTGTATGACTAGTTATCCAAATATTATACAAAATCTATTAAAGTAGGTCCTTTTCAACAAGGAATCTAATTCAAAGTAAGGAAAAACTTACTTATAGGAACAACTGATAATTATATTAGGGCTTGCAATCGTCGTTTTTGACATAAAAACCTAAATATGTCAAAAACGCTTAGACTTAGGTATAGGACATGATGCATAGAATCTGCCTAGAATCTTAAGTAGAATTCAAAAATGTAATAATATATAGGGTATCCCATTTAAAATAAGCTACCTAAGGTCTATTTCCGGTACAACCGGAAGTATATTATCAACAAAAAATCATACATCAGATGCATTTTGCGCCATTGGACTTACATGCAAAATTTCATAAATAATCTCCTTTTCGTTCGAAAGATATTTACTTGGTTCCATACTTTATCGCAACCCTGTATATATATATATATATATATATATATATATATATATATATATATATATATATATATATATATATATATATATATATATATATTCAAATTGTTTTGGACTGTGCTCTATGTTTATTGCAATGAAAGTCAAGAACTGGTTTTCTGAGGATTTTTGCAACCCAAACCCAGTCCATATTGGGTAAGAGGGTTGAACATTTGTTCGTGAATATATGTAAAAAAAGTTTCCTTTGGTGTTATATACTTTTTTTCCCAATAGCCGTCATTTTTATGTATATATGTTGAATAAGATTTGAATCCTTCGTGATTTTTGAGGTTTTGCGGACCTCCATAGCTGTTTAAGATTGAGGTAGAGGATTGAAATTTCATACGTACATTGAGTTGATATGAAAGAAAATCGTCTTAAGTAGTTTCAACTATTTATTTCAAAAACCGCCATTTTAAGAATAGATTACATATTCTTTTCTGTGTTTCAAAATTTTGTTCACCTCCACTGCCACTTCAAATTTATCTAAATGCGACTTTGTTAGTAACGGAGCACTGCTACTTAGGCGTTATTTTTTATTGAATGGTTCAATTTTTTTTTTTGAGTCTTAATTCCTTTTTCTCACAGGCCAAACTTTTGTTCAACTTGAGGTATATTGATACTGCTGAGAGCTTTCTTACAACAATTTAACAAAAATAGCAGACATTCAATTTATATATATATATATATATATATATATATATATATATATATATATATATATATATATATATATATTGTTGAAGCTGAATGAATATCGAGTTCAAACTGAAGAACTCATTCGTTAGTGATCTGAAGAATTATAAATTACCCCAATTTGAAAAATTAAGCAGAACATGCTTTACAAACCAAAAACATTGCATAATTCTTAAGGTAATGATATTTAATTTTTTCTAGTGACTTTTGAACAACCCATAATTCAAGGTTCAAACAAACATCAAGACGTCCCGGATTTTGAAGGTGTTATAAAGAATATCACGGTTGCCATTGGACGAGAAGCTATTCTGAGTTGTTCAGTTACAGATTTGGGTCACTATAAGGTGAGAAAATTTTGTTAAGTATACTAATTTCTAGCTTTGATAATAGTGAAGAGTTTTGATTTCAGCTTATTATTATGAAAGAAAACAGCATTGTTTCTATTTACATTGTGAAAAAATACTAACTAAGTGAACTAAGTTCACAGAATAAATCATATCATAATTTTTGTTTTTATTTCATTAAATAAGATAATTCAAGTTTATGTTATACACGTAATGAAAGATATTTCTATTTCGTAGATATGGAATTATCAATTCTTTCCACTCATGGATAAACATTATACCTAGTAACAGGAAAAATATCGCTTTTCGATACTAGTATAACAATCTTCTTCTTCTTCTTTGTCAACCATTTTCCATCCATTCTTGGATGTAGGTCTCTTCTAATTGTTTCCATCTTTCTCTATCTTTCGCGAATCTCATCCACTGTTTGCCAGCCACCACTCTTATGTCGTCCACCCATCTTTTTTGAGGTCTTCCCTTGCTCCTTGTTGTCTCTCTTGGCCTCCATTCCAGTATTCCACGTGTCCATCGGTTGTCCTCGCTTCTGGCTATATGGCCAGCCCATCGCCATTTCATCCTTGCTACCTCCTCCACGATGTCCCTGACTTTTGTTTTCCGTCTTATCTCAGTGTTTCTGATTTTGTCTCTTAGTGTTATTCCAAGCATGCTTCGTTCCATCGCCCTTTGGGTTGTCTCCAGTTTTTTAGCCGACTTTTTGGTAAGGGACATGGTCTCTACTCCGTAGGTGCACACTGGTAATATGCAAGTGTCGTATACTTTTCTTTTTAGGTTTATGGGAATAGAATTATTCTTCAGGATATATGTAAGTTTACCGAAAGCGGCCCATGCTAGTTGTGTTCTTCTTTTTATTTCAGCATCCTGGTTTGATTTCCCTAATCTGATATCATGGCCCAAGTACACATAGTGTTCGACGTTTTCTATAATATAGTTCTGTACTGTTATGTTTGTTTGTTCGTGGCTCATTATTTTTGTTTTGTTATAGTTCATTTTAAGGCCTACAGTAGCAGACATGTCACTTAGTTGTTGTAACATTTCGTTTAATTCTTGCAGATTGTTTGCTATTAAGACTATGTCATCTGCAAATCTGAGATGATTCAAGTATACTCCGTCGATGTTTATACCTTTGGTGTCCCATTTTAATTTCTTGAAAATGTCTTCCAGAACAAGGGTAAATAGTTTGGGCGAGATGGTGTCTCCTTGCCTCACTCCTCGTTGCAGTTTTATGGGGTTTGTTTTTGTTTTTTTTCGTCCAATTTTATTTGTATGCTTGCATTTTCGTATATGTTCTTTATGATGTTCGTATATCTTGAATCAATTCTGGCGTTTTCTAAGGATTCTAAAACTGCCCATATTTCGACGGAGTCAAATGCTTTTTGGAAATCTACAAAAGCCATATGGAGCGGTACGTTATATTCGGTGCACTTCTCTATTAGTGTTCTTATGGTGTGTAGGTGATCTGTAGTGCTAAAGTGCTTTCTGAATCCAGCTTGTTCGACAGGTTGGTAGAAATCGAGTTTAGTTGTTATGCGGTTGGTTATGATTTTGGTTAACAGCTTGTGGAGGTGTGATAGTATAGATATTGGTCGGTAGTTTTCAATATTTGTATTGTCTCCTTTTTTGAATATTAGGATTACTTCGGAATTATACCAATCTTGTGGAATCTTTCCTTCTTCTATTATTTTATTAAATAGAATCTTCAGTATTTGTTCTATTTTTCTGCCGCCAATTTTCAGCATCTCTACAGTAATTTTGTCCTCTCCTGCACATTTATTGTTTTTTAGCTGGCTGAATGCCATTCTTATTTCGGAGTTAGTTATTTCTGGTATTTCCTCTGAGCCGATGTTAAGTATAGTTCTTTCAGTTCGTTGTTTTTGTATGCTGGGCGAGTATAGCTTGGTGTAGAATTCTTCTATGGCTTTGCCTATCTCCTTTGTGTCTTGGACGATCACGTTTTTCTCGTTTTTTATTTTTGTAATTTTTGTTCTGCCTCTTGAGTTTTTTGTTTTTAGTACTTTCATGTTGCAGTTTTCTCTTATCGTGTCTTTTATTAGTTTGTTGATATAGTTTCTACTGTCTTTTCTAATTTCCCTTTTCACTTCCTTGTTTAGAGATTTGAAACTATCTGTTGTTCGATCTGTCCTTTCTCGTCTCTCTCTGAGTGTATAACAATACACTATTTTAATTAGAATGATGACGTTTAATATTCTCCATCTTTTCCTATCAGTTCGAAATGAAAGAGAAAGTGAAAGAAGTTCACAAATATACACCCGAGATCAATAAATCCTGGTACACACATTTCCAAGTCAATCTATTTATCTTACGGAAACAGCGTTACGGTTGCTTTGTTTCCAACACACGAACTAATTTCAAGTTGGTGGTGTGGAACGACTAAACATTCATTAATCGATGGAAGTTCAGGGGGCTATAAGCTGAGACAATGGCCCCTTGGGGCTGTAGAATGAGCCTCCATCCCTATGGGTCTTTCAGAGTTGTAAAACTGCCCCCGTTTGGCGCGAGCATACTTGTTTCATCATACACGGTAAATCGAATTATCTGGATTTTATCACCGAACTGTGCAAAGGCAAGATGTTAACACCATATGGATGACTGATTCTAACAGATGCGACTGAATATGTTTCCCCAGCCGGTATTTTTACAATAAACTGTCAAAATCGTCGACATTTTGTTGTAATGGAGAAAACATGTCGGAAATAGTTATTCACAATATTAGTGTTGCAAAGATTCATATTACAATACGAAATGTTAAAGTTGTCAAACGAGGCGACAGCCGAGTTTCATGAAACATCGAGTGCAGTAATATAAATATACATCAAGAATATTGTACAAAATTTTATCTACTTTCATCTATGATTAAAAATATTTGGCAAAAAGAATTTTTTTAAATGAAAATGCATCTTTAAAAATTCACTTTCTGGTATACAAATTTCTAACTGTAAAAAGTGTTTTATTAATGTTTATAATAAACCTTAAGTATTAATATTTAATAATAAATAATTTTAATTAATAATTGATAATTAATTTAATAATTGTTAGTGATAAATGAATCATTCCTATAATAAGTGTGGTTTTATTTAATACCAAAATTTTAATAAAACTGGTTTTTTTTCAATACAGCACTAGTGCTGTAGAGGCCTATATATATATATATATATATATATATATATATATATATATATATATATATATATATATATATATATATATATATATATATATATATATATATATATATATATATATATATATATATATATATATATATATATATATATATATATATATATATATATATATATATATAGATATGCATATATATATATATATATATATATATATATATATATATATATATATATATATATATATATATATATATATATATATATATATATATATATATATATATATATATAAATATATACAGCCCCAGTTATTCTATCTCGCCAGTCTCAACTGGATTAAGTTTGGAACCCCTCAATCCAAAAGAATACAGGCTGATATTTAAATACGTTATATCCATCAATGGTTTTTATGTGATCTTGATATCAAACAAATATCCCCAAACATTTGGAATATTTCTCTGATTCATTCCACCATCCGAGAAAACATTTATATATATAGAAATATATATATATAATATATATATATATATATTTTTGAGATATATTTATATAGATATATATATATATATATATATATATATATATATATATATATATATATATATATATATATATATATATATATATATATATATATATGAGAGAGAGGTTGGTATAATTGCTGACTATGAATGAATCATTTTCTTCATTGAGAAAAAAAATTTATCTAGGAAATTTCCACTCTTTCGGAAATCTTTGTTTCTATCATCGCGAAACTAAAAATATGAAGGAATAGCAATTATTAAAAAAAAACCTCATAATAATAATTCGAAACTTATTTCCTATTTGAAGTACTTCACAAAGTTGTTGAGGTTGAAGGCGCATTATACAAGGTTCAAATCAAAGCAATACTACACAGTCTTTTTCTGATCAGAATCAAATCACTAGAGTCTCTTCAAAAAAACATAATTACAGCCGCAGCAACAGTAAAATAGAATTGACATCATATAATTCAAATCCGAAACAACACATATCAACAGACAAATCATAACTCGAGAAGAGGAAGCTAAAAAGAGAAAAGAAACCAACGCCTGGCTACGAAATTCAGGGGTCGCTCGTTACTTGTCATGACTCATTATTTATATTATGATCGTGTTTAGGTCTCCCGTCTTAATACTACAAATATGAATACATTCAACTAACATTATTGAGGTACGTTTTCATTGCGTAGGAGCTCTGTTCAATGAACAAGGAAACGGACAACAATAATCTTGGTGAAATGTATTCCTATTTGTTTTATTTATACAGGGACCTAACTTCCATCTTAATCAGCAAAGAATCAGTTATGACAAGACAACTGATGCAAGATTTATGGATTCTGTGACCTGGTTTTTGTTTCTTTTTGTCAGTTTGTCTTCTTGGGTTGTTTATATATATATATATATATATATATATATATATATATATATATATATATATATATATATATATATATATATTTATATATATATATATATTATTTTATATATTTATTTATATATATATATATATATATATATATATATATATATATATGTATATATATATATATATATATATATATATATATATTATACGAGGGCAATTCAGAAACTAACTTCCGGTTGATTGAAAAAAATACACCAAGTTAAGTAAAAATATTTTAATATATACATCTTACAACTACATCTTTGCACTATTTTTCGACATGGTCTCCATAACGATTGAGGCACTTATCGTATCTCTTCACAAGCTTTGAAATTCCTTCTGCATAAAAATCACCCGCTTGTGCCTTGAGCCAGCCTGTGACCGCATCTTTGAGCTCTTCGTCGTCATCAAACCGCTGGGACCCGAGCCATTTCTTCATATGCATGAAGAGGTGATAATCGCTTGGCGCCAGATCTGGGCTGTAAGGTGGATGGTTGAAAACGTCCCACTTGAAGGACTCAAGAAGGGCTGTTTTTCTGCGAGCAGAGTGAGGACGGGCGTTATCGTGCAAAAAAACGATACCGGAAGTCAGCATACCACGGCGTTTGTTCTGTATAGCCCGTCGTAATGTTTTTAGTGTTTCACAGTACACGTCTTGATTAATGGTCGTCCCACGTTCCATGAATTCAACCAACAACACCCCTTTGGCATCCCAAAACACCGTTGCCATCAGTTTTCTGGCAGAAAAATCTTGCCGGGCTTTTTTTGGTTTGGTAGGCGAATCTGAATATGCCCACATCTTTGATTGTTCTTTTGTCTCAGGGTTCACGTACTTAATCCAGGTTTCGTCACCGGTCACGATTCTGTTTAACAATGGTTCTCCTTCGTCCTCATAACGTGACAGAAAGTCTAATGCAGAGGTCATTCTTTGAGTTTTGTGGTGGTCGGTAAGAATTTTGGGCACCCATCGTGCACAGAACTTACGGTAACCCAATCTTGCTGTCACTATCTCGTACAAAAGAGTCTTAGAAATCTGTGGAAAATCAGTAGACAACTCCGCCATTGTGAAACGTCGATTTTCACGAACTTTTGCATCAACTGTCTGAACGAGTTCGTCAGTCACCAATGATGGTCTACCACTCCTCTCTTCATCATGAACGTTTTCTCGTCCACTTTTAAATAAACGTACCCATTCACGGACAACTCCTTCACTCATAACTTTTGGTCCGTACACGGCACAAAGCTCACGATGAATAGCTGCTGCAGAGTATCCTTTGGCTGTAAAAAACCTTATAACAGCACGCACTTCACATTTGGCGGGATTTTCTATTGCAGCACACATTTCAAACTGCCACAAAAACTAAACTAGCGCAGGTACGATGTTCACTCGACTACGGCTTGATGCCGACTGACCTGCTGAGCGTGTGAATGCACAGATGGCGCGCTACTCCCCCCACTACCCGCACTGTGACCAATCGGAGGTTAGTTTCTGAATTGCCCTCGTATATATGTATAGATGTTTATGTACATATTTGATCGTAAGGCTCATACAATTTGAAAGAGGTCAAAGTTGAATTACATCCTCAGATTAAGTTGTTATAGTATATGTCAACACTGTCAAATTATGTAGATTTACCTTCTACTTAATTTGTTGGAATCAGGTCCGTGGAAAATATCCTTCGAGTTTCAAAAAGAAATATGTGAGTTCACGATTGCCCAAAGCCATTTTACTTCCATTCGAAGTTCTGCCTTGCAAATGAGATTCCCAGAATTTGTTAGAATTCAGAAACGCATGTTTCTCTGGGGAATATTCGGAGCTAACCAAGTAGCGAATTCTGTTTGACATGACTGTGAAAATATTGCTTTATCTATTAAAGTAATACTTACTGCGGAAGTTCAACTCGAATGTGTCTCGCATGTTTTATAGTCCTGTTCAATTTTTGTCACTCAAACTTGAACACTGGGTATCAAAAAAAAAGTGCGTTCGTACAAAGTATACATGTCAGAAGTGAAACTTTTTTGACATATTAATTTATGAATATCTTTACTTCTTGAATTAAAATTTAGAAAAGATAATTTATAAAATATTTTTATTTTATATTTTATGGAAAATAGTATATTAAATTCTCAAATGGCAAATTAAAATGGCACATGTTATTTGTAAATATTAAGATTTCCTAATCTTCAAACTAATTAATATTAAAAATTGTAAATTTACAAAAAGTCAACAAATATATTACTTACTCTGAACAACTTCTTACTATAGGATGATTCATAAATTTATCACAAAATATTTATATAAATTTAACTCACTGTTTACATACTCATGATAATGTAAATAAATAAAAAAGATCCGCATTTACTGTAGTACAAGACGTTATGCGACAGAATTGCCATCTAAAGTTCTTATATTTAACTACCAAACGAATACATCAACAAATAGCGTGTATTTTTCTCGATCTCTCTTCCTCTCTCGCTCTCTATCTCACTCGCTCTCTCTCTGTCCTCTCGTTCCGTGGATATGTTCTTCCAGCAACGTTCACCCTATCTCACTCTCTCTCAATCGGTCTCAATCGCTCTCTGTCTCTTCATAGACAAAAACGTACCACATCCGTTTCATCTGTAAGAATGTTACCGTCATGCGCGCAAAGAAGTTTCAGTTCAAAAATATGCACTTCAAAATTTGTCACAGAGTTTTTCTCTGGCTTTCTTATATCATCAATTGCATTGTCTGTAAATTGAATAGTATTATTGACTATTTCACTATATTTTGTACAACATCATATTATATTCATCATTGATCTTTTTGATTGACTAAATTTTTCCAGGTATTATAAACATCAAATCACTACATCATAATAGTTTCACCTTTTCAATTATTGATGAAGCAGTTCTCTAATAATTTACTGTTAGCAGGTTTTCATTTTGAAAACATGCTTTTTAAAATGGGTGCGATTAGCAAAGTTTGCCCTAGGACTATAGGCCAAGCTACAGAGATTTTTTCATGTAAAAAGTGTTAGAAGGAAACCAGCTCCGCCATTGTGTGTAAAATAGTTCCACATGATATAGTGATATGTTTTTCACTCGACTTTATTATTTATGTCTTTGTTATTAACAATTTTATGCAAAAAATCGCTTTTTTTTAGTTTTTTACTTATAAAATTGAAACTAATCGTGATGATGTCAATAGACTTATTGTAGAAAATGAAAAGACGAAAAAAATGAGAGGTCGGACGACTCGATCAGACCCTTAGTCTAAGGGAAAATTGGAAAAAACCGTCGAAAATGCGTTTTTTTCAAAAAATCATAACTCGGTTATTTTTCGAGTTGTAGCGTAGATCCTCCCGTTAGTATTATTTATCAATATAAACTTTATTTGTGCGAAGAGCAGGGACTGTCCGATACATAGTTTTTGATCTGTGTCCATTTGATTATGTTACTATTTTCCAGCAGACCTGAATGCGACAGATATGGTCTGATTTCAATTTACTAAAAAGATTTTGAAAGTAGAATTCTCATAGTTCAAAACGTTCATCTTGATTTTCCATAAAAACGCTGAGAAATATGTTAAAAATAAAGCTGAACATGACGAAAAACGGCCGAGCGCGTAAGAGTATTTGAAGAGTGGGGGTAGAGCAGCAGGCAAGGAGAAGTATGACATTCGAAAGCGTCGGTATTTTGAACGTGACAGTAATTTCTAAACGTTGTCAGATAATAATTGTAAACCCCCACTCTTCAACTACTCTCACGCGCTCGGCCGTTTTTTGTCAAGTTCAGCTTTATTTTTAACATATTTCTCAGCGTTTTTATGAAAAACTAAGATGAACGTTTTGAACTATGAGAATTCTACTTTCAAAATCTTTATAGTAAATTGAAATCGGACCATACCTGTCGCATTCAGTTCTGCTGGAAAATTGCATAGTAACATAATCAAATGGCCACAGATCAAATACTATGCATCGGACAGTTCCTGATCTTCGCACAAACAAATGAAGTTTATATTGATAATTAATACTAACCGGAGGATCTACGCTACAACTCAAAAAATAACCAAGTTATGCACTTTTGAAAAAACTGCATTTTGGCAGGTTTTTTCCAATTTTCCCCTAGACTGAGGGTCTGATTGAGTCGTCCGACCTCTCATTTTTTTCGTCTTTTCATTTTCTACAATAAGTCTATTTTTTGCATAAAATTGTTGATGACAAAGATATAAATAATAAAGTCGAGTGAAAAACATATCACTATATCATGTGGAATTATTTGACAAACAATGGCGGAGCTGGTTTTCTTCTAACACTTTTTGCACAAAATGCTCACTCTAAATCTCTATAGCTTGGCCTACTAGGATAGTTTTTCGTTTCATGACTTTTTATGATGCTTGGCACCAAAAACTCAATTTCATATATCTTTATATATATATATATATATATATATATATATATATATATATATATATATATTTATATATCTATATATATATATATATATATATATATATATATATATATGTTTGTATGTATGTATGTAAGAGCTTATGTATTTTAGCGTTGTTTACACGATGAAGGGCGCAATTTTGAAACAATAGGGATAAGCTTGTAAATAGGTAGTTTTTTATGATATTTCGGATGGGATTGTTTTTGGCTCGAATTGGTTGGGAGTTGACCCCCCTGGGGGGATAATAAATCTTGTTTACACGATAAACGGCGCAATTTTGTAGCAATAGGGTTGATATTTTGTATCTAGGTAGTTTTGTATGGTATCTTGAGGGGAATTGGTTTTGGTTCAAATTGGTTGGGGGGTTGACCCCCGGGGCAAGAAATAAATCTTGTTTACACAACGAAAGGAGCAACTTTTAAGCAATAGGGTTGAAAAATTGTAAATAAGTAGTTTCCTATGATATCTTGGATGGGATTGGTTTGGATTCGAATTGGTTAGGGGGTTGACCCCCAGAAGGAAAATAAATCATTTTCACACCACAAAAGGCGCAATTTTAAAGCAATATGGTTGAAAGTTTGTATCTAGGTAGTTTTATATGATATCTTGAATGAGATTAGTTTTGGTTCGAATTGGTTGGGGGTTTGATCCCTCGGGGGAGGAAATAAACCTACTTTACACGATAAAGGGCGTAATTTTGAAGCAATAGGAATGAAAGTTTGTGAGTAGGTAGTTTCGTATGATATATTGGATAGGATTGGTTTTGGTACACGATAAAAGGCTCAATTTGGGACCATAGGGTTGAAAATTTGTATGTAGGTAGTTTCGTATGATATCTTGAATGGTATTTATTTCAATATAAATTGGTTGGGGGGTTGATCCCCCGGAAGATGATATGAATATTGTTTACACGATAGAGGGCGCAATTTTTTTTTAGGATTTGGGACAAGATTCACAATTGAATGAATAGATTCTTTGAACTGGATACGTTTTGAAAACCTGCTTTTCTAATGCAGCTCGCTGCGATAGAGTTTTTTTTTAGATTTCACATTTACACAAGAATTATACCTTCGTATCGGAGATATTTTCACGGCTAATTTCGATACATGGATACTTATAGTCATTAAAATATATATTTTCAATAGAATTGAATCATTCTGTACTGAAATTAAACTTTCAATATCATCATATGTTCGAGCTGCGGCAGTCCATTTCGGTTATTCTGAGAGGTTTTTATTATCGTAATTGGAATCGCAGTGAAAATGAAAGAATTTGCAATTTTAAATTCAGTTCACTCTTCTAGAAAAGTTTTACAA
>JARQZK010000008.1:277500-292500 GCA_030704885.1 Cynegetis impunctata | reverse complement strand
GAGGTTCGGAGAACCTCGGAGAAAGGAATGAAAGAAATGAAAGAAATAAAAAATGTGATTAGCGGGTAAGCCCCTTCCATGTCAGTTCGTAATATTTATAACTCTATTTGAAAGAAGATTCTTTTGTTCAATTCAATTCGAAACAAAAATTCTTTTGTGAATTTTGGCAGGAACATTTCAAACGCAGTGCGGTCAATTAATGGAAAACAATTTAGGAATAAGTGAGAAAGCGGAATGACCAGTAACGAAATTTGAATAAAAAATTTTGAGATTTTGTTATTTGGGTATGAGGATTTTGAGAGCAGTAAAACATATGTGAATGAATTTCTTTCTATAAACGCAATTGATTTGTTAGAATATCTCTTATATATATATATATATATATATATATATATATATATATATATATATATATATATATATATATATATATATATAAAGACGGGCAGTCTTGACTGGCTAGTTGAGGAAAAATGTATTTATATATTTTGAGGTTGCAGTCAGAATAATTGTTGGGCTATGGTCGAGCTTTCGGAAATGGTTATTTCCTTTATCAAGACATCTATAACAAAAGAACAAGTTTTGATTTACAACAGCATTCACAAAGAAGTTAAAAAATTACTTACTAACTTGAGGTTATATAAATTTTGTAAACACGTAAAAAAGGAACAGAAAAGCTGATGGGTACAATCTTGAAACTTCGTCAAACATGTAAACATCCATTTCAAGAAATATAAATCTTATTTTCAACAATCAATACTTTCCCATCTTGCTACCTACAGGAAACCAGACTAACAAAATGGTCGAAGTCACCCTGAGCACGCGGAACTAAACCACAGAACAACTAGGTGATCTTCTTTTAATAATTGACAATCGTCGATATATCAAATAAACGTGACACGGCCCAAATTAAACTTAAAGAAACTAAAAGTATTTATCCGAAAGATCATGGTGTGAAAATTTTGGAAAGAGTTTTTTATAATTTTTACAACTAAACAATAACTGCAAACACTTTTTGAATAGTTCAATGAAATAATGTTACTACCTCTAAATAGCTAACAAATGGGCTAAATCTTCTCTATTTTTGAAAGATTTGTCACAAGTTCACATTGACAAATTTACTTGTAATCTAGACAAAATCTGTTTCATAGAACTACAGTAATATAAAATGAAAACATCCCACTGCATACTTCGGCTACTATGCAACAATAGTGAAACAGACGAACCCAGGCTGGAAAATATTAAACCACCAATGTGGAGTGTACACCCTTGATAAATTTAAACAAAACAAACAACAGAAATGATAAAACAATCGATGGTGCGCTCAGGAAACAAACAAAAAACATTATCGACTCTACAAATCAAAAGTTAAAAAATCTCTTATAAATTTTGAAAAATATAAATTGCACCACGATAACGTCTCACAAGAGTGATTGTGGCAGAGGTAAACTGTCGTGTGCCCTTGCTGAACATGTGGTCAGGAATATTCATAATTATGGACTATGACAATATGAAAATTATCTGCACTGAAAATAACTATCACAAAAGAGTTTTCAAGGAGATGTTCTATATTAATAATGACAAAAATAGCATTAATAAGAAAACTGATCTCAACAACCTCAGTATCATGTATAATTACATTATTAAGTTGGAACAGAGTTGTTTTTCCAGACCATAGGTTTTTCGTGGTGCAATTTATATTTTTCAAAATTTATAAGAGATTTTTTAACTTTTGATTTGTAGAGTCGATAATGTTTTTTGTTTGTTTACTGAGCGCACCATCGGTTGTTTTATCATTTCTGTTGTTTGTTTTGTTTAAATTTATCAAGGGTGTACATTCCACATTGGTGGTTTAATATTTTCCAGCCTGGGTTCGTCTGTTTCACTATTCTTACATAGCAGCCGAAGTATGCAGTGGGATGTTTTCATTTTATATTACTGTAGTTCTATAAAACAGATTTTGTCTAGACTACAAGTAAATTTGTCAATGTGAACTTGTGACAAATCTTTCAAAAATAGAGAAGATTTAGCCCATTTCTTAGCTATTCAGAGGTAGTAACATTATTTCATTGAACTATTCAAAAAGTGTTTGCAGTTATTGTTTAGTTGTAAAAATTATAAAAAACTCTTTTCAAAATTGTCACACCATGCTCTTTCGGATAAATATTTTTAGTTTCTTTAAATTTAATTTGGACCGTGTCCCGTTTATTTGATATATCGACGATTGTCAATTATTAAAAGAAGATCACCTAGTTGTTCTGTGGTTTAGTTCCGCGTGCTCAGGGTGACTTCGACCATTTTGTTAGTCTGGTTTCCTGTAGGTAGCAAGATGGGAAAGTACTGATTGTTGAAAATAAGATTTATATTTCTTGAAATGGATGTTTACATGTGTGACGAAGTTTCAAGATTGTACCCATCAGCTTTTCTGTTCCTTTTTTACGTGTTTTCAGAATTTATATAACCTCAAGTTAGTAAGTAATTTTTTAACTTTTTTGTGAATGCTGTTGTAAATCAAAACTTGTTATTTTATTATAGATGTCTTGATAAAGAAAATAACCATTTCCGAAAGCTCGACCATATGACGAAGAGTATTCTTTAACCTAGCCCAACAATTATTCTGACTGCAACCTCAAAATATATAAATACATTTATATATATATATATAAGATCAAGAAGTCTTCTTCCAATTTTGTGTCGTTGGCTACAAAAGCCATCTAGAACATCTTCATTATTATTTTGTTAATTTTTAATTTATTTCTATTAATTTTTGAATATTAGATGTTTATACATAACAAAGACATACTCCAAGTAACAAAAATGAAATACTTTTCCTAATTCATTTTAAACATCACAGATTTGCTAACATTTTTGTAAGAACATAATATGTGACATATTTTTTTTTCTTAGTTATTCAAAATTGAATTTCAGAAACTGAAAGAAAACTTATTATTGTTTTGAATGATGTTATGTAGTTTCTGCAATAAGAGTTATGTACCAAGTGCGTTATACAGATCCTAACGTCCGATGGGCGTTAGGATCTAGTAACGCACGTGATGCATACAAGATTTAATGTTTTATGAAAAAATAATTTTATTATAATGAAAACTCGATTTTAAAATCGGTTCATTGCTCCTATACTTTCCATTTTCCTTCTCGTAGTAGGAATGTCATTTGTTGATATTTTGACATTTGTGAATATTTTTGTCATCATATTTAGTGAATGTCATTGCTGCTTTCTTTGTGTAATCTTATAGAAATAATGAAATTAAGAATATTATAGAAAATGCAGCCAAAGCTGCGAACAATTCATTGCCGGAGAAATCTAGAGTCGTATAAGACAAGGATTATGAAGTATTTAATTTATGGAAGTTGCTTTATTTCTCCTCGTACAATTAGCGGGTGTTATGATCCATAATGCCCGATCATAACGGCCTAGGGCATAATGAGTGTATTTGTAGCAACCGTATCTAAGGTAAAATCAACAAATAATATACAAGTGAAAAATAAATTCATTTATGCGAAAAAGTAGTTACTCCTCAAATTTTTAGTTTTAATCAAATATTTTTGTCATATCCGAATATTTGATACGATAAAGGTATATGATAGGAACAGCATCAATTTTCTATACATCTACGATGAAAATCAGAATTATTATAGGATTTATTCACACTATGACATGCGATATAAGGGTTGCATGCAAATTTTTCATCTAATAGCTATCTATATAGTCTTACATAAGTTACTATATTTGTGTTATTATAATAGTCGGTTATTGATTCATTATAATTCAAAAAATTTACATCACTAGAAGTATTTTTTTAAAAATCTCACGGCAAGCCAGGTCTTCCAAACGGTTGATTAAAGTACATACCACGTCTGAATAGCGCTTGCTTTTTCCGACTTTCTCCTCCACATTTCTGCCATATTAACTAAATAACTACAACGAAACGCCGTAAAATGAAAACTTAGATGTAACATATGGAAAATATTAGTTTTCAATTACGAAATAGAACACATAGCTATTTTAACTCAAATCAAAAAAGATTTCGGAGGAATGTTGAATATATTCTCTTGAAAGCAAGTGATAATTACAACTTGAGATAATTTCTTATTACTAATATTGACTATACTTCTACTAAATTATATATATATATATATATATATATATATATATATATATAAATATATATATATATTTATATAATTATATATATATATATATATATATATATATATATTATATATAAATATATATATATATATATATATATTATATATATATATATATATAATATATATATATATATATAGTAATATAAATATATATTTATAAATATATATATATATATATATATATATATATATATATATATATATATATATATATATATATATATATATATATATATGAATGTCTGTATCTGTATAAATACATTAATTTTTGTATAGTTCTTTTCATATTTCAAAAATATCCACTTATTTGTTGTGTATGTCCTCGTTATTTTATGAAAATGGGGACTAGAAGAGGTTGATAAAGTTTCTTGAGAGACTGTTCCTTTCAAATACTTGAAGTGCCATTGTCGTAGTTAGTTGAGAGGACTGCTATCGTTAACCGTGTTTTGAGTACCTGTTCAGGTTAAATGACGACTTTGAATACGTAATTGAATCCGAATTACAGCAGAAATAAATCCACTATTAATTTCAGAAATATACCATTATGTCACTAGATGAATTTTAGTGATAAAATGTTACTTGTTTTTTAGAAAATAATTATTTTAATAAACTTGTGTGGTCAAGGGACCCTTGTCACTTTTCAATATTCTTTCTGATTTGGAGCATATAATTTTAATATTGTCTCTATATAAAGTATGTAGTAATCAATAATAAAAAGTGAACACTCAAATCACATTTACCTTAAACTTATGTAAACAGTATATACTTGGATCAAGTTACCATCTCTTGAATCATCGTCATTGTAAAATTGCAATAACAGGACAGTATAGCTCAAGTGTGATTCAAAATAGAACCGAATATATGAATTATTATTATAAATATACTGAATTTTTATATTTGTGCTCGAAAAACGAAATCACTATATTTCAAAAACTGTCAAGTTCGTTTGTTTTAAAAAGCTGGGGAAGAGAATGACAAAATTTGTGCATTTTTGTTACTATTTTACCTTTTCTTTAGGAAGTTCGGAACCTTCGGATCTCAGACAAAAATAACGTCCTATTTCAATATTATCTTTCATAGAGTGCCGACAACCATCTGTTGCTGTTTTCCGAGGCAACCCATATAATTTGTCAATCAATCGCTACAAAACGAATTAGTAGAAAAGGTCGCTCAATCGAATCTCAACACTCTGCGAGTAAGCAAGTTTGCACACAGATCGAGCGAGTCAAATTCGAATAAAGCTTATTTTCCTTAGATGATAATTTCTACTGTATACCTACTTATCAATCCTACCGCAAACCGCATAACTTCGATCTGAAAATATGTTGACCTGTGTCTTCAACTCGAAACGAATTTGAAGAAACAAAGTAGTTTGATGAATGAAGGTGCACGAAAACATTAGAATAGGAGAATGACAAAAAGCGCCTGGAAAGGTTGGAAATGATCCCCATTCAGAAGAACATCAATAAGGTGGTCAATGACAGAACGGATATAAAGCACCTTATTTTCGTACACACGAGAATTTCCAATCTCAACTTGCGTACCGGAGATATATAGAGCAACGCACCCTATTGTGATGACAGAAAGTAGCGGTGACAGATGGGAAAACGGTGACCATGTGATAAGCGGTTACTGTCATGGATTTTTAAAACTCATATTAATGTGAAAATATTTGATACTTTTAAACATTGAAACAGACATTGTAAGCTACTAGAATTTCATACATTAAACTAAAGATGTTTTTTATTCGTGTAACTTTATATATATATATATATATATATATATATATATATATATATATATATATATATGTATATATATATATATATATATATATCTATATATATATATATATATATATATATATATATATTATATATATATATATATATATATATATATATATGTATAAAAGGCTTTCATTAAAAAAAATGCCACCCACGTTATCTACGTGAAGAGACAGATTTGTGAAAATTGCCGAACCATGTCAACAAATTTTTTGAGGAGGAACGTTTGAATTTAAGTTCACTGTTGCAGAATATCACCCATTTCAATGTTTACGAATGAATTCTTACCACACACATGGTTGATTACAAACTTTTTATGACATTTCAAAACTAATTTGATTGACACTTTTTAGGACAAGTACTAGTTATCGGTTTCTCAGTGTCACTGTCACTATCTGTCAGAGATTAAACAGCCCTTTGAAATGAAGTATCACTTGACCCCCTGTCTCATTTAAAAATTTTAGAGTATTAGCTCTGAGGTTTAGAAGGTTGAAGCGGAAGTCCAGTTTTACGTAAAAACTATACCCCCTCAAAAAATTTGTTGACTTGTTTCGGTGATTTTCACAAAATCTGCCTACTCACGCAGATATCGTCGGTGTCAAGTTTTCAAAGGAAAGCCCGATATATATATATATATATATATATATATATATATATATATATATATATATATATATACATATATGTATATATATATATATATATATATATATATATATATAATATATATATATATATATATATATATATATATATATATATATATAAATATATAATAACGTTGTTCAAATAAGTGAATTAAATAAAATTTTGAAAGTGGAAGATGAGAAACGGAATTAACTTGGTAAAGTTGTTATGTAAATCTCAAGTGAACCTTACATTTCATTCTGCGTTTCCCCTGGAACTACTGCAGTAGGAAGGCAAGTGCAAATCTCGCATATAACTTGATTTGGCTGGTCATAAATATGCTGCGTCTGGAGCGACAACTCCACAGTCTTGTATTTCATGCAATATTTATGAAGAGCAATTCCTTCTGATGAAAAAGTCGTATCTAGGTATATGAGACTGTTTTATGTTGTTACTCCAACATATTTTAGTAACCCAACTCAACGTTGAAAATATAGTATCCTCAAACGAGTAATATGAAAGTACTAGGTATCTAAATATGGACTTGTGAATATAAAATTCAAAATCTTGAGGTTGCTGTGAATCAAAAGTGTAAACTATTAAGGTTCAATTTTGAATAATTATATATGAAATTTTTTCAATATACTACTGACAGTGCGTAGATATATTCTCCGATTATTCGTGAAAATTATTCTTTCAGAATAATGCGTTTTCTTTAACGAAGAACTCTTTAATTCAAAAAACAATTTATTTAACTATCAACGATACGTATATTATAGAAAATTTCTCAGATTCATATTCAATATTAGTGGATGTAGTAAAACTATTCTTCGTTTTCAGTTCTTCACATGTTCTTTCATAGAAATGTATGTACAGAAAAGAAAAAATCAATTAGATATATAAGTGTCGTAATTGGAAACTATTCATAAATATGTTTTGAATAGCAAATAATTTTCAGAATTTTAACTAAAAAACTATAAATTTTAACTCAAAATTATATTACACGTTTTAAAAAACACTTTCAATACAATGAACTGATTCTTTTAAGTTCTTATATCAAGAAAACTCATATTTGGAAGCAAACTCAGTCAGCATTCACGATTTTGTGATATTAATCAACTGCTCTCATTATATCTAAGATTGCTCACAGTCTTCTGATATACATTGTAATACAGAAACTTCGTGAAATCATATTTGTTGAATACCTTCCAATTATAAAGAGTATTTTGTTTCATCAATAACGCAATTCAATAGACAAAATACATTAATTCAAAGGCAGACATATTGATCTGCAGGTATTATATAAAACATCCTCGTTCGAAATTTTAATTACAGAGTCTCTTCAGGATTCATAATGAAATCAGTAAGATCTTGTTTGGAATGTAGTTTATATAATTCACTACTTCTCCTTTGGAAACTCGAATAATACCTAAAGATCTCTTGGACTTAAAGTTTCCAATCTTTCAGGAAAATTGTATCGACTGGGCTAATCAAATTATGACTTTTTAACGCAAAAAATCTCTTAATTTATGGAATATACAGTATTTTACTCTATAATTTATGATAAGAGGAATTATTAACCCTGGAAACTCGGGAGTATGAAAATGGAAATGCATTTATTATGAAGAATTTTATAGGAGTCGAAGTGGTAGAAATATCGGTACTAGATTGAGGGAACAAAAACAATCATCTAAAGTTAAAACGTCCCTTGAATTTCAGAGCATTAAACATATAAAAGTAAACATTTTATTGATTTAAATTCTTAGATACGGCATTTATAAACAAAGAAAAGTGAGTGGGCCTTATACAAGAGCTCTAGCGGTCAGTTCCAGGAACTAACCCATCACTAATGACCAAATAGACTTTGGAATATCCCTCTTTAAAGCAGTAATATAAGTGTATAGATTGTTAAATTTTCGAAATGGTTAGAAATCTGTTAGTAATGAGTAAATAGCCCGAAACATATATGTCAACTTAATATAGCAATTTTCGATGAATTAATCGAAATATTTTACTTCTTTTGGATTGATTGGGCCGATACTTGGAGTAAATTAATAAACATATTGAAACAATGGTTAAAAACAACAATTTACACATTTATTATAAAAAATAACGCATGACGCACGTTTCGGTGGAACTTCTTCAGATGTTAATGGCAAACTAACTATGATTCTCTGTTATATCGAAAACAAGAAATGACAAATTATGTAGAAGGGGTAAATACAAAGATGGTTACAAATAATTATTAGAAAAGGAAAAACCAATTCTGAACTGCTAGTCAGGTAGTTCGGTAATTTTGAAAAGATTAAGAAGGGGGCTTGAAGTATGATCGATTTGGCTATTCAATAGGAGACCGGAATGCTTGTATTTATTTATCTGTAATGATTCTAAAAATCAGTATTTAATATTTCAAAATCGAAATTGAATGTGTGATTTTCTTGGATTGAATGGTTTGCATAATGTGAATCTGACTTTTGATTAACAAAGCTACGTTTGTGTTCTGAAATTCTAGTTTGAAAACTTCTGAAAGTTCTATCAATGTAAAACTTATCACAATCGCCACAATTAATTTTATAAACTCATTGAGTAGAACTTTCAGAAGTTTTCAAACTAGAATTTCAGAACACAAACGTAGCTTTGTTTATCAGAAGTCGGATTCACATTATGAAAACCATTTAATCCAAGAAAATCACACATTCAATTTCTATTTTAAAATATTAAGTACTGAAAGTAAGGGAATTGAACTTAATTTTTTAGAATCATTACAGATAAATAAATACAAGCATTCCGGTCTCCTATTGAATAGCCAAATCGATCATACTTCAAGCCCCCTTCTCAATCTTTTCAAAATTACCGAACTACCTGACTAGCAGTTCAGAATTGGTTTTTCCTTTTCTAATAGTTATTTGTAACCATCTTTGTATTTACCCCTTCCACATAATTTGTCATTTCTTGTTTTCGATATAACAGAGAGTTAGTTTGCCATTAGCATCTGAAGAAGGTGAAGTTCCACCGAAACGTGCGTCATGCGTTATTTTTTTATAATAAATGTGTAAATTGTTATTTTCAACCATTGTTTCAATATATTTTACTTCTGTTGATTTATAATTTTGAACAATGATCCACAAAGAGTTTAGCGCGAACTGCATTGAAGTTAATAAATGATTGCTTTATATGTGTATCTTGAAAAAATCCTATGAAAGAAATGTAGGTACATGTATACACTTTTGGATGTTGAAAGAGACTTTTGAAGTATTTAAATCCATTTTACTGTTAATATATTTATTGTGGTTAAGTAAAGTTGAACTGGAAACTTTAATATTGTCTCTGAATTACAATTTCATCATTACAGTTCCTCCAGACATAGACGATTTAGGAACCAGTAGCGATGTCACGATTTCTGAGGGAGAAAACGTCACACTGTCTTGTACAGCGACAGGTCATCCCGAGCCACGAATTCTCTGGCGAAGAGAGGATGGTAAACACATCACGTTGCAAGTTACACCTCAGGAGAGACAAAAAGGTACGTCCGCTTCGCATATTAAAAATGTGCCTGGACATGTATAAATTCTTTTCTAAATTGAATACGTAATGAGTTTCTCACGGAAGTTTTATTGGCCCCAAATTTGGAACACTCATTGTATGCGAATTCACGGATTAATATGTTTCATGGAAATCAGTTTCAACGGAGTTTCTGATAGCTTTTTGTGGGATGCAAATAGAGTTTCCTGAAAGTTTGTATTTCTATACTGAAATGGGGATATTTGAACCGTTTCGAATCACAGCAATTACGAAACGGGTTTCATTATCAACTATAGCAATAGTATAATAACCAAAAATTATTCTGAAAATGTATACGAGTTCAACTCAGTATTTTCTGAAGTTCGATATGAAAGAAATACTTTTTTCCGCAAATGTCAAATAATGACGACTTTTTTAACCTCAGTTCTTGATGTTTAAGTTTGATTTCACAGACGTCATTTTGTTTTTACTTTTATGTCCGACCATGAGCGTACAAAAAAGTACACTCTTTTGTACGCTCACGGCAATTTCTAGAACGTCGGGTAGCATACAGTTGGGTTCCGAATCCGACATAATGTAATCTGTAAGAAATATTTTATATATTTTACTACAATAAGTTATTTGTTAATACTCGGGTACTTACCAAAAACGCACAGTCCTATAATGCGTAGATAAGTGACATTAAATGTTTCTGACAATAATTCTGTTGAATTGTCAAATTTGTGTTGCCTTGACACCTACAAAACCAGTAAGCAAAGCAATCTAGCTTTACTTTTTTTTTATTATAATCCTTTTTAAAAATATTATCTTAATTCTATCGTTTGAACACCGTTTGCAGAAAAAATCGCATGTTTTATTCGGAGAAAAGCACTATTTGTGGCTCGTCTAAAATTGTCGGCCTCACTGCGTTCAGCTGACAAACATTTAGTCTTACCACAAAAAGTATCACTTCAACTCCTTATAAAACAACACACCATTTTAGTGTGAAACTTTTACTCTTGAAAGAAAGATAATCCAAAACTTCTAAGATTGTAGATTGTAAATATTGCTTTCTTTTTTGACATTTAAGATTCCAGGACGAGCAGTAGACGGGCACAGAAACTCTGCCAATCCTAAAAAATTCTTTTTTTCGGTGCGAATTACGAAAACTTTTTTCTCTAACCCATTTGGAACATATGGGTGATTCATAGAGAGGTACTTTTTCAAAAACAAAAACGAAAAATCAATTTTATTGTTAATTCTTCATTATTATACAAACGAACAATTCTTGAAATTTATATTTTGAGTAATATTTCTTTCAAACATTAACCGTAACTGCGGCCAACTTATAATACTTTCATCATAACTTCTTTAAATTTTCTCAAATAATTTATTTTTCTTATATTAGCAACTGGCCGTTGAATAATAAAGAAAATTTGATTGTATTCAGAGAGTCTGAGTCTAATTTGACATTGTTCGCTTGTTGTGTAATGATTTGAAATATTTTGAATTAATAAACTTGTAAGATGAGAAAAATGAAAACTCACAGCGATTATTGAAAATAGTCAAAGCCAAGCGAATAATTCATAAATCCCTGTATTCAAACTTTTCTTGTAAATTGAGTTTGAATTGTTGATAAATCAACCCGGCGCTAGTCGCGCCCATGTTTTTTACAAATTTGGTCGCGCTGGGTCTCTGAGACCCAGTGTAAATATACGGCATCAAAACTACAATTTGGTAAATTTGAATTTGTAAAAATTGGTTGAAAGCAAAATATTTCATTTGTAATCCTATATGAGATCCCGTACCTTCAAACTTGAGATGATAAGCAGGTCAATTTTGTTTTGAGAATCATGGTTTTCACTAGGGTAATAATAACTATGCAACTACATAACTCAAAGAAATATTTAATTATTCTCATCCATAATATAATCAATAGGTCCTTCATTACATTGCTTACAATAAATATTAGCATGTGTAAGGCATAAATATTTGTAGCACTTTTTTTTGTTTGTTTGTTTAGCGGCGTTGTTCTCTGGTGTTTTTATCATCAGTGCGGATAACACGCATGAGAAAGCGAAATCTTTGCAGGGACATTGTCAACCAGAATAAATCTATTCCAGTTCCTTCATGACTCCATATTTCTTCTGTATTTAATCGGCTGCTCTTATGTATGCCAGCTAAGTACAATAAACAAAATAGAGCTTCAATTTCTAGAAGGTTAGTGGGTTTGGCATCTCTGGAGCGCTGATAATTTTGAGATATACTTCTAAATATATATTTGTATTTTTCACGATGTCAGTAAGAATTTCTTCTGAAAAAAAACAAGTTCCAGCAATTTAAAGGTGTTTTTGCGTTTTTGGCTATGCCTTTCACGCCTCGCAGGTGCAAAACTATGTTTGCTTTAGAGGTTCGTAGTCGTTGGGAAAATGGATGTTTCTTCCATTGGGTACCATTTTTTCCAGCGAAGCATGCAACATTTTGGTTTCGGTTCATCATGGATTCCTCAGTCTCACTTTCAGCTTATTGTTCAGTATCTGAATTGTCCCTATTCTCAACACAATCTTCTTTATCCTCGTTATCAGGATCTTCATCAACAACATCTACTTCTTCAAACAAACGCATAAGTCTTTGCTGCTCTTTTTCATAAGGAGAAAAATGAAAATATATGATTATGCTATATTTTCAGATTATTTTACTACTTTATAGCTGAGATATTAGTTTAAAATACTAAATTTATATTTAGGTATCTTACCTAAATATAATCTAAAATATTAGTTATGAAATACACGATACAGTTTAGGCGCTTATTTGGTCGCGCCAGGTCTGAATACTAAAAATACGTGTTTACACAAGCACTGTCAAAAAGAAACCAAAACTGATCACTACATGATGATCGGTTACCAATGTTATGAAGCTAGATAAAGGCGCGTAATTTTCAACGTTGCCATTTCTAAAATATTAGCTTATAATACTATGAATGGATCTGTGAGACCCGGCGCGACCACCGCCGGGTTAAGATCCGATTGAAGCGTTCTTAAGTTATTCAGATTCTGTGTTCAGAGTTCAGATAATATACTTATCTTTTTCAATATCTGGTGCTCTTTGTCACAGATTAATGAAAAATCTCATCTTCGGGATCATTTATAAAAATAATATCAGATAGGTAGATAAATTGACAGATTATATCTATAAGAATAGTAAAACTCGCAAAAGTATGAATTGAATAAGACTAAAGGCAATGCAAGGTATCCTGTTTTGTAAACCTGGACAAATAGAGTTGATCAGCCAGTCAAATATTCAATATCATTCACATAATCTCGTGATTTGTTTGACTGAATGGACCTAACAATCTACACTACTATATCCCTGTATTAAGATCAGGTTGAACTGTCAGAGAGTTAAACAAAGATCCATATTAATTATGTCATGATTTAAGAGGCGTCAAACTAGTTCGAATTCTATCTCTATGATTTGAATTCAACAGATGTAGATGAAAATTATTAATACCTTGAATTTCACTCTTCATCGAACTGACATTTCCTTCTATGAATATAATAGTCTTGTAGTACGACTAGACTCGCACCATAATTACCTACATACGATCTCATTCATTATAACGAGCAGTTCTTGTATATATAACAGATACATATACATATATATATATATATATATATATATATATATATATATATATATATATATATATATATATATATATATATATAAATATATGTAAATATATATATATTTATATATATATATATATATATATATATATTCATATATATATATATATATATATATATATATATATATATATATATATATATATATATATATATATATATATATATATATATATATATATATATATATATATATATATATATTTATATATATATATATATATATATATATATATATATTTATATATTTATATATATATATATATATATATCACTTTTTGATAATTATTAGCAATAACAGGCTTGGTGAATCTCACAAAACTCGATTTTATTGAAAAGTTGACTTTTAACGAAATCGAGTTTTTTGAGATTCACCAAGCCTGTTATTGCTATTTATTATCAAAAAGTTGAAAATAGTTTACAGGCAACAACAAATCAAAAAAATAAAAATATATATATATATATATATATAAATGTATATATATATATATAAGTATATATATATACATATATATATATAAATATATATATATATATATATATATATATTTAAAGATATATATATATATATATATATCTATATATATATATATATATATATATATACATATATATATATATATATATTTATATATATATATATATATATATATATTCATATATTATATATGTATATATATATATATATATATATATATATATATTCATATATTATATATATATATATATATATATATATATATATATATATATATATATATATATATATACAGTGTCCGCCAAAATGTTGGAGCCATATGTAAAACTTTTTAACTAATAGTTTCTACAACAATTTCATTCTGGTGCATTCAATTTTACAAACATGCGCATAGCCTTTTTTATCATTGGCGTGCGGTTAAGCGGGAATCGGCCGATATTTTAATTTCACTATAAAGTAATTTGGCTTTACTATACAAAATATCGAAAAATGTTTTTGAAAAATGTCGTTTGCAATTTGAAAATCCTGGCTTTATTTCATTATATTTCTATTACTGTTTTTTTGGACTTATCTTCAAAATTTTGTTAGATAATGTTAATCTGGTAATTAATGTCGATAATTCCTATTGAAAATTGGGGTCAACTCATTAGGATGTTATTGAAATTAGTAAATTGGTAGACTGAACTGGATAAAAGAGAATATATTTTAATTTCAAACAACATCTGTGCGCGTATTTAGTACAATT
>JARQZK010000008.1:247500-272500 GCA_030704885.1 Cynegetis impunctata | reverse complement strand
TTTATATAAAGGGTTTGTAGAAAAACGTTTTCTACCCTTTATTGATGCATCTTGAGGATCATCTCGAACCTTTAGCTGATTGATTATCCCAGAAATGTGGCATGCGGGTCGGAGTTAGGATATATTTCATGTTGGATTTTAAAGCTGCTAAACGATACTAATGTCCTTGAATCCTGTGAATTATGTGGGTAGCTATCATCATATTTCATACAAATATACATTTTTCTCAGTGGCATATATTTACTTAATTATCAACAATTATTATGGTTTATATTTTTTGCTGCAGCTCAAATTTATATATATATATATATATATATATATATATATATATATATATATATATATATATATATATATATATATATATATATATATATATATATATATATATATATATATATATATATATATATATATATATATATATATATATATATGTATATATATATAATTATATATATATGATCAGAAAGATTTCCGCTGAAGGAAGTTTTTGAAAAGCTTGGTTCTCGGAATGAACCGCGTAAAAGATTTGAAAAATCTCGACGTTTCGGCTCCTTTTGCGAAGCCATCTTCAGGAGAATTAGAAGGAAAATAATTCAGATACGTGGCCTCAATCTGCCTACTCCACGAACCGAATTAGGAGGAATCGGAAACAATACGCAAAAGTAGCCGAAACGTCGAGATTTTTCAAATCTTTTACGCGGTTCATTCCGAGAACCAAGTTTTTCATATATATATATATATATATATATATATATATATATATATATATATATATATATATATATATATATATAATCTCTTGATAATTATTAGCAATAACAGGCTGGTTGAATCTTAAAAAACTCGATTTTATTAAACGGCTGCTTCCATATAAGCGTGCTATACCGATAATTCTACTCCACTTCTTTAATGTTTTCCCATGACTAATTTCTTTGTTGTTAGATAAAAAGTACCCTATTATTATTATTTTCAAACATTACGTAGGTAAAGGTTTCTTTGATTTCCCTTACCATCTAATGATAACAATTTTGAATATTAATATTAGACTGAATAGCATATACAAAGCAGCCTGTCTGTTCCATTTTTTCAAATCAATAAATGTCAAAGAAATTTCAATTACGAATATCATAGTAAAACGTCAACTTTTTAATAAAATCGAGTTTTTTAAGATTCAACCAGCCTGTTATTGCTAATAATTATCAAGAGTTTATATATATATATATATATATATATATATATATATATATATATATATATATATTGTATATATATATATATATATATATATATGTATATATATATATATATATATATATATATATATATATATATATATATATATATATATATATATAAATATATATATATATATATATATGAATATATATATATATATATATATATATATATATATATATATATATATATATATATATATATATATAAATATATATATATATATATATATATATATATATATATATATATATATATATATATATATATATATGTATATATATATATATATATATATATATATATATATATATATATATATATATATATATATATACATGTACTAACCAATTATGTTGTGGACAAATTATTTGTTTTTGCTGAACGGCGAAACTGATACTTCAAAAATATGCTACATTCATACAAGATAGAATACCATCTTTTCGTGGGTTCCATTCCTAGTGTTCTCTTGGGTGTTGTATATTTATCTGTTAGTACTTTAATGGTAAAGATATCCAAAGTTAGCTATGCCAATAGTGGAAGAGATAGGTAGCTACCTGATCCCAGAAAAAGTCTATGAATATGTATGTGGAATAGTGGAATTATATATTACTCTTTGATTTATGAATTTTTACTTAGCAAACTATTTGCACTTGAAAATAATTACTGAAATGATTCAAGAAAATACAAGCATTCAATGCTTGTATTTTATTGATGATGATAATGATTAGGTACTTAAAATTGTTAAAATTTAATAATTTTAAAATCGTGAACTATATGTATTCAAATATAATTTCTATTATAATTCCACTGAAATATTTTTATAAATGAAGTTGTAAATAAGACATTTTAATAAAAACTTCTTCGGAGAAGAAAACTTCAAAAATTCAAAAAAAGGTTTTCAAAATAGCTTTCTCTGTTTTCATGAATTTTTGAATCGGAAACAGTATGTCTGATTCATAAAAATGATGCCAGCCGAATATAGAAAGCTCGGCACAATCCTTACGATTCTTTCTACGGATTATACGGAACAAATCTCAAATAAACCAGTCGGACAATTCGAAACTCTAGACTCGATTCAAGAACTGATCCCTGGATAAGATATTTGTGGCATCGGATCATATAGGTACAGATTTCAACTATATCATGAATCAGGGATGTGTATACGGAGGTCGAGCGTGTAAGCGGGCATACGTCCCACATAGGGTTGCCATCACCTAAATTGCCGATGCCGGACAAAAATTTTAAAAACCCCGGTTATTTCAGTGAAATTTTGTTTTTCCCCGGACACCCCGTAATTTTTTTTTGAATAAAATAAAACATCGTTTATATTTTGATTTTTTCATTTTTTTAAATTTTAAACCGCTTGTTTGCCATATAAACAGAATAACGAAAAACAAATAAAATTCTATTATACACAGTTTACAGTTTTCTCTTTTTTTTTGCTATCATCAAATAAAAAACAACTCATAACGATAATTTTTGGTAGATCAAAAATCAAATAGATTCTACATTGTAATAGCAAATTATAGGATAGGTCATCTAGTTCGGTTAGATAGGTTAGGTACCCAAAAGTCTAAATTATTTATTAACTATAAATCAAAAGTAAGTAACAAGTTTTAATTTTAACGTGATCAATTTCGTTTTACTAATTCAACTTAACTTCGAATTTTAGATCCCAACTTTTTTTCTTGAAACTTTAGCTTCGCCTCGGGGTAAAAACGCTTTATTTTTTTATTCTTCGTTGGGAAAAATTGGGAATTAGAATTCCCTAATGAAATCATATGTGTTTTATCGATATCCATTGGAATTTTTAAAATCGGGCCAGATCCCAACTTTTTGTCGTGAGACTATAACCCCTTTAGCTTCGCCTCGGGGTAATAAGCAACATCTTGATGAAAATAATTTCACTTTACCAAGGAAAATTAAACTTGCAACTGAAATAAATTTTCAACACTTTTTTATTCTATATAACTTATTTAAAAGAAGATACGTAAACATTTGTAATAAAATACTAACTACGATGTGTAAACACAAAGCGTGAGAAATATTTCTATATCATACATATTAAAAACAGTATATTGAGAAACTGATTGGTAATAACTTTTATGATATGTTAAACAGGCTGAATTCATACGTTATATTCACTGCAGCAGATCTTGGTATCAAAATAACTAGAATAGAACATGAACTACAAGCTTACCAAAAATATCAGAGAATCCATTTCTGCAATTTTAAAAATTGCAATCTCATCGATAAAAGGACCAGCGAGGTATCGGCTAAAGAGACAGAGATGTTTAACCGTCCACGAGCCAAACATCAAAAATATTCAACAAGATGTTCAAAGTGCTCAAAAACCGTGCGTGAGGAGCTCAACAAAAAACTCAGTATGGTTCGTGCCATGATATCCAAAATGTGTAAGAAACACCTGGAACCATATTTTTCATAGATGTCATAATATTTAATTCATTTGTTTCTTGGAACAGTCGCAGAGTGAACAAAATTCCCTAGAAGCGAGAAGAAATAACTTTTTCTACGAGCGGGCGGAAAATTGAATTTTCCACACAGATTTTAGTGTGGAAAATTAATTTTCCCGCAACGTGTGGAAATAATTTTCCGCACCGTGACGAAATAATTTTCCACCTCAATATATCAAATTAATAATAAGCCGGTATATTATGGTGGTTTCGAAATGCTTTAGTTACCATGTGTAACTAACCAGCTATTTACTTTCATTTTTGTTTGTTTATTGTCAGAAGACTGTCAGTGCATTTTAAAAATATTTTGCCCGTGAATAAGTGAATCCTCATTAAAAATGAATATTTGTCTCGAGGGAATCGATGAAAATACAAGCTAGGAATTTCCCGATGAGATTCTTCTGGCAGCAGAAAATGTGAAAACGGACCTGTTACCAGAAAGATCAAAAAGAAGATATGAAAAAGAATACGAGATCTTTTGCAAATGGAGCGTAAGGAAAGGCTTTACAAGTTTTGATAAAGAAGATATTTATTTAGTGTATTTTTCCTAATTATCTGCATCCTGTCAACCATCCACACTCTGGTCAAAATATTCAATGCTGAAAACCATGCTCAAGCTCAAGAAAAATATCGACATAAGCAGATATTTCAAGGTAATTGCTTTTCTCAAGAAAAAGATGGTTGGGTTTAGACCAAAAAAATCAACAATTTTAAGTCCAGATAAATCAAAAGTAAGTAACAAGTTTTAATTTTAACGTGATCAAGTTCGTTTTACTAATTCAACTTAACTTCGAATTTTCCAGACTTGTCAATTTTTCCCAATGAATTTGTAAAAGTCGGAGCAAGTCTTTAAAATTAGACTTTATTTTAATCAGAGAAGAAAGCTTATGTGTATTTAGCTAGTTTCTCTCCTTCCTCCATTACTAGGACCCTAGCGAAAAAACTCACTCTACATTCGCATTGTGAGCTGGTATACAAAAATATTACTATGCAATTTTGAGCAGTTTATAATATAGATGTTTCGGAAAAGTTCGTCCACAACTGGTTTGCATTTAATAGCTCATCTCCGTCACTGACACTCAAGCTTCACACTCCCGGACATATTTTGAAAGCCCCATCTGGACGACCCCCGGACGCCCCCTAAACTAGGACAAATCCGGGAAAACCCGGACGGATGGCAACCCTAGTCCCACATCAAAATAATTAACTCTCTTATTATTATTTTGGGGACACACGAATTGCGGTCAAAATTTGAAGCAGGTAGAAGGGTACTTAGGTGGTTGTTTCGAGACACACGAATTGCGGTCAAAATTTGAATCAGGTAGAAGGGTACTTAGGTGGTTGTTTTCGACGACTGAATTGCTTGGATGGTTAATCTTTTTATCTTAAATCTCTATACATATCATGTATTAGGCGGTTAACCAGAAATATGGTAATAATTGGCCTAACGATGTTGTTGACAAAAATTCAAAGAAAAGTAAAATGATAATCTCTCAAAGGGAAGGGGTGACCTATAAATTTAAGGTAATCACCAAAACATTTTAGTTTGTATCTTAAATTTATAGAGACAGTATGGAATTACAACATATGTTGAGCGCCATTCATACCAGTATTTATGAAGCATTTCCAGAAGCCAAAGTAACCGGTTGTCGTTTTCATCTTGCTCAGTCTTGGTAAGTTTTATTACATATTATGATGTATACTGATGAAATAATTATTGTTTTGAATTATTATTAGGTGGCGCAAAATACAAAATCTTGGTTTAAGTTCAGAATATAAGAACATAGATTCCGAAATAAGACAATGTTCAAAACACGTCTTTGGATTAACTTTCCTTTCACCAGAGGAAGTGGAGATTGTTTTGTAGAAGATTTTATGTCAGATAAACCTACTGGAGACGATAGAATTGACAAATTTGTCGATTATTTAGTGGAAACTTACATCGATGAAGATTCGGAATTTCCTCCCGTCATTTGGGCGGAATGTACCGAAAGCATTTACCGGACAACAAACGCTTGCGAATCTTTTCATTCAAAGTTTAGCAGAATCTGCAGCTCTCCGCACCCCAACATCAATCTTTTTATAGAAACGTTAAAAAGCATTCAAACAGATACTTATATTAAAATAAATTCTGTTATTGATAATAAAACGAGATTTGTGCGAAAAAATTTATTAGATAAACAAGAGTTCATTAACAACAAAATTGGTCAGTACAACAAAAAAGATATTAGTAGGTATAATTTTGTAAAATGTGTTAGTTATAAGTTTAGTGAAGTAGTTTTATGATGTATATGCATGTAGACGTAGTCTGTAGTATTGTATAATTTCTATGTTTTGTATATTATATATATCTTTATAAAAATTAGAACTTTTACTTTCAATTTACCCTCTTGCCCCTAAATAAGTTTCTGACCGCAGTTCGGTTGGAGATTAGGACTCCTCAGGTAGGCACAAAAATTTTGACCGCAATTCAGTCACTCTCGCAAAATCGACCGCAATTCGTGAGCACCGATTATTTTTGAGACGAAATTCCTTATCACATATTATACAGTTGGCGAATAAAAGTAAGGCCTAAAACTATGTCCGACACGACTGATATGTGACTGACAAACGATTGACATGACAGAAATGCTAGGTGTGCGCGTCAGCTATATTAATATTATTGTTTTCTAATTGATAAAGAATTAGTTCAAAGAGTAATTCAGTAGAAGTTGAGGATAGCAATGAGATAATCAGGTAAGTCTTAGTGTGTGTATATTTCAGTTAGATACCCTATACAAAGATATGAGTAATTATCAGTGTATCATCATAGTTTAGGTATGATTTTGAAGTAAAGAATTGATTATTATTAAAAGAAATATTGTACTATCTATTCATGTACTGATATTCAGGCGTTCTTATAAATAATCAGAAAAATCAAATTTCTTAACATTTTTAATTTCACTTAACTCAAAAAGTAACGATTTTAACATCTACTTCTGTTATAAAAACAAATTTTTTGGATGAATACGATTCAAGGATTAACAACGATCCAACAAAATCTGCAAAAAGAGACAATATCATAATCAATGCAATATTTTGAAACACTGACATAAAATCGAATGACAACCATATCTGTCCTCTTTATTGACAAGAAACTAAAAATTAATAAGATTTTGTATACTAACGATCATAATAAGTTCATATTGTCATAATTTTTGATAAAATGTTTAATTACATATTTCTTCAATAAAAATCAGTAATTATAATTTTATTACCATTCCTTTTTTTCATTTAATTTTTCTCAAACGTTGTTAGTTCATTTCATTATGCCTGCTATTTAATATATAATATCAGAAGGAACTTCCCTCCGAAACCTTTGTTCCTTTGTATTTATCCCAAGTTACTTCTAAGAAATCGTTCATTTGTCTTCGTTTCTCACACTCAAGATGCCATATTTTTCTGACATAAACATTTTGAAATATGGAAAGAAACAGGCACATCCACCGAAATTGCCTCGTGTATACTTGTGTGAGTTGGATGACTCGAGTTTTGCAGCCTATTTGCATAAAGAAAGGTATTCACTCGCTCTTCAAATAACCTCTCAATAAATATACCATGTGAGCACATTAAAATCATACTTAGATTCTTCCTAAGGTGCCGTTTTGTAGTGAAGGTTGACGATGACTTTCTGTGCTGAGTTTTTCTTATAATAATTGAAAGTCTAAGATAGTCCACTCTTTGATATTCCTTAGCCATGTCATCTGTCGTTTGCAAGGGCCACCTTTACCCCCCATCTTACCGTCCGTTATCAGTTGTACGAAACTGTATCTTTCGTGCCTTAGAACGTGTCCGAGATAAGATGTTTTTCGATTCTTTATTATTTCTAAATATCTCTATAAATGTCCATACATATTTGGATTTCTTCGTTTCTCCTATTAGTCTAAAAGCCAGAGTTCCGCAGACTTGCGGTATAGTAGCAAAGTCATTATTAAAGCTAGTTATACTATTTCACCTGCCTTTGATGAAGTGGAGATTCACTATTCCCATCGAGGGTTCCTTCGGTCGTGCCCAGAAGCCGAAATACATAAAAATTGACTCTGAAAACGTGATCGCAGAATGTCTACCGTTTTAATATCTTAAAATATATAATTTTTTTTTCTTTAATAATTTAATAGCAGATACTTCTTTCGGTTCCTACTATTAGCACGACTGAAAAAGTATTTTCGTAATCCCATACTGTTATTTTGATTTAACGTTATTCAGATGACAATTAAAAAGTCAGTGTTAAAGGCCGCCGGCCTTTATAATTTCATAATGGCCGGCGGCCGTTAAGAAATCACTTGTTCAAATATTTATTTCAAAACATCATTCTGCTTATAATAACAACATTGAAATCTTGGTCCACAGCGAGTTGGGAGAATAAACCTCTGATTTTCATTTCGCATAGGCTAATAATACATCTTCATTAACCACCTTTGCATTCTTGCTTTTACGCCACATTTCAAAATTTTTATATTCTTTTTGATATCGCTCCTGAGTTATTTTCGGCAGTTAATCAACACTCGCTGCACTGCACATAATTCTCCCAATATTTCTAAAGGAATTTGATTTGGTTCCTCAATTTCATCCATGGTCGTCGTTAAAGCGAACTTGAGAACACAAAAAACTGACGTTATTTATAAAACTGTCAAACTGTTCTATGACAACAGAGTGCACGACGTTGGGATTTTTCTGTAGAATTGCGAGGTACGGGGTTTTTTCTTTCTTCGGAATCAAAATATAATCTTTCAACGGGATTACGAAAAAATTTTAACGAGACACACAGCCGATACGCAAATAACGGATTCGGTTAGTTATACAATATCCAACCTCATCCGTTATTTGCTACATATCGGCCTTGTTACGTTAATAACTATATGTGTCTGCCTGGATGTCACAACCGACCTGTCTGTTTGGTTTTTTTGAATATGTGTATGTAATAATAATATAAATCACATATGTCATTTTTAGCTTAGCTGAAATAACGCAAAGTTGTAAAAAATTTTCGCAGTTTTGAAATCCTATAAATTATAGTAGGAACGAAAAGAAGTGTCTATCATTAAGTTTTTACACAAAAAAATTATACTACTATGACACCTAGATATTTGCAGAATGTTAATGATATACATGGATATGAAACACGGCAGCGAAATAATTTTTATGTGAATTCCTATAACACCACACAGATGAATAACTCAACATTCAGTGAGGGTATCAGATTATATAACACTTTTCCAAAAAATATAAAAAACTCGAATAGTTATAGATGCTTTGAAAAATTGTTAATCAATTATGTTTATGAACATTTTTAAGTCTGTATACTCATACTAAAAAAATTGTGTTGTTAATAGCTTTTTATGCTAAATAAATATTATTATTATTATATTTTATGATATTAAAACGCCCGACATTCTGCGATCTCGTTTTCAGAGTCAATTTTTATGTTTTTCAACTTCTGAGCATGCCCAAAGGAACCCTTGATGAGAATAGTGAATCTCCACTTCACCTTTGGCAGGCGAAATAGTATACCTAGCATTAATAAGGACTTTGCTACTATACCGTAAGTCTGCGGAACGCTGGCTCTCAGTCTATATGATCAGTTCACGGAATTCTTAGTATACGTCAAATTATCCACATCTCGAAGCTTTCTAGTATACTAACTTATAGTATAAGCTTTGAAAGTCCAAGCTTCTATGCCTGAAAAAAGGATACTACTTACAAACGTATCAATTCAGCATGCGGTAGCGAATGGTAAGGCTAAGGTCTTCTGAAGTGAAGAACGATATCGTTTTCAAGAATGCGTTTCAGGCTTGCTCTATTCTGCTTTTCATCTTCTGATCTGGGTCCAGTGTTTTATTCATCTGATCCTTTACAGAGCTCTATTTTGCTCTTTATTTAGCGTTACTCTATCAGCAATATTGCTACCGCACATCAAACAGATCCTCAATTATATGCGGTATAAGGGAAATCTTTGAATGAATTATATCAGAGTTGGAATTATCCTGGAGCGAACGATATTGCATCGGTATGTTGACCCTCTTCTTCGCGTTGAACCGCCTTGAACAATTATTTGAATAGGACCTATGTGATTTTCATTACCTGGATATTTTCGAGGCTGGCTCTCATCTTCATCCCGGCATGTATATTCCATCAAAACATTGTTATCAGTATATATCATCCCCCTCGTAATTCAACTTATATTGTTTAACTCTATCGTTATTTTTTGTGTAGGTTATATCTTTCCTGAATTTCCAAATGAATATTATAGAGGGTATTCCATATAAAACTCTTCATTTGAATATTTAGTTGAACATAAAGTATTGAAAAAATCCAAAAATTGATTTTTAATAATTACTTGTTTTGTTGTTGCCACAATGTCTGTTTTAATTTTTGAAATTTCAAATAACCGTACAGAGAATGTGATATATCCTAAGAAAGATCTGACACCTACTTCGAATTCGTAAAAAATTCAAAAGGGAAAATTAACTTGAATTTTATAATTATAACTTGAAATTGATTTACAAAAGCTAGTACGGTCTCCTGATTTATGTCGTATCGATATTGCGGATATCAGAAATCGGTGGTTTTTGCAAATCATCCTGAAAATCTTTGAATTTTATCGTAGAGCACCTCACTGTGGCTTCGTTAGATATAACTGAGCAATAAAATTTTAGTATCGCACTTTATATTAATTTTAGCACCTGAAAGAAATGATTACAACAAGAAATTAAACCAGTGGGGTGATTGGAAGATTCGAGAAAACTTGTAAAAACTACATCAAATATTGAATTTATTCGGCAGGGTTGAATAATTTGGTTTTGTTTTTTTATTCAATGAGTTATCAGAATTTTCATGCCTTTCAAGTTCTAGGACTTTCAAAATCATCAATTTCAATTCTCTATTCTTTTTAAATATGAAAATCTTTCTTGAATGAATTATTATCATCTGGTAAATGATTGGAATAATGAGAATTTCTCTTATTGTTTTCAGAACAACGCTTTTGTTTTTTTCAGAATTTTGAGAACTTTAAAAAGTTTTCTAGTTATTCTTATCATTTATTAGATGAGAATCATTCATTGAATGAAAATATTGAGTAGAATACCAAGATTTTAGTATTCAGTTTCAGCTGAGGAAGCTACCATGTGGTGAAATGCCGCGTCATAGGTTAAACTTAGTCTTCTTCAAGTGCCCGTTTTCGGGTGTAGGCAACCTCTCTACAACTTTTCGTGTTGTGCGTGATACAATGATACAAGAATAGAAAGGACCTACAGTTTTACGACGGTTCCGAACGTCTTTAGAGAGGCTTTACTAGGCAGAATACTTCTCGGTGGTTTTCCATTGCCTTCCGAGAGGTGGCTCGTTAATTCGTTGGTTCGGCCGGGATTCGATCTGCCGACCTTCTGTTCAGTAGTCCAACGAACTGACCACCGAGCTACGGAGCCACAATTAACTTAGTATAGTAGTCCTTAAAATCAAACATATGAGATTCTTATGATATTGTAATGGATTTTAACTAAGTTACGACATCATTAATTCAAAACTCCAAACTTTTGAATGTAATAATACTAAATTCCAAAGATTCAGAATTTCTTCCTGAAAAATTGTAGAATTTAAATTTATTTTCACGAATCAGAGTCAGTGCCAAAACTCCCCATATAAAATGTAAATACACAAACATGCCAAGAAAAATAGAACAAGAAATAATTAAATTGATGTCCCCTCATAGTAAGAATCGACTCGATTTTGGAAAGTTTTTAAACCAGGATATAAAACGAAATATTCAAGTTTCATCTGTGATACCCTGTATACAATTTCATCAGTATTATTTTAACCTGAACATGAATTTTGTCGAATTTTGGAATACATTAGAAACCTAATTCTATTAAAATTGATGGCGGAGTAATTCTCATATATAGAGCCATACAGGATGAAGCATTAATCGAATGACGTTTTATATAAGTGACTATAAAATACCTAGACAGGTCGTAAAACAATAGCTAGTCTGGCTCGTATAACTATCTTGGCGCCATTAGGTCTGTATTCTGAAAGTTTTCGATATGTATAAATAGATTTCTGTCTCCATGTTAAAAAATTTCTAGCTAATATTTTCAGATTTAATGCTCTATTTCTTAACATAACTAACAGTTTATTAAAACAGGTAGTTAATATAAACGTGATAATGAACCGAGGGTATAGTGTAGGATACATTATACACTGAATACATACATGAGAACTATGTTTGTATGTCATGCCTCCATACATCATACAATATTTTGTGTAATTAAGATAGTGTGGTATAATATTATTTTTAGTACTTAGCTCTATTAATTTAAATTCACATTCTAATTGCGTTTTCGAGAGATTCACTATCGCTTGAAATATGTCTGCTTTTCTAGGAAAAAAAAAAGATTTTTCATGATATAAGATACGAATAAGGCCAATTCGACCTTCCTAGAATTGATAAATATGGAGCTATGGCAGTAATTGATGAAAATTAGGTATTTTGAAGCCTTCCCGGAGGAGTTTTTTAGCAGTTACTGAATATATATATATATATATATATATATATATATATATATATATATATATATATATATATATATATATATATATATATATATATATATATATATATATATATATATATATATATATATATATATATATATATATATAAAAATATATATATATATATATATATATATATATATATATATATATATATATATATATATACAGGCTTGCGATAAAGTATGGAACCAAGTAAATATCTTTCGAACGAAAAAGAGAATATTTATGAAATTTTGCAGGTGAGTCCAATGGCGCAAAATGCATCTGATGTGTGATTTTTTGTTGATAATATACTTCCGGTTGTACCGGAAATAGACCCTAAGTCGCTTATTTTAAATGGGATACCCTATATATTATCACATTTTTAGATTTTACTAATATTCTAGGCAGATTCTATGCATTATATCCTATACCTAAGTCTAAGCGTTTTTGACATATTTAGGTTTTTATGTCAAAAACGACGCTTGCAAGCCCTAATATAATTATCAGTTGTTCCTATAAGTAAGCCTTTTTTACTTACTTTGGGTTTAATTCCTTGTTGAGAAGGGCCTACTTCAATAGATTTTGTATAATATTTGGATAACTAGTCATACAGGGTGTGCAAAAAATAAGATCTAAAATGAGATTGAGAAAACTGACAAAAATCAATTCAACTTCTTCTGAGTTTTTTACATTACCGTAAAAAAACGTTCAGATAAACAAATTGATGTTGTGTGTATGCATATGTAGTAAGTGATAAACGAGTATAACGAAGATTTGAAATGTCAAATACGATCGTGGCTATCCTAGATCTAACTGTTTAACGATTGAATGCAAAATTGCCATATAAAAATATCAAATTGGCAATATTTCGAAAACTTCAAATTTTAGGTGAAGATAACCTCATACAAAGTTACCTTCTTTTTAAATGCTTAATACTACAGAATAAATAAAATGGGGGGTTTCCATTTGAAAAAATTGATTTTTGTCAGTTTTCTCAATCTCATTTTAGATCTTATATTTTGCATACCCTGTATAACTAGTTATCCAAATATTATTCAAAATCTATTGAAGTGAGTCCTATTCAACAAGGAATCTAACCCAAAGTAAGTAAAAAAGGCTTCCTTATAGGAAGAATTGATAATTATATTAGGGCTTGCAATCGTCGTTTTTGACATAAAAACCTAAATATGTCAAAAACGCTTAGACTTAGGTATAGGACATGATGCATAAAATCTGCCTAGAATCTTAGGTAGAATTTAAAAATGTAATAATATATAGGGTATCTCATTTAAAATAAGCGACCTAAGGTCTATTTCCGGTACAACCGAAAGTATATTATCAACAAAAATCATACATTAGATGCATTTTGCGCCATTGGACTTACCTGCAAAATTTCATAAATATTCTCTCTTTCTTTCGAAAGATATTTACTTAGTTCCATACTTTATCGCAACCCTGTATATATATATATATATATATATATATATATATATATATATATAAATATATATTAATATAATTATATATATATATATATATATATATATATATATATATATATATATATATATATATATATATATATATATATATATATATATATAAATATATACATATGTATTAACATATATATATATATATATTATATATATATATATATATATATATATATATATATGAAAAACTTGGTTCACGGAATAAACCGCGTAAAAGATTTGAAAAATCTCGACGTTTCGGCTCCTTTTGCGAAGCCATCTTCAGGAGAATTAGAAGGTAAATAATTCAGACTCGTGGCCTCAATCTGCCTACTCCACGAATCGAAATAGTAGGAATCGGAAACAATACGATTGCGTGGTCTCAACCTGCCTACTCCACTAACCGTACTGCTTCCTGTCAACTCTGAAGTCTCAACTTGCCTACTCTTCAGAGTCAACTGACGGGCCGATCGTCGCGTGGCCGTATTTATAGGGGAGGGGGGCAGGTACTCACGCTCATCAGTGCGGGATGCACTCTGATTGGGCGTTACATGGCGTCCACTGAGAAGTGGTTTCCATGCTGATGGGAGTCTGTGACTGTCATCTCTGGTGTTCAAACAATTTGGACGTTTTTCTATTTCTACAGCTTCACGGAAAATTCGGGATTTGAAAGATCGGACGGGAGCAATAGTTCTTGTATTGGGGAAATCGATAATGTGGCCTGTTTGGGTGTGATGTTGGGAAAGGGCGTTGGAGATATCTGAGTGTCTTACTGAAAGTGAATGTTCTTTGGCACGGACCTGAATTCGACGGTTTGTTTGTCCTATATAAGAACGAGGACAATTGGAACAGGGAATCTTTTAAACACCGTGATTTTCGTTAGGAATTCTATCTTTGACGGATCTGAGCAGATGGGATGTTTTTTGTTGAGTGGTGAATATTGTTTTGATGTTCGTGTTTTTGAGAGATCTTGCGATCTTATCTGTTACTCCTTTGATGTAAGGAAGAAATAATTTAGGTGTAGATTCTTGTTCAGTGGGATTGGAAGGAGGTAGAGGTGGGGTGATGTTTGTGTGTTTGCGTATGTTCTTGTTGATTTGATATGTGTTGTAACCGTTCTGTAATAATATATGTTTTAGAGTATTGAGTTCTGATTCACGGTGTTCGTCGTCAGATAGTCGAATGGAGCGGTGGATTAGGGTATTAACTACAGAGTTAAGTTGAGAAGGATGGTGGTGAGACTGGGCGTTCAGATAACGGTTTGTATGGGTGGGTTTACGATAAACTGAATAGGAGAAGCCTTGGGATGGAAGTTTTTTGACCGTGACATCGAGGAATGGCAGAGACCCATCGTTTTCCACTTCCATCGTGAATTGGATACTTGGATGTATGCCATTTAAATGATTCAAGAAGTGGAGCAACGAGTCTCTGCCATGGGGCCAGATCGCAAAGACATCGTCTACATAACGTAGCCAGCATGATGGTTTAAGGTCGAATGACGAGAGAGCTTGGGTTTCGAAATGTTCCATGAAAATATTGGCCATGACGGGGGAGAGAGGGGATTCCATTGGGGCTCCCTTAATTTGTCTGAAGAAATTGCCTTGAAAGATGAAGTAAGTGTTGGCCATGCAGTGTTTGATCAGGGATAGGTTGTCTGGGGATATTTGATGTTTCTTGTCTAGGATGGAAAGTGTTTCTTCAATGGGGATATTTGTAAATAAGGAGACAATATCAAAACTTACAAGGAGATCTGTTGAGGTAAAGAGTTTTTGACGTATGACTGGGTTTGTTCGGCAAGGGGTTGAAGGGTTTTGGCGAGATATTTCGCAAGAGGATGTGTTGGACAATTGTAAGCGCTGACAATGGGTCGAAGTGGAATATTAGGCTTGTGAACTTTGGGTAGACCATAAATTCGAGGGGTTCTAGAAGATATTTCTCTTGGGATTAGTGACTTTTTTATTTCAGGTGGGAGATTCGATTGGTTGATACGAGATTTTGTGGTTTTCTCCAGGTATGTTGTCGGGTCATGAGGGATACGCTTATAGTCGGGGGTGTCTAGAAGATTGGACATTTTATCGAGGTAAGATGAAGTGTTAAGAATGACAGTGGCATTGCCTTTATCGGCTGGGAGGACGACTAAATTTTGGTTATTGTAAAGTTCTTTGAGAGATTGTCTCTCAGAAAAAGTGAGGTTGGGACGGGGTGGCCGACTTGTACGAAGAATTTTGGCGATGTCATGCCTGGCAGTTTCCGCTTGATCTGTTGGAAGATGGGAAATTGCTTCTTCTGTTTGAGAGATAATAGTTTCTATGGGGATGGATTTAGGTGTGATGGAATAGTTGAAACCTTTCGAGAGTGCTTTTGTCGCGATCTCGGAAATTGGGGTGTCAGAATAATTGTGAACAATGGAGGAGGTATAAGATGAAGATGATTTTTGTGGTTTTTGGGAATTGATGAGTTTGGCTAGTTTATTTTTCTGGGTTAGGGTCTTTTGGTCGGAAAGATGTTGTGCCTTGGAGTTGGATAGACGATCAAAAGTATCCCATAGGATTGGATGGACGTGGAAAGAGTGAAGGTGATGGAAAGTTTTGAGAAGTAGTTCGTTAGTGTGATTTAGGTTGCGTCTGGTAGTGTGAATGGAATCTCTAAGGAGGGCAAAACTTGTTCTATTGAGAATTCGGGTTATAGAGGGGGATTTTGTATGATGCTTGAGCTGTAGAAATTTGGGAATGACACGATGGTCACGACATGATTTCAGAAAAGTGAGGTCACAGAGGAGACGATGTTTTCGGGATAAAAGGGAAGAATAGGATTTTGTGATTGAAAGAAATTCCTCTCCGTAG
Organism: Cynegetis impunctata; assembly: GCA_030704885.1. Taxonomy (NCBI): domain Eukaryota; kingdom Metazoa; phylum Arthropoda; class Insecta; order Coleoptera; family Coccinellidae; genus Cynegetis; species Cynegetis impunctata. Next base: position 255,889 of record JARQZK010000008.1, on the reverse strand, counting down.
AGGCGTATAAAATGTTGTTCAGAAAGATTTCCGCGGTCGGAAGTATTTGAAAAATTCCGTGAACCAAGTTTTTCAAATACTTCCGACCGCGGAAATCTTTCTGAACATATATATAGATATATATATATATATATATATATATATATACATACATATATATTAATATATATATATATATATATATATATATATATATATATATATATATATATATATATATATATATATATATATATATATATATATATATTTATTCGAATTATTGTTGCCTGTGAACTATTTCTAATCTCTTGATAATTATTAGCAATAACAGGCTTGTTGAATATTAAAAAACGCGATTTTAAAAAAGTTTTGATAAAGTCACGAATGTCATGGCGAAACGTCAACTTTTTAATAAAATCGAGTTTTTTAAGATTCAACAAGCCTGTTATTGCTAATAATTATCAAGAGATTATATATATATATATATATATATATATATATATATATATATATATATATATATATATATATATATATACATATATACGGCTCTCATCAGACCAAATGATCTGGAATTTTGAACCGTTGTCCTTAACACAAAATTTGGATAAATTCAGTGAAAATTTCAGTATCTTCAAATATTGGGGAAGCGAGCAGCGGGAAGGTGCATGAGCAAAAGATTGTAAAACCGTTTGCAAAAAATGTAGGAATTAATCATAAACGACAAATCCGGAATTGAACTTTTAGCTATTTGAAGGGTGCATGGTGCTACAAAAAAAGCAGTATTGTTTAAGGTCCCCCACAGTGCTTCCAGATTTAGTTAGAAGGTTTAAATTTCATACGTATATTGAGGTGATGTCAGGAAAATACACTTTTCTAGTTCATTTTTTTCCGTTAATTTTGATGTAGAGATTTCCCGGATTTTGTGGTTTAGCTCAAATCAACAGCTACTATAGAATGAGTAAGAGGGTTAATAATTCATTACATAAAGTGAACAAGAAAAATTTTTCTTCTTTTATACTTTTCATAAATTGATTATTGAAAAGGGGGAAATATGACCGGGATCCAGGTAAAAATTTTGTCAATTATTTCCTTCCGAACGATAATTGGTGAGACGCATCAGGAAATAGTATTAATAAGCCACGTGAACATTAACTGCGGTTTCGTGGGTGTGATAGGCGGAAAATTCCAATGAAAGTTATATAATTTCTTGATGAATTCTAAAATGTCTAAACGTAACTTCAAAGAATGAATAGAGTAAGGAAAACACAGAACACAGAGCTGAGCGTAGAGCAAAAAACAAAATTGCGTATTGGTTGAGAATACTAGATTTTCATTGAAAAGTACTGAATTTATTAGGATTTTTTTCAAAATTCCAACCCTATAACACAATAGGGCCTTCGTAGCCAGGTCATCGGTGTAACATAGACCCTTTAAGCGTATTTCACTAAGGAAAGAGTGATTGAGTGAATATTTTATTCTTCATGCGTGGGAGGCTACCATCGCTCATTCCACCCATAAAACAGTAGCTGATGTTCACTAAGCTTTATGATACATAGCCCAGTCAATCTAGGTAAAATAAAAATAAAAAATCTTATAGTTCTGAAAATTGGCCACAATGTTCTCTGGGCCTCGCTCTTGAACATATCTAAAAACCCCATATGTAGGGGGTGCGCAACATGCCGCCATTTTGAATTTCAAGTCCCTTTTTTCGTTTTTTCTCAATATCTCGCAAACTATTAACTTTCTCACAATCACTTATCGTTGCAAAATTATAGCTTATTGAATTTCCTACAAAAAAGCTATGTAAAGTATATACATAAGAGAATGGCTTCTGAAAGTTTTTTTTTAAATTCTAGTGTATAATCAGTGTGTATTAGGTTGATAAAATGACGTGTATAAGTAGATCAATATACTGTTTCATGAGACACACCAATCGAAAGTACTGCACCCATAATGTAGCCGTGGGACCATTTTGAAGTATTCTGTTCAACTCTTGGCTGAATGCAGACGCAAGTTGTTCTTCTTCTGATTCTTCATCCATGTTTGATATGGTGAGTGGTTCAGTAAGGAAACTTGATAGTAAGCACTTAATGTTCTCCTGCTGGTCTTCGGCTACGCCCAAGCGTCATTCCTTCGATCACCTGCTTCAATGATGTGAGTTTTCATCTCCATTGTCCGAACTTTATAAACTTGACGCCGCTTACGAGGCTCTCTCTTTCGCTGTTTTTCGAGAAAAGCATCATCAATTGTTTCACAACAATAAAGGAATTTGTGCTTGAAGTCAAATGACTGCTGTCTTGACCTCAACAGGGAGCCCGATGTCGATGGCTCATCTGTTTTCTTCAGGTATGCCTCAATAGAGGTCTTTCTTATATAGTTTTTTTTGCAAGAGCCATGCATAACTAAAGTAGTCAGCCCTGCTAGCTTTTTTGCTTTTCCATCTTTCCTTTGCAAGCTAGCCTCTTTCAAACCTTGCAGCCCCTTTGCACCAACATTCACTTCATTTCCTCCACCCTTCTGAACCTCCCCGTCACAAACAAAACACTTTAAACAATTTGTCTCTTCCATTTTACTACTTAATAAAATAAAATAGCAAATTAGGATAAAAATATTAAGCAGTCAGTTGAAAAAACAATGAAAAATCCAGAGACAATCCAAATGTAACAAAGATATTTTCAAATCAGTAACAAATAAATCCGAAAACGAGCCTAGGTCGAAACAAATAATATATGCGGAACCTACGGAGCCTATACGAAGTTTACGAGTGGGGTGCATGAATCCTCATCATTTGACCCCTTTTTCAGAAACTACGCTCTTATTTAGATTTACTTTTAAAAGAATTGAATCAATTTGTAAATACTGATTTATTATATCTCGTGTGAAATGACTAATGAATAAACAAGTTGAAAAACAAAAAATGTTTGTACTACATTTTTTACTCCTTCTCAGCATAACTTAGGGAACTGATCAACCAAGTATCCTTAGGGCCACTAATTCATTCCTAGCTTATGGATTGAATAGTAGTAAATGTGTGACAATAAATGTGATTAAACGGACATGAGGAATGAGTATGATATAGAGAGCAACATGTGATTTTCCCTATTTCGCCCATTGTTGAACCCCCCTTCCCTCTCTTGCGACCCTCCTCCCACCCCCTTCTCACTTAATCTATGCGGCGTACTTAAGGTAGGTAGTAAATGATCAGTTTCCAGTAAAAATACTGGAATTAAAAAAAAAATTCTTTCAGAAGCGATTTTCTCCCCTCGGAAACTAGGCTTTCTGGACTCATTTACTTATACATTTGAATATCTCGCAAACGGTTAAAGCTAGAAAACAACTTTACGAACGTTTTCTGTAGGAAATTGAATGAGCTTCAATTTTGTATAGACAAGTGGTTGCAAAAAAGTTGATAGTTTGCGAGATATTGAGGAAAAAACGAAAACAGGGATTTAAAATTCAAAATGGCGGCATGTTGCGCAACCCCCACATATGGGGTTTTTGGATATGTTCAAGAGGAAGGTCCAAAGAACATTGTGGCCAATTTGCAGAACTATAAGATTTTTTATTTTTATTTGGCGATTTTGGTAGTAGATTGACTGGGTAACAACTCTCTGCTGTATTCCACCAATTATTGCTTGGGAAGAACTTGGTCATGTAAATCTGTTACTGGCTCCCGGACTATTAGTGACGGAGCTCTACAAATCACGTCTTTGGTTCGTTTTCCTTCAGATTCTTCATATTTATTATATGTTCTGAAGACTTATAGACTTATTTTAGTTATAGTGGTTAGTTTTAATTGTCATTATTTTTATTTATTCATCTATATTGACTATAGTTTAATTGAATACTATGATAGTTGAAATATGAATGTAAGAGAATTTGTGGCTTCCCGTTTGCTTTTTTCTCCAAAATTTATTAGTATACAAGCTATAAAACGTTTCGTCGCACACCAACGCTTACGTGATTGAACACGATCGAGCATTTCAATCTGCTGCTATGAGAGTTTTCTTTAGCTTTTTTTCTGCAGTGTAACAGTTACAATATCCCATTCCACTAATAGAGTACGTGACTTGGTAACATGGAGTTTCTCTGGAAATTCTCTTCCTTCATTTGCTAATTCGATGAGCTCAACGCATGAATGCCATAGAAATCGTGCACAAGAGAATTCCAGTAAAATTCGAATAATACTTACGCTTTACTGTGAATTTTTTTTAAATCTCACTCGATTTTAATGACTTATGACGATGTAGATATTAAATTCCTCTGATAACGAACAATTTCATGACTTAGAAGAGCTAGTTTTCATATTACAAAATATGAAAATGTGCTCTATTTTAAATATTAAATTATTTTCCATTTTGAAGAATTTTGAAAATATGATTTTTGTTATGAGATATTGATTAAGTCAACTTTTTTTATGTCATTAGCTGTCAACTAGCTTGAAGATGCTTGACTAGATTATCGGTTCTCATACATTTCTAAAAATTAATTCGATATTGCTATTTTAAAAATGTTCAAAATGTCCTGAATTTTATGACAAAACCTCATAAAACCAACTTTATTGAACATTAAGAAAACCGACTATATTAAACAGTTAACATTTCATCCTTGAGTCCGTGACTTTCTCAAAAGTTTCTAAAGATTGAAATAATATTCACATTAACCGGCTTGTTTTTACAAAGAACATTCAATGTCATATGTAACCATCATGTTTCACAAAAGAATTCACACAAACATATATATATATATATATATATATATATATATACATATATATGATGAACAAAATTAAATTTGAATTTACTACGTTTATTATCACAAAATATTTTGAAAAATTTTAACACTGCGATTGCAATTTCGGTCACTAGACGACCATCATCGGGCAGATTGAGTTAAGAACTGAATACAGAATTAAGTGTAGATTTGCGCTTACAGGTGGGAAAGAGTTATTGCAGGTACCTAAATAGACAAGAGGGGCATATTTCAAGAAGGGCTAATCGAGTGAATTTCCCAAATTGGTACAATACAATGTTCTTAGAAAGGTCGTTATTGTTTGAATACACTAAATATAGGGGAAGATATCAAGTCAATCTGGTCGTTCAGCAAGATATCTTTTGCATTATGATTGAGTTTAAAAGTTTCTAATGATTCTAAGTAAGTAAGTTTGGTTCCTTTTGGTAATTTGTGCATGATTTGAAAATTATCTATTTGTGGAAATGGGTGATGGTTTTCACGGCAATGATTTGAAAACGTCGAATCCGTTTTATTTTTCAAAAAAGATTGTTGGTGTTCTTTAAATCTTGTCTTGAACGATCGACCAGTCTGACCTATATATACTCCTTTACATACAGGACAAATCAACTTATAAACTCCTGAACTTTCAAATTTTGAATCGATATCTTTGGCATTGAATAAAAATCCTGAAAGTTTCGTATTAGGTTTGAAAGCAATTTTAGTATTACATTTAGGTATGACATTGACACAAATAGATAATTCTCAAATCATGCACAAATTGCCAAAAGGAACCAAACTTACTTACTTAGAATCATTAGAAATTTTTAAACTCAATCATAATGCAAAAGATATCTTGCGGAACGACCAGATTGACTTGATATCTTCTCCTATATTTAGTGTATTCAAACAATAACGACCTTTCTAAGAACATTGTATTGTATCAATTTGGGAAATTCACTCGATAAGCCCTTCTTGAAATATGTCCCTCTTGTCTATTTAGGTAGGTACCTGCAATAATTCTTTCCCACCCGTAAGCGCAAATTCTATACTTAATTCTGTATTCAGTTCTTAACTCAATCTGCCCGATGATGGTCTAGTGACCGAAATTGCAATCACAGTGTTAAAATTTTTCAAAATATTTTGTGCTAATAAACGTAGTAAATTCAAATTTAGTTTTGTTCATCATGTTAAATTATCAAGTAGTAACGACGGATTCCATCAACTATATATATATATATATATATATATATATATATATATATATATATATATATATATATATATATATATATTTTTATATATATATATATATATATATATACATAGTTATATATATATATTATAATAGTATATATATATATATATATATATATAGATATATATATATATATATATATATATATATTCGCTAGAGTAATACCTTTCAGCAATTTGCAACGATATCGAGGATGTTGGATTGGGACAATATTTGAATAGAAAATGCGTCATATGAAACGATCGTTGTGAACGTGATCTTGCATTATCAGGCCCATGGTATAAGCTTATCGAAGATTTTTCTCGATAGTGCAGTCGGTTATTTGTTTTCGTCCTAAAGAGAGTTCATCAATTCAAGAGATGGACTCAGAAACTTCATCTCTAAAACCACTTTGCGAATTTTATATATTACTTACTATCTCTTGTATGTTATATTTTTTATGGACAAATTGTAGACATATTCATGAGATTATTACTACTGTGCATCCTCTTCCACTCAATTGCATAAATTTTGGAACTTGTTGGTAAAATTCAATATTGATTATATTATTCCCATTCATCAAGTAAGCAGGTTCATCTTATGCTGATTCAAAACCATCTTATACTGATATAACATTTGAAAAAATGTCTTAGCAACAAGATCCAAGCTTGTTGAATATTATTTTATGTGAAACAAGGAATTAAATATCTTCAAACAGCTACCTGCCAACAATAATAATTATACTCCTAGTTTAAAATCGTCAGGCAATAAACCATGTGTACCAATTATCTATATATATATATATATATATATATATATATATATATATATATCTATATATATATATTTATATATATATATATATATATATATATATATATAATATATATACAGTATGGTGCAAATGAAAGGAATAAATTCGTTATTTCGTAAACCGGCGACTTTAAGGAAAAAAATCCTGAAACCCGTCGATTTTTATTTTAAAACGGGCTATTCGTAAGGATACCTTTCTACTTTTGACGTCATCTATGCGAGCGTGATGACGTCATCGCTGAAATTTTTAAATGGAAATGTGGGTGTTGTAATACATTATTTGAAAGGTCTTTTGAATACCTATTCAGCCATCAATATGTACAGTAATTGATTTTTGTATTTGTTTGAAAAATTAATAAAATTTCAGTTTTTACCTTTTTTAAAAATCTAGTTACCTTATCAACATCAACATTGGCACTTTGACATAATTAACTTTCTGTCAAGTGATTGATAGTATTATTGTATTAGACGAATTCAAAAAGTCTTTGTATCTATCAACATGAAGCTGACTGAAACGCAAAGAATTGAAAAATTCTAATCATGATTGGTCGTGGAGATGAAGCACGTATGCAGAAAGAAGTATGTGCGTTATTTAATAATAAATATTCCAACCGAGAACCAATTTCACAATCCACTATAAGCAAAATTGAGAAGAAATTCAGAGAAACGGACCATGTCAAAGACCTCCCTAAAGGTAGTAGAAAACCAATATCAGAAAACAAACAACTAGATGTTCTGTTAGCCTTTCAAGATAATCCCCAGTTCATGGCAAGTAGCATTAGATAATGACATGGACCATTCAACAGTTCTTAGAAAGCTAAAGAAGGAAAAGTTGCATCCCTACAAAGTAAGTTTAGTACAAGAGCTAATGGAAGATGACTTTGATAAACGAATTGAGTTTTGTGAAATTATAATGGAACAAAATAACAGAGATCCGATGTTTTTAAAAAAGGTTATTTTCTCGGATGAAGCTACATTTCTACTGAACGGCCATGTCAATCGTCAAACTTATCGGTACTGGGCTACGGAAAATCCACACTGGATGCAAGAGTACCGTACTCAATACCCAGAGAAAGTTAATGTTTGGGCGGGAATAATAGATAATAGGATTATTGGACTATACTTTTTTCGAAAGAAACCTTAACAGGGTCCTCGATATTTTGAAATTTCTTCAAAACTTCTTGCTACCCGAATTGAACCGGCTGTTTCCAAACAGAAATATTTATGGCTGCAGCAAGATGGTGCGCCTCCACACTATGCTGTCTTGGTGCGCAACTATTTGAACAACGTCTTTCCAAATCGGTGGATAGGTCGAAGAGGAACAATAGAATGGCCGCCCAGGTCACCTGATTTGACTCCTCTTGATTCGTTTTTATGGGGATACTTTGAGAAGCAAAGTGTACCAAAATAAACCACAAAATATCAATGAACTCAAATAATGGATACGTATTGAGGTTGCACAAATAACTCCGGAAGTTTTTAGAGAAGGGTTCTAGAAGAGTTCGTGGCACGTCTTTCTCATTGTATTTTAGCTGAAGGTAAAACAATTTGAGCACTTAATTTAGGTTCGATGTATTTAATGAGTAATACATATTAAATATTTATTATAAAATTTTATTAATT
>JARQZK010000008.1:217500-242500 GCA_030704885.1 Cynegetis impunctata | reverse complement strand
ATATATTTTTCCCTGTGCATATTGGCATTTCCAGATCTTATTATGTAGTTATTCCTTAATTTACTTTACTCCACAGCTTCTCCAAATGGAATTAGAATGTTGAACATTGGTACGTAGATTGAGTTTATATTGAAATACGATCATTTGTGGATATTAATCGCGCTATTTTGTTTTAATCATATGAATTAGTTTCTAATTTTGTTCACTATTTGCGTGGTTATATGTATATATATATTTATATATATATATATATATATATATATATATATATATATTTATATATATATATATATATATATATATATATATATATATATATATATATATATATATATATAATATATATATAGTATATTCATATTATATATATATATATATATATATATATATATATATTATATGTATATATATATATATTATATATATATATATATATTAGGAGGCAGATAATGATTCAAGTTGATATTCAAATAAAAAAAATATTTTTCTAATTTTATTCAACAAAATATAGTTATTACGATCCAATCACATTCTATGGCATTGATAACTTTAATCTTAACCAACAGGAAAGATTTTTCCGTTGGAAATTTGTTTCATTAATGAGCTTATAACACGCAAAGTTAAATTTCATAAGTTCTGCCTGTGAAAACGTGTTAACTTCAACACGGGAGTTTTCGATAATGAAGCAGATTAAAATTAATGAGATGGAAAGTTGAATTTGCATTTGAAGTTCAGTTATTTAGTACGCTTGGCTCAATCAGTAATTTAAAGATAGTTTAAAAGTTATTACGTTCAAAAAAATGTTTCACTAAAAATTTTATAATTTTGATTACCAAATAATACAATGTAAAGAGAATGTTTTTTCATATTTTTGAATGGCAACTATTTGAAAAAATTTCATTTTTTCAAAATCAGTATCATTATGGAAAATTTACTATATTACTGGTAGCTGAAGCTATAATTTAAGAAACTCACTTCTGATATAACTGGATACTTTTAAGTTTCTATAATAAGCTGGTTGCAAAATGGAGAAAAATGCAATTATACTTATTGTTTATTTTCAACAGAGATTGTATTTTTGATAACATTCCTAAGTTTTTATGAAACTGCTATTCTCGCTTATTACACGAATCATAACTTAGTCAATGTTGAGCAATTTCACAAAATCATAATACTCTCAGGAAATTTTTAATTCGAATAGCCTTCAATTCAAGATTTTCAATTCACCTCCATTACAATGTGTTGATTATTATTGAATTTCACTCGAGTTGTACAGTTATTTTCATGAATAGATTGATTATAACGGAGTAGTTGATGAGAAACATAATTTTGATGAGATTATTCAATGAATATAATGCCGTCCATTTATCTTTTATTAGCAACAACATGCTGTAAACGAAACAGCAAGCGACGAAATCGTTTTTTAAACATTAATAGACTGTTATTTCTTATAAAGAAAATAAAGTATAAGAAAAAACAGTTCAGATACAATATAAATATATATATATATATATATATATATATATATATATATATATATATATATATATATATATATATATATATATATATATATATATATATATATATATATATATATATATATATATATATATATATATATATATATATATATATATATATATATATATATATATATATATATATATATATATATATATATATATAGAAGATTTATGCGGTCGGAAGTATTCGAAAAACTTGGTTTACGGAATGAACCGCGTAAAAGATTTGAAAAATCTCGACGTTTCGGCTCCTTTTGCGAAGCCACCGTCAGGAGAATTAGAAGGGAAATAATTCAGAATCGTGGCCTCAATCTGCCTACTCCACGATTCGTATTAGGAGGAATCGGAAACAATACGATTGCGTGGTCTCAACCTGCCTACTCCACTAACCGTACTGCTTCCTGTCAACTCTGAAGTCTCAACCTGCCTACTCTTCAGAGTCAACTGACGGGCCGATCAATCAATCAATCAAAATACGTTTATTCAAGATTTCTGGGGGGATGGGGTACATTTTTGTTATCCAGCTAAATATTTTATTGTGGGAAGTTATAAGGTTTTGCAACCTTCTTCAACCCTGGCTTTACTTAATTAATTCTATAACATTTACAATATTAATAAAAATCCTAATTTTCCTATCGGGGAATGCGGCTGCGGCCGACTTTTTTGCTAATTACGTGCCATTCGGTCCAAGGTCAATATATTTCAACTGACATTAGATGGTAAGGGAAACCACAGAAAACCTTTACCCACGCAATGTACTGATATTCTTAACTTTATTATATATAATTTATAAAAATGGTTTGACAATAGATACATTTGCTGACGTTTCGCGCACTAACCGAACCGCACTCGGTTTTTCGGAGCGGATTGACTTTTCGCGCACTGTCGACGCTACTCGCACTTTCGGCACTACTCGCACTATCGACGTTTCGCGCACTTTCGGCACTACGCGCACTTTTTCGGGTCAGCGGATTAGGAGTGGTATGTCCTCTAGGTGGTCGAGGACTTCATCAGGAGGGTCCTGAAGCACTTGGAGGATTCTGGAAGGAGGGAAAGGAAACCTTTTCTTCGGCCTTCTGCAGAGAACTCTTCGTCGACGGTGCCACGGCGTCATGAGCGTCGATCGGGCTTCGATGTTGGGACCGTGCAATGTACGTTGGGCGTATCGAGCTTGGAGATTTTGGAGGTGTTCGAAAATGGGGGGAATGTTTACGTGATCGTGTACTAGGTGTGACGGATAACGTCTGTCTAGACGGAAAATACTACGGCAGATTGCTTTTTCGCAGCTCTCCACTTCCTCAAAATCCACTTTTTGATTATCAAAAAGTGGATTTTGAGGAATTTGGAAAATATTTTCTAGATGTTGTTTAAACAAATTTGCTTTTTCTAAAGGTTCTATTATAAATTGATTATCTGGAGTTTTTAAGGCAAGTATTTGAGTTTTTCTGGATCCTGAAAGAATTTTGAATTTACGCCAGAATTCTTTGCCGTTTCTGAAGTCAAGTTTCGACGTAGCGTCGGACCACTTTTCTTCTTTGAAACGGTTAGTTTCCCGGCGTATTGTTGCCGAAAGTCGATTATATTCAGTTTTAATAGCGGCGTCTCTTGTTCTAAGAAATAAACGATAGAGACGTCGTTTTTGTTTAATAATTTCCACTATGAACGGAGGCAGGGGAGGGCGGTGAATGTTTATTGTTTTCTCTGGAGCAGAGGTGTTAAATGACTGTGCAATTAATTGAGTGAAATTAACAATAGTATTATCTAATTCATGGGTATTCAGAATTTCTGGCTGAACGTGGCCGTATTTATAGGGGAGGGGGGCGGGTACTCACGCTCATCAGTGCGGGATGCACGCTGATTGGGTGTGACATGGCGACCACTGAGAAGTGGTTTCCATGCTGATGGGAGTCTGTGACTGTCATCTCTGGTGTTCAAACAATTTGGACGTTTTTCTATTTCTACAGCTTCACGGAAAATTCGGGATTTGAAAGATCGGACGGGAGCAATAGTTCTTGTATTGGGGAAATCGATAATGTGGCCTGTTTGGGTGTGATGTTGGGAAAGGGCGTTGGTGATATCTGAGTGTCTTACTGAAAGTGAATGTTCTTCGGCACGGGCCTGAATTCGTCGGTTCGTTTGTCCTTATAAGAACGAGGACAATTGGAATAGGGAATCTCATAAACACCGTGATTTTCGTTAGGAATTTTATCCTTGACGGATCTGACCAGATGGGAGAGTTTTTGTTGAGTGGTGAATATTGTTTTGATGTTTGTGTTTTTGAGAGATCTTGCGATCTTATCTGTTACTCCTTTGATGTAAGGAAGAAATAATTTAGGTGTAGATTCTTGTTCAGTGGGATTGGAAGGAGGTAGAGGTGGGGTGATGTTTGTGTGTTTGCGTATGTTCTTGTTGATTTTATATGTATTGTAACCGTTCTGTAATAATATATGTTTTAGATATTGAGTTCTGATTCACGGTGTCCGTCGTCAGATAGTCGAATGAAGCGGTAGATTAGGGTATTAACTACAGAGTTAAGTTGAGAAGGATGGTGGTGAGACTGGGCGTTCAGATAACGGTTTGTATGGTTGGGTTTACGATAAACTGAATAGGAGAAGCCTTGGGATGGAAGTTTTTTGACCATGACATCGAGGAATGGCAGAGACCCATCGTTTTCTACTTTCATTGTGAGTTGATGGATACTTGGATGTATGCCATTCAAATGATTCAAGAAGTGGAGCAACGAGTCTCTGCCATGGGGCAGATCGCAAAGACATCGTCTACATAACGTAGCCAGCATGATGGTTTACTTTTACGCGGTTCATTCCGTGAACCAAGTTTTTCAAATATATATATATATATATATATATATATATATATATATATATATATATATATATATATATATATATATATATATATATATATATATATATATATATATATATATATCTCTGCTCAGCTTTACAATCAGGCATTCTTTGATACTATTCCAGAGTAGGTACCACAAGACATAGGTACATGTGCAGAAGCTGTCAACAAAACAAAAACATTTCATAGGCATGCATATTTCATAAGTATATCTGTCATTATATATACACACTCATATAAATAAAATTCATATACCATTGAGAATCCTATAATTTATTATTATTTACTAGACAAATATACCTCAATTAGAGGTAAATATGGAAAATCGGAAAACCTTCACTGAACAAATTCTACGAATATAAAAAAACAGTTGAATAACATATCACGTGAAAACCTGCAATTGCTATGACATAAAAGTATAATTATAAATTCTTCTCTTAAAAGATTTGGAATAGTCATTCCATTTTCAATTTGTTTGCATTTGAAATATTTCGAATAATATGTTCTTCATCAATTTCATGAGGTTTTTCTCTTAAGTGAGAAATAGATAGACCAAAAAAAAAGTAAAGTTGAAGATACCAGGCGTCAAATTCTCTTCATTTTTCCTAAATGGTATGAATTAAAATTTTTCCAACCTATCACCTTCTCTGTATTTTCTCTGGAATAAGTCTTCACCTGCATACCGCTTCACACTTTCATTTGAATCTTACATTGTTATGAAATATGAACGCCTCTATGTCAGATCCCAATAGCAAGTTTACACCCAAAAACGACACTCAGACCTGAAAACCATTCGCAAATTCTTCGATCCTCTCTAGCGCACTAATTTCCAACCGTAAAATAGACTCCAAACACATGTACTACATTCCAAAGGGAACAGGACCAGCGCAAAATATAAAAGCTTCATAGGAAACTCATTCCTATTCATGCTGCTACCTAATACTAATCATTAATTATCTGTTAATGTAGTAAATCACTGGATAAGATACAGCTGTAAACGTTGACAATGAAACGTTCCTCTAATCGTGGATTTTACAAGGATTAGAAATGTTCATCGTGACGATAAGGAGCGACATCTTTAATGAAACACCTTTCGCCAAACCGCAAGAGCTGCGAAATTAATATATCATTATTACATTAATACTGTTACTCGAACAAACAGTGTCGTATTACTCAGAGATGTTTAAAACAAACAGTGTCGGATTGCTCAGAGATGTTGATATATACAGAATAACTAGACATCCATGTCTCCACTACTAGTTACTTTGAAGTATTAGCAAAATTTAAATGAAGCCTGTGTATCATTTTTAATTAACGTAACAACATAATTAGTAGAAAACCTAATCAAGTTGTCAATTTTATTCCAAAAATAATTCCAAAATGTAATTCTTCAAAAGTTTTGACTATAAGATAAATAATTAGAAATGTTTTTTTTCTTTTTGTTTATTGAATCGTTTGGGAGAAATCAATTTTAAAACTTCTCTTATCAGCTTCGGATAAAGACTATAAGCTGAAATTAATTCACGTCACTTCTATGATTTTTTTTGCAATAATGTCAAATCTATAGGAATATACACAAAGAGTTATAGTCTTCAAGTTTAGCATTGGCAAAAATGGATAGAAGTAATTCCAAGAGATTCCTGAATAATCATTGCTTTACGAGTATTTTTTTTTCTATATTTGGAAACATTTAGAAGGGCGGAACCAACATAACAAAAAGTATTTAACAATCAAATCATGAAAAACATGCTAGTCGACCATGGTCGATTTCATACATTACATAAAGTGAACATGGAAAATTCTTTAATAATTTTAAAAAATTATCAAACAACTTTCCAAGGAAGCTGGTTATACGTATTCAGCAACGCAAAATCTGCATTCACAATCGAACGGTGAATTATAGAAACTGTCAAGTCACCCCGACTCAAAATCTGCATACAGCTGTTTCGATCTTATTAGATCTCATCAGTGCAGCTTATTTGACCCGGAGTGAATTAACAAATTTCTAATTGTTTCCCAATACAAATAGTGGTCAGTAACACTGGATAGATAACAATCCAGAGCGCCATCCCACCAAAGATATTGGGAAACAACAATTCACCGCTTAGACTGAAAATGCAGAAATTCGTCGCTAAACACGTACCTCCTGATATGAAGATATCTACTCTACAACAGTGGTGTATATGATTCCAAGGCACACTAACATAGTGATTTAAAACCTTTGGATATACTCACGAGAGCGCGCTCCGAATATTCTTGTCGCTTAATACGCAAAATATAACAATCAAATCATGAAAAACATACTAGTCGACCATGGTCGATTTCATACATTACATAAAGTGAACAAGGAAAATTCTTTAATAATTTTCAAAAATTATCAAACAACTTTCCAAGGAAGCTGGTTATACGTATTCAGCAACGCAAAATCTGCATTCACAATCGAACGGTGAATTATAGAAACTGTCAAGTCACCCCGACTCAAAATCTGCATACAGCTGTTTCGATCTTATTAGATCTCATAAGGTTTTAAATCACTATGTTAGTGTGCCTTGGAATCATATACACCACTGTTGTAGAGTAGATATCTTCATATCAGGAGGTACGTGTTTAGCGACGAATTTCTGCATTTTCAGTCTAAGCGGTGAATTGTTGTTTCCCAATATCTTTGGTGGGATGGCGCTCTGGATTGTTATCTATCCAGTGTTACTGACCACTATTTGTATTGGGGAACAATTAGAAATTTGTTAATTCACTCCGGGTCAAATAAGCTGCACTGATGAGATCTAATAAGATCGAAACAGCTGTATGCAGATTTTGAGTCGGGGTGACTTGACAGTTTCTATAATTCACCGTTCGATTGTGAATGCAGATTTTGCGTTGCTGAATACGTATAACCAGCTTCCTTGGAAAGTTGTTTGATAATTTTTTAAAATTATTAAAGAATTTTCCTTGTTCACTTTATGAAAAGTATTTAAGATATATGCATATGATGTATTCGTCAATTTGTAGGAGACAACGGTATTCAGAAGCTTTACTTACCACTATAGCCTCTCCAAATTAACTTGTTTTATTGAAAATCTGTATGTGAATTAGGTTGGTGTTAGGAAAAGATATCTTAGTGACGGTGCTCTAAAACTCTGTTCTGTTCCTGTCATATTTCATTGAAACTCAAGGATTTTCATTTTACTAGTATTCTTCAACAGATGAACAATATACTAGGCTAGAGATAATTAAAGATTTCAAGATGTTTTCGATTATTGTGATATAGGCTACCAGAAAGTGTAATAATACACGATCAAGCACAATTGTGCTATGATATTGGATAATTATCCAATATCATTCATCATATCATATCATTATCAGTCATCACCAATCAACATCAATCTCCATAAATCACTATTCACCACCCACAATAATCATCAATCAACATTTGTCTCTATCAATCCATGCCAGACAACATTAATATCCATCAAGTACTATTCACCACCCTCAATAACCATCAATCAACATCAGTCTCTATCGATCCATGTCAGTCACCATTAATCTACTATTCACCATCGTCAATTACTGCCAATCAACATCAATCGCTGTCGATCCATTACAGTCACCATCAAGCATCACCAATCAATCAATAAATTTAATATTTCAAATTTATGCACAAAAAATAATTCATTCGTTGAGGCTTGTTATTTTTTATGTGCACTCAGTTAATTTGAAGAATGTTTTGCAAATAACCAATTATGCACGAACTAATGAAAAAAAAAACTAAATTTTTCTGAAGTTCAAGGAAATGAATGCTCTTATACAACTTTTATGGAATATTGATGTTTAGCAGTTCGGATGTATATTCAAAGATAATTAGTTGAAGGTGATAAACATTGTTCTCAGAAAATCGGCTAATGCCCCAAGGCGTAGGAATGAGAAAATGTGGCCCAGAAAATGTGATTCAAGCATTTGTGAAATGGAATACCGAGTTCAAAGGTGAGATGGATGATGTCGGATTGCCGCGAGCGCAGCCCCTTGAAATTAATTCAATAAATCCCAAGAACTGGCGGTTCTCATTTTCACGTAAAGTCATCGGAAAATGGGGGGCTTGAGTATGGTTTTCTATTACAGTAGCTACAATGTTATCAGGAAGCGTTTCAGAGGGATGGATTACAATCTCTTCAGTGAATAATAAAACATGTGATAGCTCTCATTTGGAAAACTCATCGCTGTTTATCAAAATTTTTGAAAATATTTGATCCAATTCTTAGTTTCTGTACAAGATATTTGTTCCTCTTATTAGATATTATTGCTTAAGTGTGATTTTCTAATTTGAGGTTTGAGCACGATATTTTAATTCAAACATTTCACAGGAAAGTGATTTTAAGAATAAAATATTTTTCGGCAGCAAACCAACGCTTCTTCTTTAAAAGTTTGCATGGTTTTTGTTCGCGATTATTGCAATTAAAAACAGAAATCACTAGTGAAAACGAGTTGGAAAATGTGCCTGTTGAAATTTCCAATGCAACAGCTGGCGAAAACGAAGTTTAGGTACGAAATCAATAACAATTTGTTTCCGAAATAGACAAATATAAAAAAATTCAAAACTATTAAAAAAAACGTAATTTTGGATTATTTGGCACAATAAACGTGACCTTTTTGAAGAACATTATGAACTTAAGTTTGCATTGCGAAAGTTAACATATTCCTAAAAGGAAAGAAATCTTTGGTTGTAAAACAAAGAAATAAAAATCTTCAACAGTGAGCAGATTGGCTAATTTACTAGATAAGCAAGTGAAGAAGCAGAAATTAATTTACCTTCATATGCTGATTTCAATAACTGTGACCTAATTCCTTTCGAATCGTTTCTCGACCTGCTTTTATCAATATGCGATACACTTCGCAAAATTGTTGTTTAGAATAAAACAAATTATTTTTTTCTCTTCATTTCGGTTTACTATTAAAGCGATTCTTAATTATTTTTTGAACTATAATTTATTCCGTTTGAATTGGATCTTGATGACGGAGCTCTACTGCTCAAAGGTTTTTTCTTATCTGTCTGTTCGCTAAAATCTTTCAAACTACGCAATGGGTTTTAATGCAGTTTTCAGCAATATATAGAGTAATTCAAGGGGAAGGTTTATATGTATAACACTCACATATTATAGTACGGAAAAGCCGAGAAATATATTTTTGTGCGCTTAAACCGCAAACGCTGGCTAAGCTTTTAGGCCAAGCTACAGAGATTTTTTCATGTAAAAAGTGTTAGAAGAAAACCAGCTCCGCCATTGTTTGTCAAATAGTTCCACATGATATAGTGATATGTTTTTCACTCGACTTTATTATTTATAACTTTGTTATTAACAATTTTATGCAAAAAATTGCATTTTTTCAGTTTTTTGCTTATAAAAATGAAACTATCAGAGTAAACGTGGTGGTGTTAATAGACTAATTGTAGAAAATGAAAAGACGAAGAAAATGAGAAGTAGGACGACTCGATCAGACCCTTAGTTTGAGAGGAAATCGGAAAAAACCGGCCAAAAAGCAGTTTTTTCAAAAATTCTTAACTCGCTCATTTTTTGAGTTGTAGCGTAGATCATCCGGCCAGTATTAGCTATTAATATAAACTTTATTGGTGCGAAGATCAGAAACTGTCCGATGCATAGTTTTTGATCTGTGGCCATTTGATTATGTTACTATGCAATTTTCCAGCAGACCTGAATGCGACAGGTATGGTCTGATTTCAATTTAATGAAAAGATTTTGAAAGTAGAATTCCCATAGTTCAAAATGTTCATCTTGGTTTTTCATAAAAACGCTGAGAAATATGTTAAAAATAAGCTGAACATGACAAAAAACGACCGAGCGCGTGAGAGGAGTTGAAGAGTGGGGGTTTACAATTATTATCTGACAACGTTTAGAAATTACTGTCATGTTCAAAATGCCGACGCTTTCGAATGTCATACTTCTCCTTGCCTGCTGCTCTACCCCCACTCTTCAACTACTCTCACGCGCTCGGCCGTTTTTCGTCATGTTCAGCTTTATTTTTAACATATTTCTCAGCGTTTTAATGAAAAACCAAGATGATCGTTTGGAACTATGAGAACTCTACTTTCAAAATCTTTTTAGTAAATTGAAATCGGACGATACCTGTCGCATTCAGGTCTGCTGGAAAATTGCATAGTAACATAATCAAATGGCCACAGATCAAAAACTATGCCTCGGACAGTTCCTGATTTCCGCACAAATGAAGTTTATATCAATAACTAATACTGGCCGGAAGATCTACGGTACAACTCAAAAAATAACCGAGTAAAAAATTTTTGAAAAAACTGCATTTTGGACGGTTTTTTCCGATTTTCCCTTAGACTAAGGGTCTGATCGAGTCGTCTGACCTCTCATTTTCTTTGTCTTTTCATTTTCTATAATTAGTCTATTCACACCATCACGATTACTCTGATATTTTCAATTTTAAAAGCATAAAACTGAAAAAAATGCGACTTTTAGCATAAAATTGTTAATAACAAAGTTATAAATAATGAAGTCGGGTAAAAAACATATCACTATATCATATGGAACTATTTTACAAACAATGGCGTAGCTGGTTTTCTTATAACACTTTTTACACAAAATGCTCCCTACAAATCTCTGTAGCTTGGCCTACTAACGAGATAGAGCAAATTAATGTGAAATGGAATTGTATATCTTGAAAAAAAGATGAAAAATTCTGCAATAGTATATATTTATCTGTGGATAACCCACAGCAACCATTTTTATCTTTTACATATCAGAAAAATATATCTGTTATTTACCAAGCTATTTTATAAAATACAGTATCATTTCATATCCAAGTAAATACATTACATACGTTTTGCATTTCATGTAGATCAAAACTGCACTTAACAGCATTTCATTTAAATGGATATTCTAGAAGATATCAGAGATTTAAAAAGCAGAGGTATAGCGGCTGGCGGGCCGTACGTTTCGTCGCGATTGGCAGCGATAGACGGGCGCGATTCCTCCCTGAAGTATGTGTCAGGGAGGCGGGCAGCTTGAGTTTTGGATTAACTCCTTCAGCCAGATCAGAGGATATACTTGTATGTACAAGTGCATTAAGGATAGGTGAGACGGGATATTTATGGAACATAGGAAGTGTGGGTAGGGTTCAGAGGATTAATACTGGCCCAGCATTCGCCTTATAAGTTTGCAAGCAGTGACTTACATTACCATGAGGAAACCTCTGAAAAAAACTCATGGCAGACCAGTCGGCCCCAGGCTTTGAACCCGAGACCTCCCAAGGGCCGTGTGCCTATAAATAGCGCATAGATGGCCGCGCAGGCGTACCGTTCGACGGGGGCAGTAATGGTCGTAGCACGCATCGGGGTACACGGATTTATATATTCGCGAATAGCACTAAAGATAGATAGTAATAATTCATATGGTAAAACAACATTTTCCAGGTCAGCTAGTTGAATATAAAAGGTTTTGTGTTCATTCGGTTGATTAGATTTTTCATTTCGTTGATAGAGGACCTGAAGGCATAAATATCCTACTTCAACATTCTACAAAACTGACGCTAATATCTTTTCAGGAACAAATACACGATCGAGAATAAATTTACCGGAAATAAGTGCACAATGATTCTGACGATCCACGATGTGACCTACGAAGATTATGCTACTTACACTTGTATCGCTTCAAACATCAAAGGAAAAGCGGATGGTAGCGTACGCTTATACGGTAAGTTAGAGTAGTTTTTTGCGTATTCACGCAGAATAACGAAAACAAACGTCGTGCAGCTGGAATTTTGCTATCTCGTGATATTTAAGGGACTGAATATTATTCAGTAAATAAGGGAGAGAAATGAAGGTCTCATTAATTTCCAGACAAAAGCTTTGTTGAGGAAGATTTTAATTGAATAATTAACCCAGTAGAAAAATCTTTCCACTCGCCCTGAAGTGAAGCAGCTTATTTTTTCATTAGGAGCAATTAGAATGTTATTCATGTTTGAAGAGATAAGAACTACAAAATTGATGCTGTAGAAAGAAGTCTCTTTTTTGATACTGACTCATTTTATTTTTACACGAGTTTAAGTATGAAACTTTATTAAAGGTGTAACTAATCTGGAAAAAATACCATGAAGAAATTTAAATCACAAGCCATGGTTCTTTTATAACTGGTCTAATTTATTCCTTTAAAATTAATAATAAAATACAACCTGGAGTAAAGCTTGCGTTCATTTTTCTTAGAGAAATATTTTACATATTCATGAGTACGAAGCTTTATTGTACTACCGTATATATTTTATTAGCATATTAGTTGATGATCATATGAAACAGTTGTATTATATAATTATATTTAAGACGGTGGAGTTTATAACTTGAGTCGTAAAGTATACTTGCATATAACTCAACAAACATGTAATAACCATTTAGCGCAAGAGAAATATTTAACATAACACGACTCGACAAAAAAAATTTCATTTCAGAGATCAAATTGACAACCACTTCGACTACAACAACAACTAGTAAAACAACCACAAGTACAACTACTTCATCCACAATTGCAAATCTCATTCTAGGTGAGTTTCGACTTCGGTTTTTCAGTTTTTTGTGTGCTACGAAGGAGAAATATATATATATAGATATATATATATATATGTGTAATTATATGTATATATATATATATATATATATATATATATAGGTATACATATATTTATATATATATATATATATATATATATATAGGTATACATATATTAGGTATATATATATATATATATATATATATATATATATATATATATATATATTATATATATATATATATATATATAT
Organism: Cynegetis impunctata; assembly: GCA_030704885.1. NCBI lineage: Eukaryota > Metazoa > Arthropoda > Insecta > Coleoptera > Coccinellidae > Cynegetis > Cynegetis impunctata. The sequence continues at coordinate 229,282 of JARQZK010000008.1, read as the reverse complement.
ATATATATATATATATATATATATATATATTAAGTGGTTTATTTCCTGACCTGTTATGTTTCATTCAATTTATAATTCTTGGGGGTAGGTCACTTATAATGTTGAAGAGAGTTATAATGTTTATCTGTGAGTGCACTCACAGTGCACCAGTGAATTATAATAATCTATAATGAATTTTCACTCAAGTTTATACAATCATAATAAATTTTGAATTGAAAATGGCTAATCGCCGAAACGCGTAAAGAAGTTTCTCATTATTGAAACCTAGAGAAAAACTCTCTTCAACATTATAAGTGACCTACCCCCAAGAATTATAAATTGTATATGTATGTATATATATATTGTATTTTTTCCTTAGAAGGTGAAAAGCATGACGGAAATCCTTAGCGGATTTTGATTGGAATAATCCAGGTGTGAAAGAGGAGTTACATTCATTGTCTGAACTCCATCATGAATTTTGTCATCTGTAAAATATTAATTTTCGAAATTAATTGCTTGTTCATTAGGAACACTAGATTGCAGCTATATAATCATACATTTCGTCATAATATTTGAAGTCAGTATCGAGTTGAGTCTTATACATCAATAATGATACAAAGAACTGTCAAAACTGAGAATAATAAACAGCCGAAAATCACTTTTCGATTAAGCAAAGCATTAAATTTGTTGATGATGGTAATTATTGTATTTATGAATAACTGAGAGAAATTCATTTAGAATTATATAAATCAAATTCTCATAATCATCTTCAACGTTGTAGGGAAATTCGGTAGCATTTTATATAAGTTGTAAAATTAAACCATGAAATTAAATTTCAAAACAAATTAGCCTGAATTACGTACCCATTTCGAAGTTGTGTTCCAGTTGCTATCTGCCTCATGTTTTCTCTGAAAGTATGTTATAATTTCAACGCTAATAGGAGCAGAGTGCCATTTCTGGAAAACACATCCAATAAGATCATTCAATTTTAAGACCCCTAAAAACGTAATAAGGTCAATTTTAAAATCTGCCATTCAATATGGAATGAAAATTTAGGATAGTCATCATGGGAATGACATTACTGTTCGCTTAATAATTTCTCTTGATCGATCGATTTTTATGTCAGCCAGTTTAGATAAACAATTGGAAATCTCAAACAAATTTTATAGATAAATTTTCATATATATTATATATATATATATATATATATATATATATATATATATATATATATATATATATATATATATATATATATATATATATATATATATATATATATATATATATATATATATATATATATATATATATATGTATAAAATATTTCGTTATTTTTTTTTAAAAAATTTAATTTTTCAGAAATTACAGCAGCAAATTTAAGTTCAAGCGAAACTTCTTCCCCCATGTTGCCAAATGTAATCGGTAAGTTTGAGGCATTTATAATCTACATTATGTTCAACGGCTAAATTATCAGTAGAATCAAATTAAATAAGGAACACTTATCGCTATTATTGTTGCAACATAGTGAATCGTATTCGAATGTAAAAGTACTTGGTAGGAGCAGAAGTTCAGAATTTTCCGAGAAGTTTTCATAATTAGTTTCAATCAATGGTATCATATATTTAGGTTGGTAAGAATTTTGCTACTGACCTTAAAACCAGCCTTCTATTAATATGACAGTGGAAAGATTCAATTTGATGGTATTCCTTTGCTTGTTTTTCATTACATTTATACTGCTTAATATTCTTTCAAAATCTTAAAAGTTTTCATTAACATTGTAGCAGTATTGAGCATGAAGATGTTAACTTAAAATTCATCTAATAAGTTGTTGGATTTAATTAATTCTAACATGTCATTTCACAGTGTTTTCTAAGGTTTTCCAAAAACAAAACAAAAGTTTGACACAACACTGTATTCTATGATATTACTTTATCTGACAATTTGAATCATTCGCTATATCAAAAGTTGTATGAAATATGCACTTTCGCTATTCACTTTTGAAAAGTTTACCGTTGTTGATTGTATATCTGATTTGGGACATGGATCAAAACTGTCTTCTTCTTCAATGTTATTCACTGGATCGAGTGTATATTCCGTAAAGATTCTAACAAATTTCAAGCATGGCCGAACCTTTCCGGTATATTGTAAAAAATATTGTGGTGGAGTGACAAACATTTTCTCCAAAAACTAACCAAACTTATTTAAATCTTATTTTCCGTCGACCTCTGAATAAAAGCTTACTTTAACGTACACGAAATTCATCATTTATGTCCCATTTTAATATACAATTTCTCCTACTTTGATGTATGATTGTCATGGGCAACCAAACACAGAAGTATTCAGCAAGGAATAGTTGAATTATTCTGTGTCTGCACTGTTATTCCACAGAGAAAAGGAATTCATAATTCAAATCGAAAAATTTAACTCTATACAAAATAAAGTAGAGCTGCGGAAAAATTTCATGCAATAATTGTTCAAAAATAATTAACACTTCAGCTTCCACCATTTCTACATATTTCTTATCGGATATTGTAGGTAATGTGAACTATTCAGAATGTCACATGTCTTATATTCCATCTATGAATTTCTCAAATTGTTCCATCTGGAGCATATATATAAATATATCGAAATGAACATAGAAATTTATATTGTGTCAAATGTATCTGTTGTATGCAAAATAAAAATTTATTTCAATCAAGAATTTAGGTATAATCAATTCATGATGAGGTCGACGGAAAAATCTTGTTAAATAGTTGATGGAATCCGTCGTTACTACGTGATAATTTAACATGATTAACAAAACAAAATTTGAATTTACTACGTTTATTATCACAAAATATTTTGAAAAATATAACACTGCGATTGCAATTTCGGTCAAAAGACCATCATCGGGCAGATTCTTAACTCAATCTGCCCGATGATGGTCTAGTGACCGAAATTGCAATCGCAGTGTTATATTTTTCAAAATATTTTGTGATAATAAACGTAGTAAATTCAAATTTAGTTTTGTTAGTCATGAAAAATCTTGTAATAAACTCGTTCATTAATGTAGCGATTAATGGTCTCGAACTATCAACCTATCTCAACCATTAATCGCTGTCATTAATAAACTGGTTTATTAAATAACTATTAATATAGAGTCAATTCAATTAGATTCACTGTTATACTGATCAGTACATACTGATCCATAATATTACATAATAAATTAGTACTATTATTATCCATCTCATGATTTAGCTACTGGTTAAAAATATTATTATCATCACCAATATGGCGAAAAAAGTCTCTCAAATACTAAAAAATTGGCTCTAAATTTTGCAGTTTTATATTTTATTACAAAAGCTCTCCATACAAAATGAAGAAATTTAAATCGTTACAAAGAATGATTGCCATAAATATAAAACTTATATAAAAATAACGCATGAATTTTCCATTTTCAGGTATTCCAAATGCAGATGATGCCCGGCATTCCGACTGGACTCACCCGAGCATGGCCCCTGAGCCATTAGAGTTAGAAACCATTTCAGGGGTAGGGACACCCCTTCAAATCACCTCACATTACCATATCACAACTTTTTTCATATTAGTCGTTATCAGGTGACATATTTGGTAATTCCCTACAGATTATGCAGCCGTCATCTGCGCTAATATGACACACATATGAACTCTTCACGTTTTCTGGTTTATAATTAATGGAAAATCGTTAATCAGATATATAGCTGTGACATCCATATCATTGTAATAGTTTTAAAAGTATATGTAAATTTTGAAATTGTTTTTTCTATGTGTATGTAATATGCGTTTTTTCGAGTGATATCAATTATAAATCGATATCATGTACTGAGCTGACCAAGAGTGATTTGGAATATGGAATATGGTAAAATACCATACCTGTTTTTCAAGTTCAAGTTTCAGTTATCACTGTATATCAATGGATGTATATATTTATTTTATGCTACTTTCTACTGATCAACAAAACAACTTTTAGTCAGACGTATTGAAGAGGACGGTCTTAGAACGCATCGTGACAGTACAGCAGCGAAGTAGAATATATGCACCTTCATTCTAACAAAACAAAGTACGCATGCAGTGTTGCCGTACTTTCTTAGCTTTCCTGAGCTAGCAAAATGCTCAAATATCTATATATAAATATAAACAGAAAAAGAGAATTCTGTTTTGATTTGAAAAATATCGTGTTAGCATCTTATTCAGTACAGAAATGAACCACAAAGAATACATATCAGAAATCTTTGATCGGACGTTTCCTTCCATTATTGAAATATTAGAATCAATAATATAACCTAAATTTTCCTTATTCAGTGCAGCAATTGAATTCATATTATAACTTGGCAACACTGACCTTGTCACTGTTCTGCCGTGTGGTGGTCTAATCCGGTCTCCGTTTTGAAACAAATACTTGTTGATGATCAATCAAACCTGATTTTATTGCACAAGGTTTTTCTGAAAATCGAAATGGAAATGTGCACTCTCAGTATTATATTCTCAATCAGTTGATATTTAATTATATCCCCAATATGAAAGACAAGAATGAAGAAGAGTTTTCGAAATAACGATTTCCTATGTTACCCCCTTATTGAAAAAAACATTGAATATTCTATGTGTGAAATAAGGGAATAAAACTGAATTTCCAAGAATCCCTATAGATTAATAAATATAAACATTCAGGCCTCTTATTGAATAGCCGGATTGATTGTACTCAATGCCGGATTAGCCACGTAGCAAGAGTAGCAAATGCTACGGGCCCCGCGACTTGGGGGGGCCCGCGCTCCAACGCCTGTCTGACAGTGAAAAAAAGAATAAGTTTAGATAAGCGTAAAATATCTTGCATGAGGCCTCGGTAGACCAGCGGTAAGGTCACACGCCTTGTACCGTTTGTAAACCGAGGATTGTGGGTTCGAGTCCCACCTTGCTCTTGGGTGTTGTGTATGTCCGGAATTTAGTGGTTATATATGATTACATATTGTTGGGTAATGTACATAGTTTACAAGCCCATTGGCCGTTCGGAACCGGCGTTAAACTGTAGGTCCCTCGAGTTAAAAAAAAAAAAATATCTTGCATGCCTTAAACGCGAAGCGCTCAGGTACCCCACCTGGAAATCTAAAACTAGATTTCGTCACGTTAAATCGTAGGTATAGGTTGTATAATACCTACCACGAGAAACGTTGGTGTCAAAATCTACAACAATAATTTGAAGTTTTACCACATTTCTAAAAATTGAGCGCTGGTCGCATAAGTTATGTGTTTGTACTACTTGCACGGCACTGCACTACATGCAAATTGATAGCACTGCAAAACTAACAGGGAAATTCCCTGATATTGTCATCGATGGAGCTAGTCGTAAAACGTAAAACCCAAACAAATAAAATAGGATTCTATCGACTACCAAACTATTAGAATTTGATATACATTTATATTAAGCACAACGTGAAAATCTGTAAAAAACTCTTTAAATGTGAGCCATTTTGAGAAAATTTGTTTTGAGTTCAAGTCTTTCGAGTCTTTGAATAAGCTTCGAGTAAGTACTGTTTTACTACTAGTGCAGAATAAGATTGCTAAGGTTGTATGTTTGATTCATATTGTTAGTCTAACATTGTATTTTAGTTGCGTCAGTTTACATTCCACCATATTATTGTAACACGAACACCTGTGTTCCCCTAGCGAATGAAAAAAAATGGCCAAAGTTTCTTGTCAGTTCTCATGGCTCAACCCCAATCAGCTAATTGACCGTAGGAAAATTGGCTCAAATAGCTCTTTCACAAGTATCATGGCTGTCATTTACTTACATGAAGATAAATTTGAATTCGATTCTTCGTATGTAACTTTGATTGTACCAAGTGAATATTTAAAATAAAATACGTTTGAACTATTTTATTACCAAAGTTTAAAAATAAGCCAACCAATTTGATTTCTGAAAGTAATTAAAAAAATATAAGTTTATTTCAAAAACTGGTATCATTACACGCACACAGATATACATGTTCCTACATAGCCGCTCCGGGTTGTCTCGCACACACGTTTCGGTTTTATTCTCTATTCTGAGTTTAATACCATAAACTTAAGAACCTAAAGCAACCCAAGGGCCCCTTGGCCGAATTTGCTACAGGCCCTGCGCTGGCTTAATCCGGCACTGATTGTACTCCAAGCCCCCTTCTCAATTTTTTCACAATCATGGAACTACCAGACCAGCAGTTCAGTATTGAATTCCCTGCTATTATTTGTATATATCTCTTCTTACCCTTAATTCTAATTCCACTTAATTTGTTATTTCTCTTCATTTGGTTACTATTACTTAATAGTAACAGAATATACACACGGGATCATCTTCATTTACAAAGAAAGATACAATGAGAATATAAAGAATAATAACAATAACAAAAATATCAAAAAAAATATATACATCTTTGTTGTATTCGAAAAATCAGTATCCGTTCGATCTCAGCATCCCAAGATAGTGAAGTCTCACCGAAACGTAAGTCATGCGTTATTGTTTTTAGTATAGGTAAGTATAAATTGTTACCTAATCATTGTTTCAATATGTTAATTAATTTACATCAAGTTTAGGACTTTTCACTAATAATGGTAGATACCTAATGTTCGGGATTGTTAAAACTAATATTGATTCGACATTATGATGTTATTAGATACTTATAACATATAGGTATATTTATAAATTTATATTAGTTCTGCTTCAGGTAAGCCAATTTGTTATCCAAAGCTTGGTCCTCACTAACGTAAACTATCTAATTAAAATCACTTCAGCATTGAACACCATTTTAATAGCTTCAATGCTGAATAAAAATACATGAGGTTTGATATTAGTTAATCCTTTATCTATTAAATCAATTGCTACATTTTTAGCTAGCGACGAAAAAAGAGAAAGATCACATGTTTGATTCCTTCCTATACGCAAGGGGGCGGTTTCTAATTCAAGCATTATGGGGAGAAATTCCTTCAGCCTGACCAGAGGTTTCACTTGTATGTACAAGCACATTGAGGGTCTATTGGCCCAGCTTTCACGTTTGTAATTTCGCATATAGTGCAATGTAACACTAGTCAACCTCGAGGTTTGAACCAGGGACCTCCGAACTCTAGATATTGTCTTAAACCTTCACTTTATTCAATATCCCTCTCTTCTTCAAAGTGCATATATAAAACCAAGATTCATAATATTTAATAGATAACTCTATGTCAAAAACTGCTTCATTAGTATAAATATATAATATATATATATATATATAAATATATATATATATATATATATATATATATATGTATATATATATATATATATATATATATATATATATATATATATATATAAATAACTGAGATTGAATTCTCGCACATCACTGGTGAAACATCATAAAGAATAAAGTATAAACTTTAAAATAAAAACACTTGGCTTATGTTTCACAATATAAAAAATCTTTAGATACTGTACTTAGCAGTAATAAAAAGTCTACATGTTTCGAGATATGAACTCATTATCAAGTCTTGATAATGAGTTCAAGTACAGTATCTAAAGATTTTTTATATTGTGAAACATAAGCCAAGTGTTTTTATTTTAAAGTTTATACTTTATTCTATATATATATATATATATATATATATATATATATATATATATATATATATATATATATATATATATATATATATTTCTATATATATACATATATAATAATAATAATAATTTAATGAAACTGTACAACAGTCATGTCCAATCTAATTTACAATTCAAAGTTGTATCAAATACTATCACTACTAAAGAAATCGCCAATCTCTTCTACACTATACACAGGATATTTTATAAAATATTCTTTCAGTGTTTTCTTCAGTGCTCTTACAGACAGCGTTCTCCATGCATGTGGAAGTTTGTTATAGAGCATAATGCCTGTTGTCTGTTTATGGCCAGTATTTAGCCTAGTTCTGGGTATGCCCAAATTTCTGCTGTTCCGAATGTTATATGGTTGGGTTACTGCTCTTGTCTCATACATTGTGATATTTTGTTTAACACTTATAATCAATCTAATTGCGAGTTCTGACGTAACAGTCAGTATCCTATATTTGACGAATAATGGTTTACAATGTGTGTCACTACTTACACCTTCCAAAGCTCTTATAGCTTCTTTTTGAGCAACTAATATTCTGAAAATATGAACAGACATACCCCATATTTCCAAACCATACACCATTCTCGAATGGAAAAGTGCAAAATAGGCATGTATGGCTGTCTCCGCAGTGATAATTTGCCTTATGCGTCTTATGGGAAATATTAATTTATGCAAAGTGTGTGCTAATTTTTCACAATGATTTGCCCATGTGAGCCTTGTATCCATAATAACACCAAGAAATGTAGCGGTACTGCAGGACTCAGTTCGTTTGGATGATGTGAATAGCACAGTTCTAGTTTTGTCCCTGTTTAAGCATAACCTGTTTGCATCAAACCATTTTGATGCTGTCACGCCTATATTTTCCATTTTCTCTTTTAGTGAAGGTAATTCTCTATTTTTAATTGCTAATGTCGTGTCATCTGCATATAAAATCGTCTGGCAATTTAGGTTTTCCGGTAAATCGTTTATGAACATGATGAAAAACAAAGGTCCCATATATATATATATATATATATATATATATATATATATATATATATATATATATATATATATATATTCAGATATATGACCTATATTCGTTTGATAGTATTTAATGCTATTTTTCTTAACGAGAATGTGTATATTAGTTATTAGTAAAATATCGAGCCATATACGTCAATCAGATTAACCCAAAACTATACATAATTTAAAACTGATTTTGGTATTCAATCTATCACTGAATATTGTGAGCATTTATGTATTTTAGATTTATTCTACCATGTTTATTGAGTGTCCTCCTTTCCAGTCAGCTTGAAACATGTGAAAACAGAACTTCAGAATGGAAAGTTCATTCCAATCACATTTCGCCTCTGTAATCTTCATTCAAGTTGATGAATGAAAGACATTTTTTGAACATTATGTCTGAAAATTACTCATGAATATTTAGAAACGTGGTTATGGAACGGCAAAAGTAATTTTTTTCACGCAACACTAGTTCAAAGGTCGTTTGAATTGAAGAGCAGGTAAGGAAAAACGCGAGCAAATAGCTTCGGAAGTTTCTTTGATTTTTATCCTTTGCGATTTTCACGAATACATGCACAATTTCTTCCGACATAAGAGACTACCTAACAATCTGTAAAATAATTTAAATTTGGTGATGTTTATTTCATTTAGTTCAATTAACTGATAAACATGAATCTATAATATTCGAATGAAAATATGAAGTGAAAGTTTCGAATAATTTTTTTCCACTATTTGAATATATATGATGACAACAATAGCAGTTTAGGTAAATTGAAACTTGAAGTTTCTATAAAAATAATGATTCCTCTAGTTCCTCTCAAAACACTTTATCAAAAGAAGAAGATTAATTACAGAATTTTCATTGAATTCAGAATTATTGGAAAACATATTAGATTTTCATGTGGGGTAATTGTTGGAATTTAAAAAGAAATGAGTTGATATCACGTTACTCTTGGTAATTACAGCTTCAAATTAATTTAGTATTAATATTACCAAATCTTGTTATCAATGTGGCTTCATCAGAAAAAACTGAATACTAAAATCTTGAATGATTTAAGTCTATTCGTTGACATAAAGTAAACAAAGAAAATTATTCATCAATTTAAAAAATTTTCAAACAACTTTCCAAGGGAGCTGGTGCATACTTCCATATATACATATATATATATATATATATATATATATATATATATATATATATATATATATATATATATATATATATATATATATATATATATATATGTAATTGTGTGTACCACAAATCTAAATATTTAGAAAATCGTGGTCAGGAGGTCTAAAACAGATATAACAACCACGCCCCACTGTTGACTTTGGAAAAATACGACTAAATTTGTGTTTTGAGTATTTCCCTACTTTCTATTACGTATGTCTCTTTCACAGTTGCTCTATAAAAGCACCGGATTCTGATTTCAAAGTATATCAGAAAAAAATTAGCTGTTAATTAATATAGAGTAGATGACGAAAACTCCCTATTTTCATAATTCAACTTGCTACGAATATATTATTAAATAGAGTAGTCCAGAAGTCAATGCACATTATGGGCATTACAAATGGATTTAATGCACGTCATTGAATAAAATAGGTGAGGGTATATTAATTAGATAAAGGCATATCCTGTAAATCATGTTCGTGAACTAAATGGCTGATTTTACCCATGCATGAACATATATATTAATTTCATAATATGGACACATAAATAAAATCACTAGTTAACTGAAAATGATAAATGAAATAAAATAAAGAATAAACAATTGTCTCTAGGCACCTGCAATTCACAGAAAAAGAATTATTATGCTATGTTCTCTGAGAAAATTTGATGAGAAAAGATTTTTCGAGTTCATTGAACGATTGTGTTGATATGCGATCTTTAAATATAAACACTATAATTAGAGGAAACTGACACAGAATTTTAGCTAATTACTTGATAAAACATAATTAATAGTCAAAGCTTTATTGAAATGAACACTGGCTAAATATTTCATCATAAAATGGATTATAAAAACAATTTGTCAATGCTTCGAGTAGCTTATCCATTTTCAAGGCAATATCTTGATAATGAGCTAGTTACTATAGTAAGTTGAATTATGTTGACAAATTGTTAATGTTTAATATATAGATATTTATCCAAAGATTTATAATAATAAAATTATCAGAGTCAATGTATTATTGAGAAGAGAAGTTGAATAAATACCAACAATAATACGACCGCATCATAAAACGTTTTATAAAAAAAGAAAACGGAATATCCATTTTCAGGAAAAAATTGCTACTATCATGAAAATTAGGAGTATGTTCGACAAAATTAATTGAATGTAATTTTTTATGAGTTACTACTCATTTCTAAAAAAAATGCTAGCTCTGTTAAATGAAATTTATCGAATACCAGTGGACCTGACAGGATATTGTTCTGCAGATCGCTGCAAATTGAATTATAGAAAACAAATAAAGAACTCAACCAAAGCAAAACTTTTAGGTTATATTATATATTCTGATATGCGAAAAATCTAAAAACAAAGTTGAAAAACATTTTCGTACCTATCGAATTCAATTTCGAATCTAAACCATCCAGGTACCCAGTTAAACATACACAAAAAATTTCATCGAAATCTTTCAAACTGTTTGGAAGGAGTTCAGTGAAATAAACACCTAAAGAAGAATTATAACTATATGTAAAACTGGAATAAAATGAACTTTTCAATATATAAAGGGTGTTATTCAAAACAGAAACAAATTTGTTATTCATCATATTTTAATGAAGAAGATTCTTCTAGAAAAATTATAGAATTATTTAAGTAATAACTGACTATATCTCTCAACTGAATAAAATGTTCGTAAGACTGTATTATATACGTTATTGAGAATTCTGACTCACCCCTTCAATTATCAACTACTTAGCTCAAGTATCGGCAAATAATTTTAGATGTAATAAATGGAGTGAGAATTTTCAATAACTTCGTCAAGTACTTCAAAGTGATAAAGTATTGAATTATCTTTTTCATTTCGTGATCTACCTAACTAATTTTAAACATCTTGGGGACGCGAAGTTCAAATTTATATGCTGATATAGCTAATATACTTTGTATTCAATTAAGAATGAATGTCCTGAGGCAGGCAAGTCCCCTCGATAATCATTCAGC
>JARQZK010000008.1:185000-215000 GCA_030704885.1 Cynegetis impunctata | reverse complement strand
CAACATTATCTGGAAATAATAATAAGATAACAACTATATGTTTGCAACAGTAAACTTGGTACTTATAACAATTCAAACTTTCACTTGAAATTTGCATTCTTCTTTCAAATCAATGAAATAAATTCCTTCAAAGAATATCATCAAAATATTTACTCAGGCAATAAAACCTGAAACCAACACAGGAAAACGTACAATGATAATCTTTACAACTTCATTACAATACAGATATAGATTATAACTAATTTTGAGAATTATTAAAAAGAAAAAAATTCTATCAAAGTACCTAATCTGAAAAGATTTTATAATTTAATAAGATTTTTTTTACTCTATGGACCTAGTCTAATCTCAACTAAAAATAACTACGAATTCTTCAACAAATTACAAACTTTAAAATCTATTGACTTGATGCACATTGTACGTCATTTGAAGTCATAATAACCGTTTGCAGAGTCTGAATACCTATGAACTGAAAAGTATCCAGCGGAAAATACGTACCTGCACCGAATTTTTCATGGTAAATTCATCAACTACGTAGGTATTCAGATCTAGAAAATTTGTACTGATTGATGTGAACTGTTTGTCTTATGCCTACAAAGAATGCTTACTCAAACATATTTATCGTTTCAGTGATTAAACCAATATCGATAGATCATTTTTATTGTTATATTTTGAAATGAGAAATAAGGAAAAATACACTAAGTTTCTAACCATAATATCCTGATATTGAATATGTAATCCAATAATAAAATTTGTAACAAAGGTTGTGAACTTGAGGGTGAACCACTCGAGGCTGCTGAAAAATTTAATAAATTTCTTTTGGAAAAGATACCTAAAATGTTGGATGATCTAGACGATGTACCTTTCTTGTATAGGGAATCATATAACCATCAATCGTTATCTTTGAAACCAACTGATCCGGAGGAAATAGTAAAAATAATTTCCAAAATTAAAAATAAATTTTCCAGCGGCGTCGATGGTGTGCCAATCAGTGTAATAAAGTTATGCACTGATGAAATTAAACATGTGTTATCGCATATTATAAATAATTCCTTTAAATATGGAATTTTTCCCAATAGGTTAAAGTTTGCTTTAATCAAACCTTTATATAAAAAAGGCGATGTGACTTCAATGGATAGTTATAGGCCGATAAGTCTGTTATCGAGTTATTGAAAGATATTTGAACATGCTTTTTGTAATAGGTTACTCTTGTTTTTGAAGGAATGTAGTTTTTTCAATAGTTCTCAACATGGTTACTTGGAAGGTAGATCAACCCAGTCAGCACTACATCAGTTTACTGAAGTAATTATCAAAATACTTGAGGAAGATAAATTAGGATTAGGAATATTTTTAGATTTAACAAGTGCTTATGATTGCCTTTTTAGACAATTTTTGTCAGTAAAATTAGAAGTGATAGGTTTGAGAGGTAGTACAAAAGGCTGGATTGATTCATATCTTTCAAGTCGTCAACAAAGTGTTTGCATCACTAATAATGGAAGAAATTATAAATCTAAATTTGCGGAATCAAAATTTGGTATACCACAGGGAAGTGTTCTAGGTCCTGTTTTATTCATTGTTTTCATTAATGATCTATGTACATTGGAAAGAGATTATTTCGATGCGATAACATGTTTTGCAGATGACACTAATATCATTCTGGGAGATAAGGAGTTTGAATTACTGGAGATTAAAGCGGATATGGCTTTCAGACAGTTGAAATCATGGTTTACTGCTAATAGATTAATCATTAATAATGAAAAGACTAAAGTGATTTTATTTAGTACTCAAAGATCTGTTAAAAATAAAGAAAATAATGTTGAAATTGATGGAATAAGTATAAAACTTGAAGAGTCAACAAAATTCTTAGGGGTTTACATAGACCAATACTTAAAGTGGACTAGTCATATTGATTATTTATCTCGTAAGCTCTGTCAGGTTGGATATGGTATTCGTTTATTGTCAAATTATTTAAATAATAAAAGTTTGAAGATGGCATATCATGCAAACTTTGAATCGGTTTTAAGATATGGGATCATATTTTGGGGTTCTAGTTCAGAGGTGCAAAGATTGTTTGTTATACAAAAAAGAATTTTAAGATTAATATCAAAATTGAAAGTTCTTGATTCATGTAGAGGAGTATTTGAAAAAAATGGTATCTTGACAGTCTATGGTATTTACTTGTATGAATGCCTAATATTTTTCTTTAAAAAAACACCTAGCTTTGCTATACATATGACAGACCATAAGTATGAGACAAGAACTCTAAATTTTAATTATCCTAAGCATAGATTGGCCTTAACTGAAAAACATCCTTATTATATGTGTATAAAAGTATATAATAAGTTACCGGATGAAATCAAGAAAATTACCAACTTTAATTTATTCAAAAAGAAAATAAAAGATATGCTCATTAAATTAGAACCCTACTCCCTGCTAGAGTATTTGAATTGATGATTGTTTCATGCTCAGTAGGGGTGGGAAAGTTTCTTTGTTTGACACTGTTTAGTTGTATGTGTAGCATTAAATGTTGTAGATGTGCTTTACATGCTTCAAAATAAAGATTGTTATTATTATTATTATTAATAATAATTAATTATTACCTTAAGGTAAAAGTTCCATATATACTTGGGAAAATGATTTTCATAGGAAACAATTCACCTGCGACATCTAACGTTGAGATGTCCAAGTATGTGACAAATTTTGCATCAGTAGTAGAAAATATGATTTTCGATTCGAGATTCTACCCGAGTTTAATAGGTGATAAAATAAAAGTGAAATTGAAAACAGTTTTCTATATGTAATAAGAGAAATCTAGAACTTCCAAATATAAATGTAAATAAATTTGTAGAAACTTCAAGGGACTGATAATTCAGTACATGAAACCCACTATGCAAATAATTGTTACAGTCACGTTAATTTAACATCACATTGTGCTAATGTTCTTCCCTTTTTTCCTCTTGTTTTCATCACATGCACATCTTCACAACCGCTTATGCCCAGCTTAGGGCTGTTAACTTTTGTGATGTTACAACTGAACTTCTCAACGATGTTAAAGCGCTGCCTTTTTACATTACTGTGATGTTACTAGAACTTCCTCAAAAGGAAGTCTTTATAATGAACTAAAAGCAACATTTCTGTTACATTCAGAAATGCCATTTAACATCTAATACATGTTGATGCAATGTCTATGAAACAACATCTTACCAATGAACTGAATGCAACATTTCAAAAACGATACAGTATATTCTTTTAGATGTTGTATGGATATTACATAAACCTCTGAATAATATAGGTACCTCAAAGATTCTAGATTACATCCTATATATATGTTTCAGCAAATACACGGTGAACAACTAAAAACGCCGGCTGCCGGCCATATCTCAAAAAAGAATCATGATTCAACTTAAAAAAAATACCTCAAGGAAAATGAACCTGAAAAATATTTTTGTGTTGCTAAAATATCCGCTAGGGAATGGAAAGAACACTTAAAAACATATAATAAGGTGATTATCACCAAGAAAGAAAAACTAAAGGTATCCTAAATATACAATCATAAAGATTTCAAAAGTTGCATTTTTAGGTCACCTTTTGGTATATGTCTTTTTTGGAGATAATCACAGTATTATGATTTTGAGTGCTCATTCCACCCCTAGTGGATATTTTAGAAACTCATAAATATTTTCTAGCGATTTTTCTTTCCAAAAGGTAATGTTTTTTATTTGTACCAATATTCTTTTCTGAGATGTGGCCTACAGCCGTTTTTAGTTGTTCACCCTGTACATTTAAAATAAAAAAGCAATAGAAGATTTAAATAGTATATTAACTATTAATAAATAGAACACTGAAAATAAAAATAAAACAAATCCAGCCTTAAAATAAATATCTTGTCCAGAAAAAGAAATCCAACCTAAAAATAAATATCCTGTCCGGGAATCCAACCTAAAAAATATAATAGTGTAGGCATATTATGTACATAACAAGCGTGGAAAGTGATATATGACACATCTTAACAAAAATTGAATTTGTGTGCAACTGTATATATCAAGTTATCAAGCTGTAGTTGCTATAACCTAACACGATTTAAAACTGAATTGATAAAGATTACTGATACCGTATAGCTGGTTTACAAAATATTTATTAGAATAATTTTTTAATATTAAAACTATAAAAATTTCAAACTATCAAAACTTTACGAATCGTTACGGTATATCAACGGTATATCCCTCCACCCGGAATTTCAATGTTGAATAGCCTATTAAAGTATTAAAATGAGTATATTTAAGTTTTAATAATTATGATTTTGGAATAAGTACTTACCGATAACTGTTGTTCGTCCATTATAACAAGAAAATGCTTTATTTACTGAAATAAAACCGTGAAACTGAAAACGACGCTGCCATCACTTATAACCTACTTGCACTCCACGATCCGCCATATATCATGCTTGTCATTGTTTTTTTCGTCTTCTGTTTTCTTCTTTTTTATAATTTTATGAATACATCATTCAAACAGCTCACCCAGTCGCAGGAAGTTACTAAAGAGTAGTTCGAAAGTTGTAAAAGTAACTACAAAATGTGATCATCTCAGAAACATGTTAATTTGTAATATTGCAGTAATGTTCTGTATGTAACATTAGTGAGACCTATACAAATTAACATCGTATGGATTTTTCCTCAAAGAAGTTGCTGAAAAGAAGTTCATAGGATGTGTATATCACTGCGAATTCAAGTAGTATTGTGTACATCTAAAATATGTTTTAATTACATAACATGGATGTTAATGAAGTTGGTTATAAAATTTAAACATTTAGGAGATATCTTTTTAACGTTTTAAATAAACATCACGAAAAGTCTCTAAAAAGAACATCACAAAATACTTATGATGTTTCTTGTTCAGTGGGAAACTAACGATCATCAATGTATATAAAACAATTAAACAATTAAAATGATTTCTTCTATTGATTGGATATAATATGTGAATATCATGATTTATGTCATGATATTCACATAATTTTTTTCTTGGAGAAATTAACGAGCTTTTTTGAATGATAACGACGCAGCAATCAAGTAACCATTGTACTTATTTAAGTAGAGGTAGTTGGTTTATTCACGATTAACATGAAGTAGTCAACGAAAAATATATTATTCTCTGAACAATAATACCGTGATGTAATTCAATAATAAGAATCAATTATTTTTTTAACGTTAAATGAAAAAAACACACAGTTAATATAAATACAATTTTTAATGTTGTAATCGTTCATACTAGAAAAATAGTTCAATTAATAATACATAATTTCATTAGGTTACTAGGGAAAATTTTGACAATAAATTACTTTCATTTGATTACATCTTTTCGACAATCTAGGGAAGGGCAGCTGCCTCCTGCTTCCCCATAATGACGCCCTTGAGCTCTATCATTTGGCTATAAAAATATTGATATTTACGACAGAACAATTTTTGGAGGGAAATAAAGTTTTTTCAATCAATATTTTGGGAAACAGCCTTTTTTTTCAACACCCCCGGCATCTAGCGCAGGGATGCCAAACTAGCCCTCAGAGTTGGCGCTCAATAGTAGGAAATATAATTAGAATATCCATTCTCACCCGCGGTTCTACCGTATTGTTATAGGTGATGAAAAAGGAGTGAAATTTAAGATATTTTGTTATATGAAATATGAAAATATGAAACTTTAATGCCCGATTTCACCAACGAGATGTAAGGAAGTTCCTAACTATGTAATTCCTACGATAGGAAATACCTAAATCCGATACTTACCTAAATTGGATTTCACCAACCAATGAGATCTTTAGTTAAGAAATACCTCGTTAAAAACATGATTTGGAAAGTTTTGTACATATAACTGGTACCACTGTTTAATACTAGACTGTAAATTTGACAAAGGATAGTTAGAAGTGAAAAACTGATAGAAATATAATAATTTTATTATATTTCTATGGAAATAACCCAAAATTTGATGTGCAATTGACAACTAAACAATTTGAGGTTAAGTATTTCCTAAATTGATCATTTTCAATCACCTGATTTTGACAGGTCCGCCATTTTGGCTGGAGGACAAACAATCCATTTACGACTATCAGTGTTCCGAGTTGTTTGCTTACGTTTATTGAAAGTAAAAGTATTAAAAAACTTTGAATCATAAATTTATATTGAAAATGGAAAGAAGTTCTTATTATCAATCACTTCCTGCCGATATTAAGAGCCGCTACGATCAGAAAATCTAAATTATTGATGATATGGACCCCTATCTCTTGGAGTCCAGCTCTCAAGATTTGATATCATTGTCATCAATTCCAGTAATATCCATCATCGATATGGTTAATTATTTTATGCTCACCCACAGTTTTTATACTGGACAGCAAATTAAAGCATATAAAAGCTTGCAAGGTTTCAAATTGTATGAAGCAGGTCTAGTCCAAGAAATTTATGGGAAAAGAGTGAACGAAACAGCTTTTGTAGTTATTGGCAAGGTAAGATGTATTTTAATGATATTCATTAGGTTTATTCTCATACTAATCAGTGTTCTTAATTGTTATAACTAAAAGTAAACTTTATATTTCAGGTGAAACATTCACAACGTCTTAAGGAAAAGCTTCTGAATTCATGGGTTATTATCCTAACCCAACAAACACAACATACAGCAACTGTACAGATACTGCATTACAAGTGCCACCTGAATACAGCACATAAATTGATGTGTTAAAACTGCACAGTTTCTGTATTGATAATACTGCCTTTCGAAGAATGCAGTATTTAAAGTACAGTTGCTGTACAGTTTCTACGCAACAAAAATGAAGGGTCTCATACGCATCCAATGAAGTTCAGTAAATGTGCAGCAACTGTGAAGCAATATCTGCAAACGCAAAACGGTCCGAATACTTGTACCAGGCACGTGGGATCGCATCGGACTCCAACCTACCCCAAGATGCCCCCGTCGTGGGGTAGGTCGGAGTCGTTACTCTTCAGTACAGTACGGTATCTCTACGTTGGACGCCATTTTCAATTTCATTGCTGAGTAAGATTTGTGGTATTGTGGTTGTAAAGATCGTGGAAAGATAACAATTATTGCTCTTTAACATTTTAATTGAACATAGGTACCTACTTCATTTTATTGTGCGGGACTAAGTGTGTATATAGTGTGTAATTTCCGCTCGAATTTATGGGCGGATTGCAATGATGCAGTCCCAACGAGATGAAATAAGGTACGTGAAAACACTGATATCTTCCTATGTTTTTATAACCTAAAGTAGTGGAATATTTAAAGACTTATACAGAGTGATATAGAACTTTTCCAAAAAGCGGAAGAATATGGAATTCAAACCAAAAAGCAAACGGCAATTGAACCGAATATTGAAAAGAAATGTTGAAAATGTTATAAAAATATCTGAAATTGAATCGAAAGTATTGACTAACCATTAGACTATCAATGATAATTCATTACCTTCGACTGCATTTATTGTTGCACCTGATTTAAGTAATCAGAATAATTTATTATCAACTAATGATTATTCTGATAGTGAGTAGTAGTAGTGATAGTAGTAGTAATGGTGTCTCAAAAAGTGTTAGTTGTATTTATGAAGAAAGCGTAAAATGCTTTTTCTTACGTCATATTTCTCCTCTTTTAGTAACCATACGAAGAAACAAGGGCTACGAAAATGCTACACAGACGGAAGTACAAACCACCATTAAAATATGGTTGAGAAATACGTATGAGAGAGGAGTGAGGAGCAGCCAAAAGCAAAATATACCTTCAAATGTATTAACCTCCATAGAGAGGGATATTTTGTTTATTATTATCTTTTGTTCATTATTTTTTTTATATATATAATTTATTTTATATTTTAAATTCCAATTAATATTCCTGTTTCAGTTGTTTTTTTATAAGAAGTTTATATTTATATTGTATATTCGATTATTTTATGTTTAATATAGAATTTTCTCCAATTAAGCTAACTTTTCATTGGATTATACACCAAAACCGCAAATTATAGGATCAAAATTGATGATTTTTAGTAATTTTCAAAACTTTAATTGACATACTGAATTCCTTAATCAAATTTAAAGTTGCTGTACAGTAAAAACAGCGTTTGGTATGCAACCATAGTATAGCATTGCTGCATTTCACATGCAACGAGGCTGAACAGTTTTTGTACAGTTACTACAAAATCTCGCTGCATTTGAATTGCAGCAACGCTGCACAATGGCTGTATATGAGCATTCGTATACAGCCATTTTGCAGCGCAGCTGCAATTCAAATGCAGTATGTACTGTACAGTAACTGTACAATTCAGCGGGACATATACGGTCCGCTTTGATACAGTTACTGCATTACCATCGCTGCAGTGAAGTTCAGCAACGCTGTACAGTTTTTGTACATTGCCTGCGTTTCAGTGTTTGCTGGGAACTGACGGTAGTAGTTCCAGTGGACATTGCACTTGTATGGCAGGCTTAGGAGAAGTGTGCAGTCATATAGCAGCAATTGTTTTTCTCCTTCACACCCGCTCTCAGTCTAAGGCTGAAGAAGCGTGTACCTCAAAGCTGGCAATGTGGCCTGTCTATATCTATATCTTCATATTGTTCCTCCAGAAAAAATAAATATACTTTCATGAAGGTCCTAATTTGCTGTCATATAACAATTACAGCAAAATCACTGGATACCTGCTCTACTTGCTCTTTTCGTTTAACCGAACGTTTAAACCTGCTGACTTGAGTTTTACCAACAGGATTGGCAATTGTGTACCCCATATTTTGGGTTGGAATCCAGTCAGGGTTGTCTTTATCCAATAACTCTGCAGGAGTCCCTGAAAAATGTTTTAAATAAAGAGTTCATCTTTTTTCACTTATTCAAGTAAACTTACCTGTTATAAAATGTTTAGAACAGACTCGTGCATATTTCAATTGAATTTCACTAAAAGGTCCCCTTTTCAATGCTTTAATTCATTTCTCTTGCTTTTCTAGTGATACAGCATTTGAATAATCACCAGCATTCTTGAGGGCAGCAGGGATTCTATAAAATCTCACTTTGTCTCGGTTTGCTCTCATACCACAATTAACCACCGCACAAAACGATGGCATTTTCTCTAATAAACTCCAACAATAACCAAATAATCAGAAAAAAACTTCAAATTCCACAAACAACTCAGAAAACTATGAAACTTAAATGACAATTCAGCACAACTGTTTGCATAACAATGGTTTTTTGTCCTCCAGGCAAAATGGCCGAAGTCGCGTGACGTCATATGAAAATGGTCAATACACTAGGCAGACCTAACAAGCTATAGATCATTTTAGGATGACGTCACAACTGTCAAAACAAATCCGCCATGTTCACTTGGCGGGCAGACAAACATTTCGGCCTATGCTTACAGTGTAAAAGTCGTTACGGAGTTTGCAATATATTATTAAAATGCCAATGTTTTGTTGTGTTGTTAAGTGTTCAATGAGATCGGAAAGAGACCAAGTTCGATTCTTCAGGATTCCCACCGCGCTGAAAAACCGTGGAGACTATTTAAATGCCTTGTCGAAACAACGACGTGACTTATGGGTTAGGGCTTTAAAAAGGGGTCCTCTAAGCGAAAGTATGCTGAGAAATGCTAGAATTTGTTCAAGACATTTCCTATTGGGTGAGTATTTTGATTATAATTGAGTTTGGTTCCTTGATTTTTCAAAATAATATCCTAAAAAAAGGTACAAAAAGAACAACAAAACAATGATGCTAAAAGCTGAATGAAAGTAATGCTCTTATATATTTAGGACAACCAGCCCTACTAGAGAATAAGAATAACCCAGATTGGGTACCCACTCAAAACATGGGATACTTATATAGTTGGTGAAAAAAAGATGTACAGTCCCTGAATCGACACAAAAGAAGTACAGTGAGGTCAGATGAACGATTCAAAAAGATTAGTAAGTGGTTATTTATGTTCATGATCAAATAACACATATTCTTGCTTCAGGATTTATCACAATAAGCGTGCCAAAGATTGAAATAGTTAATCAATTGTTTAGAGTAAAGTGACTTCTATAATTTATGATCACTTTGTATTTTCTTGGAAAAAATAAAGCTATTTAAAAACAGATACTTATTGCTTATTTTCAACCCTATGTAATGTTGTTGACAAATTAAAAACAGTTAATGTGAAATTATTTATTTATTTTTGACAACAAACTAAATGATTTAAACAAGTCAATGACTTTCGTAGAAGGTACAGGCCACTGTGCAAGCCTTTGTGTGCAGGAAACAGATTCATTTTCGTTTTCAGCTGGACAAGCTTGTAAACAAAACAACAATGCTGTCACATTATTACAAACTTCCCCGAAACCTGCCATACATGTGCAATGTTCACTGGAAACAACCCCATCTGATAACGGGATTAGCCAAACCTTGCTTTTTGAGAAAGTCTAATCTGTAACAATGAGAAAGTTATTGATGAAAAATATAATAGTGAAATATAATATTTAGAAATAATAAAATTGTTTGCTATGCCTACCTTTCCAACAACAATGTAGGCAATATCATTCATTTGTCGAGCCAAAACATCTTGGACATACCCAGACTCATAATATTTGTAGGCCAATAAAGATTTGTAGGTTTTAAGCTGCTGTCCAGTGTAGAAGTTATGACTAAGGATTATATAATTTACCAAATCCATCAAAGATACTGAAGGGATTACTTCCAGATCCTTGGACAACTGACTTCTCCAATTGAATATGGGTCTATATCGTCTATTATCTCCAATTTCTTGTCGTAGCGGGCTTTCACATCATCGGTAAGAGTTAAATAATATTCACTACGAGACATAACTCAAGAATTTGTTGAATTTTCATTCTAAAATACTATAAAACTCAAAAAAACAAACAAATACATCTATCAATAACGAGTATCAAATGACAGTAATGACACAATAAAGTTTGTCTGCCCGCCAAGTGAACATAGAGGACCTGTCAAAGTCACGTGACCTAAAATGATCTATAACGTTATGTATTTCCTATCGTCCTTAGGCATTACTTACCGCGTGGTGAAACGCAAATTGCACTTAGGAATTCCTAAATCCGATTTAAGTATTGCCTAACTTAAGGAAATAGTTTGTGAAATCGGGCAGAAATGTTCCTCCTGGTAATGAATATACCTTAGAGTTTCAGACAATTCAATTCAGACTGAGAATGATAATTACAAAGTATTAAAGACTAGTAATATTTTGTGCAATACGTAATCGTAAAATTATTTTAGAAAGTTAAGCTTTCACAAAAACAACATCAATATTTGATACAATGAATTAATAGCTGAGAAAACAGATTTTGCATTCAATATTACATTAATCGAATTCTAATGGGCAAATTGTGCTACTAAATAACAAATTAATTGAATAACTATTTTTATTTGAAGTGTTTTAAACAGAACGGAGCTTGTCATTTGAATCTTTTATCCATTTCTGAACTTTATTCAGTTCTGATTTAAGAATAGTATATCTAAACAATTTTTGTCGACAGCAAGCTGCGCAAGTAGCAGTGGCAGCAGTGAAAGAAGGTAAATTCCATTTTCTAATTGGCTTGTGTTATGTGTGATGTAGGTATATATTTTATAAATTTTGTTATCTAATCGCTGCCATTTGTATATGTATAGTTTTCGATTTTTCGTTGTGTTTGTATATCCACAGCCCATCTAGATTGTGTTAGAAGTTTCAAATTTCTTACGTGAATTAAGTTCATTTTATTGAATTGCACCGTATAAGTTCCAATCAATTTACTCATTTATCGACATTTTAATTCAAGATTTCAAGTTATTTCGTGTCTTTTGAAGATTTTGCCATGGTACCTACGTGAATTGAGTTGATTATTTTAAGGCAGTATCTCTTATGGAGTTCAAAACTTTTCCAGCCTCCATTTTAGTACACAGATTTCATGTTTTTTCGCGGCTTTTGAAGAGTTGCGGGTATACACAGCTTCTGCTGATCTTTAATCGTAGCAATTTTCATGTTGTAATTTTAATAGTTTTTAATGATTTTCGTGCGTTGCGTATCTCTACAGCCACTCCGAATTCTGTTGGAAGGCTGAAAATTCGAACGTGAATTTAACTGATTTTTCTCATTACCTCAATTTGTATGTATTTTTGACATTTCATGCATTTTTGCATGTATTGAAGCATTATGTATCTCTTCAGCCCCTACAAATTAACTTGGGGTACAAGAATTTGTATGTAAAAAGGAAAGAAATAAGAAGAAAATACGACGTCGACATGTTTCTAGTTCTGAACTCATTATCAAGACATTCAAAACTCGAAACAGTTCGACTATCCTTTACTGCTAAATACAGTTTCTATATATTTCTATATAGTGAAACTTAAGCCAAGTGTATTTTATTCTAAAGTTTAAAATTTATTCTTTATGATGTTGACCCCAAGTGCAACAATTCAATATATATATATATATATATATATATATATATCATATATCATATATATATATATATATATATATATATATATATATATATATATATATATATATATATATATATATATATCATATATATATATATATATATATAAATATATATTTATATATTTATATATATATATATATATATATAATATATATATATATATATATATATATATATATATATATATATATATATATATATATATATATATATATATATATATATATATATTAAAGAATACAGATTTGATAAATCATAACATTGAATAAAATAAGAATGACAGCTTAAAACGAAGCTTTATTTTCTGTTTTTTATTATGTTATTCCATGATTTCGGTAACCTAGCAACAAAACTATCACTGAACTGATAAAAGGTCAAATTGAATACGTTCCTAGCGAATAAATGGTTTGGAATCACGGTAAGTATTTGGGGAGTCATGGTGAGAATTGTCTGCGTGCTGCAGAGAAATAACGATAAAAAAAACATGGACAAAGATTAAATGATGATATTGGATACTCACTGGCAGTTATTATGGCACCATCCCATTTTTGTGAGTTTTCTTGAGCTGTGTTTTAAACGCAGATCTGCAGACTATATGAAAACATTAATTTGATTGCTTACAACTGATGAAACACTGTTAAATATCTGTTGTTAACTAAGAGTAGGCTAATTTGCAAATTCAAGTGTCCTTATAATCTGCCTCGATAGTAATTGATCAAAAAATGCAAGAACACGCTCAAATTTATTGATACATTCCTTCGGAGATGCCTAATTGAGTCCCAAAATTTATAATCCGTCTTAATGATAGCCGAACTGAGTCCCGGAGTTAGGTAAATTGAGTCCCGGGCCTACCTGAGCTTGCACAGTAGGGGTTCGTAATCTGTTCGTAGAATATTAAAACTAAAATTCATATTATATCATATAATTTTATACAATTTACAAATATTTACAATAATATACTTGTTATGATAATAAATACGGTTGCAGAAGATAAGAGAGACTTTATTATTTCTCTATTGATTGACAACTGTCATTCATAGTCACTAGATATAACTACATAATATAACATCTCCTCCCTAGTTCATGTACTTCCTACTTCTCTCCCATCATCGTTCCTTTTCTCTTTGATTGCATGAAGAAACTTTCTATTTCTTATGATAACGCGACCACTTGGTTTCATTATGCTGTAATTACGATTCTTGCCAACTTCAATAATTTTGCTAATTGTATCCCATAACTTTGTCAGTGGATCCTGTATTCGAACCATTTGACCAATGGAAAGAGGTTGAAGATTCCTGGTACCTAGGTTGTACAAATTTATTTTATAAATTGTATTCCTAGATGCCTTTTCATCATAACAATTGGCTTTTTCTTGCCATTCTCTAGTAAAAAATTTCAAATTTGTTGGAAGTAAAGACCTAATTGGATGACCATACAATACTTGAGCTGGAGATTGTCCATCTTTCGTGGGAGTGTTTCTCAATTCAAGTAAACCGGCATAGAATTTTTCTTCATTCAAATTTCCGCATTCAAAACACTTTATTACTAAATGTTTTGTTGCTTTCACGTTGGCTTCCGCATGTCCGTTGCTCTGAGGATAATATGGAGATGATGTTACATGAGACACATTCCATCTATCTAAGAATTTTTTAAATTCATAAGAATTATATTGAGGTCCATTATCTGATCTTAATCGAATTGGAATACTGGTGTCCGAAAACAAAGTCCTCAAAGTATTAATAAATTTCTTTGTATCAGGATCTCTTCTGCCATAATGACAAACGATTGGCCATCCTGAGAAGCGATCATCATAAACCATAAAGTGATAACCTGCATTTGAAAACAAGTCTGTAGACACGTCTTGAAATGGAAATATTGGACTGGGTTCGCCCATAAAGGGTTCTTTCCTTTTAGAAGGTCGGAGAACTTGACAATTTTCGCAATTCTCAATCATATTAGATATTTCATTATTTTTAGCAGGCCAGTAAACTGTTTGTCTTGCTCTTCGTCTGGTGCGTTCTATTCCTTGATGTGAATCGTGAAGTCGTTCCAATACCATTTTACTAGCCATTTTCGGAATTATAATTTGAGATCCTTTAATGATCAGATCATCTTCAAATGATAACTCATCTCGTATATTCCAATATGGTTTGAAACTATTTTCAAGTTCACTTTTAGTTCTTGGAAATCCACTCCTGATCAAATGTTTCAAACTTTGATAATCTTCATCCCTGCGTGCGATATCTTTGATAGTTTCGAGGATAGGATCTTGTAAATACGAGGATCTTGTCATGGGATCTGTATCATCGGCAATAGATATTTGCTGAACAACAAATGATCTCGTATGCTCTGATGTATCTTCTGCCAATAAATCTTCATTATTTGGTTTTGAGATTGGATGGCGTGAAAGAGCATCAGCTATGACATGACATTTTCCTTTCACCCATTCAGCTGAAAAACTTTATCCAATTAGTTTTTCTTTCAATCTTTGAAGTCTTGGATTCTCTATAGAATCTATTGCTGAATCATTCAAAATTGTTATTAAAGGTTTATGATCAGTTATAATTTTGAAATTTTCCAAACCTTTCAAATAAATCTTACATTTCTTAATAGACCAAAATTTGGAGGGCGAAATAAAATGAAGAATTAAACCTTGCATAAAAGCTCTCGCATGCATTCGTCGTCCGTTGTAAACTGCTCGTCTTCTCCGCCCATATTTCTGGTGGAAACCTAGCCGATTCTGAAATATAATTATCGACCAGATAGTCCGCAAATTCCACAACTTTAGAATTCTGTGATTGTATTGAAGATAAATCTTCAACAAAACAATCTCCTACATCTTCTGGGTTGAGAAATGGCATTGCAAAGCAGTACGTTAAATATTTACCCACGTCACTGTCTTTGTCTTTGTATAAGGATGATAAGCCTAGTGCTTGAATTTTGCGCCACCTTGAAAAATTTTTTAAATTTATTTCATCTAAGACTTGCAAAATATTTAATGTCAAATAAAAGTACTTACCAAGACTGTCCTAAATGGACAGCCCTTCAATGAAACATCACTCCAAACCTCAGCAACACTTTGATGAATTGCTTCTTCAAAATAAGCAAATACTTTTCGTAAAGTAAGTATTTTATTGCATTTGCCAATTTCTTCAACCAGATGTTTCAGTGCCAGTGTGTATGTATTTTTTCGTTTATTTGGCAATAAAAAGAAAACCAATGGTATGTAATGGTCGTCTTTTAAACCATGAATGAAGAACATTTGCAGAAAGAACTTCGAACAGTATGCAAAAGTTCCATCTATATAAATAGTTTCTAAATCTGCTAAAAATTCTAGGTTGGTCTTGCAGGAAAACATAATTATCTGATTTTCTCCATCGGGACTCAATTGGACCATCTAAATTTTTTGACCCTTCTCAATTCAGGTAAACGGGACTCAATTTACCTTTGCCCCATTCCTTATCAAGTTGATCATTAAAATAAATTGTGAAGATTTCTGTTTTCACACTATCAACATAAACAATTGTAGTTCAAGTGATTGAGCATTCGCAATGTTCCGATATAACTTAAAGTTTACCTATACAATGTGAAAAGAGTTTTTTTTTAAGATACAATTTTGTCCCACGAAAAGAAAAATTGATGAAATTGAAACATTGATATAAGTAATTGAAATTATATCTTTCATTTCAAATGAAAATGAGTCATAATTGAATTTATAATTATATTAGGAATTTACTCTGCTCACACTGAAGAAAAATATTTAAAAAATCTATCCAAAGCTAAGGAATATCCGTCCATCATCCAAATTTGTGGCAAACTGAATATGCAAAAGTTAATATCCAATAATAAGTGTATCCTATGATGGTCTGACTGGAGAAGTTGAGGGGATATCGCTATAAATTGATTGATTTAATTTAGCATATAAAATAACTCCGCAAATATCCAGTACAGCTCACTCCCCAAACAAAATTAATGGTGTCCGTATTGTTCTTGATTTTAATTGTTCTTCTTCATTTCATGTCTTTAATTTCTAAAATATCTCATCTCTCGCGCTATTAGGTATATATAATATATAAGCAGCAGACATTCTCCAGATTTTTGTCAAAATTATAACAATAGATCGAAAATGTAACTTTTGATTTTTATGATAAGGTATATTGAATCTATTAATGGCTCTTATGTGACCTGACGAATGGTAGAAAATTCGTTGGTGCTAGAATAGCTATACATGAAAGTTATATCCATTTAGCATCTCAGGATTCATTCAAATATCGATTGCTTCAAGATATGAAATCTAAATTTGGTTATATAAAAATTTGCTCCCTGTTAATCTGTTTGTCTTAGATCTCAGATACTTTAGAAAAATGGAACGTTTTGTTGTAAAATATAATTCAAATAATAGTTACCAATAAACCTAAAACAAAACTTTTTGAATCTGTTATACAAATTGCACTATTGCAAAATACTATGTTTAAATTCAATGAATTTTCAAGCTTTTCGAAAAACGATTGTTTCTCATAAATAAAAACTCGCTTTCAAAATATCTTCAAGAAGCAATAATCTTGCTTCAAGAAAGGCAAGTTGTTCACACAGTAAACAATTATCTCAATTTGGTACCTATCCGATGAAAATGATCAAAACTTCTAGACTTTATTTCGCAGAGTAACATATAAACTATAACCCGATTAAGTACAAGACACTAAAAGTTAGATACACAAGGATCTCTCGAAAGATCAAACACGAAAAAATTTAGAGTCAAAGCAAGACCGACGCTTTTTATAATCGTGAAGAGCTGGAGTGGGTCAATTCAGTTCAAAGGGGCTCACTCCAATGTATCAAACGTCGCCAAAGGGACATCTAGGTGACCCTTTGTTCACTCACCCGTGTCTGCGGATAACGAGTGCACAAATACGAAACACCAGAATATTGCTCCTCTACTTACAAGAGACAAAAATATGCGTATATGCTTTAATTTCACTTGTATATTATTTGTTGATTTTACCTTAGATACGGTTGCTATAAACACACTCATTATGCCCTAGGGGTAATGGGCGGGCATAATGGATCATAACGCCCGCTAATTGTACGAGGAGAAATGAAGCAACTTCCATTGATTGAATACTTCATAATCCTTGTCGTATACGACTCTGGATTTCTCGGAAATGAATCATTCGCAGCTTTGGCTGCATTTTCTATGATATTCTTGATAAATTCATTTTAATTTCCATTATTTCTATGAGACTACACAAAGGAAGCAGCAATGACTTTCACTAAATATGATGACAAAAATATTCAACAAACGTCAAAATATCAACAAAGACATGCCTACTATGAGAAGGAAAACGATTTTTCATTAAAATAAAACATCATTCTCGTGAAAAATAAAATCTTGTATACACCACGAGCGCCCATCGGGCATCATTCATCTATATAACGTACTTGGCACATTGGTACAATAACTATTCTATAATCTGAACATTTTATGTAAACTTTCAACTTTCAATATTTTATATAATATGATGAAACCATACTAATAACAATTTACAAAAATATTTGAATTATAATGCATGAAGTACGTTTCGAAGAATAATGTTTCATCAGATGCTGAATGAATAATGGTAAATATCTAAGTGGCTCCGTAGTTCAGTGGTCAGTGTGTTGGACTAGTTGACAGAACGTCGGCATTTTGAATCCCGACCGAATCAACGAATGAATCCGGAGCCACCTCTCGGAAAGCAATGGCAAACCACCGTCAAGTATTCTGCCTTGTAAAGCTTCTCTATGAAGACTTTCGGAACCGTCGTAAAACTGTAGGTCCCTTCTATTGGTGCATCACTGTATCGTGCACAACACGAATAGTTGTAGAGAGGTCGCCTACACCCGAAACCGGGTAAGATACTTGAAGAAAAAGAAATGTCTAAAAAAAGGATCAAAGGTCAAGAGTTTCATTTATCCCTCCCAAATACAAGCCAGCGTACCTAAGTACTTGGCTTACAATTTTGGTGAATTTCTAAGATGCAGATATTTATACAAAAACTGAATTATCTAGGAATTTATGTAAATTAGGTAGGATTAACTTGTTAGTTTTATCTGAAGATTGAAAAGAAGACCTAAATACTTGATCTTGAAGATTCTATGAAATCTAAATTTAAACTATAGGTATGGTTTACGTAATGATTTTTTCATTATCAAATCTACGTGTATGTTCTAAAAATTTAATTTTCAAATTTCTCAAATTAGATATTACCAATGTAAACACTACCGCAATTAGTTTTATATACTCCGGATATTATGTTTTTATGGATTTTAAATTTAATATTCGTTATACGTTTTCCAATAATATTACTGGTTCGGGACGCTATATTGATATTTTGTCACAAAGAAAGTAAATTAAGCTTAATGCTGAGGGATCCGATGTAAGTTAAAACACTATATTTCGATTTTTAGTTGTAATTTCCTCGAAAACGCCGTCAATTTCACGTAGAAATTTCTTGTTTTTTCATGGTTTTTTAAAATTTGTTAAACTCCACAGTTTCTGCAAGTCTTTTCCTCATTCGCGCTGCATTTCGTGAAGAAAATTCCGTTCAAATTGCATCTCGAACTGCGCAATCAGTACACGAAACACATTTTTTTTTTTCAATTAAATAAATTCTTTTTTCCGCAAACGTCAAAAAATGACAACTGTTTCAACCTCAGTTTTCAATATTGAAGTTTGATTTCACAGACGTCCTTTTGTTTGTACTTTTTTTCCGGCCGTGAGCGTACAAAAAAGTACACTTTTTTGTACTCTCACGGCAATATCAAGAACGTCGGGCGGCGTACAGTTGGGTTCCGAATCTGACATAATGTAATCTGTAAGACAAATTTTATATATTTTAATACAAGTAATTTCTTAGTACTCGGGTACTTACCAAAAACGCACTGTCCTATAATACGTAGATAAATGTTTCTGACAATTATTTTGTTGAATTGTCAAATTTGTGTTGCCTTGACATCTACAAAACCAGTAAGGAAAGCAATCTAGTTTTACGTTTCTTCACATCTAATCCTTTTTAAAAATATCATTTCAATTCTATCATTTGAACACAGAGATAACTTGAGAAAAGCACTTTTTGTGGCTCGACTAAAATTGTCGGCCTCACTGCGTTCAGCCGACTAACATTTAGTCTCGCCACAAAAAGTTTCACTTTTACTCCTAATAAAACAATATACTATTCTAATTTTTATAATATTATTCATATCAAAAAGACTCTATTTATGTCAATAGAGTTACCCCACAGTAAAATATTGTATCCAATATGACTGTAAAAAAATACTATGGTTTATTATACAATATTTTACTGTAGGGTAACTCTAGTGACATAAATAGAGTCTTTTTGGCACAAAAACGTGTTCTGCGCTAAATGTTCAAGCCGACGGATTCTTGTAAACCGATATTTGTAAGTAGCCGTATTCTGACTGTTTCTTGTATTTATATATATACATATATATATATATATATATATATATATATATATATATATATATATATATATATATATATATATATATATATATATATATATATATCGGGTATCCACGGAAGGTGGCTCGCCCCTATAACTTTTTTGTTTTTGGAGATAATGAAATGAAATTTACAGGATCTGTTTAATGCATAAAACTGCATTTTTTGACAGGTAACTCAACTTCATGCAACTTCCGGTTTCAACGGAAGTGACATAAACTTTCGATTTTTAAATGGGACACCTGGTGTATTTTCAGTTTTTTTGATAGTTAGAATACAACCATGTATCATTTGCTACTTTTTGTAACCGTTGTTCAATTTTTTTTTATGAAATAAATTTTTATTCTAGAGGGCTATAGATGCGTTCAAATAAATAATTTCGGTACTAAAATGGCCCTGTTTACCGTTCTGGCACGTAGATTTGTGGGCGTGGCTTCGGACTTATTTTGTTTCAGTTGTGTTGGTCACAGGCTACTCGATGATTTCAAATGTTATATTAATCTCAATAAGATTCTTCATTTAAAAAAAGTTCTGAGGTTATAGGATTTCAGGTTTTTATCGAAAGTTTTCTTTCAACCTAATATATAGAGTGCGGTATCAAATTAATAGTAATAAAATTATCTTTTTTTTTAACCCGACGAGCCACCATGTTGCCATTTGAAAAAAAATAGTAATAAAAGTTTTAAAATTAAACTTCACATAGCTGGAACATTTTGATCGAAAACAGTGAAGTTGTATTTTAACATACATTTTAGGACCAAAATTAGTTATTTGAACGCATCCATAGCCCTCTAGAATAAAAATTTATTTCGAAAAAATTATAAAAAAACGGTTGCAAAAAGTAACGAATGATACATGGTTGTATTCTAAATGTCAAATGGAGACAAAAAAAACTGAAAAAATACCCGGTGTCCCATTTAAAAATTGAAAGTTTATGTCACTTCCGGTGAAACCATAAGTTGCATGAAGTTGAATTACTTGTCAAAGATAAATTTCATTTCATTATCTCCAAAAACAAAAAAGTTATAGGGGCGATCCACCTTCCGTGGACACCCGGTATATATATATATATATATATATATATATATATATATATATATATATATATATATATATATATATATATATATATATATAAATGTTTAATATATGTGAAAGAGAATGAACACATATTCATTAAACTTTCTGACTATCATCATTATGATACTAGAAATGAGGGAATTTTATGCATACCGAAGCACAGATTGGCTAAGTATGAATCATCGCCATCGTATCAGGGCATTAGACTTTTTAACCACCTCCCACCAACGGTAAGGGCACTTAAATTATATGCATTTAAAAAATATATCAAAAATTTCCTAATACTAGAAGCCTTTTACGGAGTCGGTGATTATTTGAATACCAGAATTGAGACTTCTTAATTGTTGTTAATTCGATATTTAAATTTTTATTTTTATTAAGTTGTAATTTAGGGATTTTTTTTCCAAGCCATTATTATTTGTAAGTATGCATATTTATTGTTATTGTTATCTTTTGTAGGTATGCATATTTATTAGTGTTAAATTATTATTGTTATCATCGTTAAATGAAAATTGACTTGTCCAATACAGTGTAAATTGTCTTTCCGGATGAATAAAAATTATTATTATTATTATATTCCTTTCAAATAGCTTATGACGCGATGAAATTCGTGCGAAAAATACGACCTTAGTGACGCAGCTCTGTTGCTCAAGCGTTTTTTCTATTTGCAATCACTTTTTATGTACGATATTTTCTATTATTTCTACTATATCATATTCATTCATAGCAATTAGCTTAATAATACCTTTTGCTTTGTTGAAATAAACGTTAGAAAGAGCTATATTGAGTTGTCGAAGCTATTTGAACTGCCATTTTGTGTTCGATTGAATGAATAGAAATATCATAATGAAGCTATCATGTTGATACATTGGAAAACTGTTGATATTCTAGATTTTTTTTATCTATCTTTCATTTGAAGAAATCGATCTTTCTGAAGGTCCCAGTAAAAATTAATATCGTCTTATTATTGGAAGCATGTTCTAAATAAAGGGACAAAGTGAATGAATTTAATAATTAATCAATAATTATACAATAGATAATGTGTTTATAATTGTGTTGGAATTCGATTTCCTACGATAATTTTACATCGTTTAGAATGTTGAAACAATAGGAAAATTGTAGTAGTTACATAACTTCGAAATTAATAATAATTCATGAAATCATATTTATCTCATTCGTTTCATATTTAGATTACTACATTTAGAAAAAATCAATTCATAAAAAAATTATGAAAAAAAAAGAAGATACACAAAACAAATGTAATTGAGAAGGGCAAATTATTGATAGACGGGTATTGATTTTGTTAGTATTTGAATTTTATATAATAAAAAAATTCTGATACTCATTTGATGAAAGGAGAAACTAATTAGTGATTTCATTCGATAGCAGAAAAAAAATGTATTGCTTGATTTTATCTATAAATAGTTCTTAATATGTATCGAGAAATTATCTGCTAAATGACAGTTCATCATTATGTAAATATTGGAAGTTAAATTCACTATGTTTTCGATCATATAAACATATTGTCATTAAAAACACATTAAGCGGAAATCATCACTGAATGCGCTGAAGATGGATGTATTTCCGAAAACGGTATACTAAATGTATTTCTAATTACAATATATTTTATAGTAAACATAGTAATTAAATTTTTATTAATGCGAATAAAATGTGTTTTGTGTATAGCAGTGAATAGAACGTTGCTATTGATATGCTGTTGTCTATACATATTTATATACATATTTTTATATATATATATATATATATATATATATATATATATATATATATATATATATCAGTGGCGGCTCGTGAGGTTTTGGTTTGAGGAGGCTACAAGAGGTGTTAAAAATACACCATAGGCGAAATTTTTTAGGATTTCAAGGTCAATCTAATTTAAACAAAATCAAAGTAAAACAAGCACCCACACCTATTAATTTGTTTTCACTTTCGAGTGTCTACCTTGAGACCTACAACTCCTATTTACAATATTCACAAAAATTCTTCTCAGCCAATTAATCAATTCATATATTCATCAAATTTTTTCTTTCACATAACAGGTACCTACCTACCTACTTAACAAATTTTTTAACAGCTGGTGAGAGCAAATAAAAAGTTATTATATATTTTTGAAGATTAGCGGAATTCTGCGATCTTTAACGTTAGCAAAATGATCTATAATATCCTCATCAAATTTTTTGTCTTTCGCCAAAAGTTTTACCAATTCCTTTTCAATAGACAACAAACGAATATTTTTCAAACGATCCTGGCTCATTGAATTTCGTAAATAAGTTTTAATTCTCTTAAGAGTGGAAAACGAGCGCTCTACGGAAGCGGATGTCACCTGGATAGAAACAATTAGACATAAGAGTTTATAAACTTGGGGTAATTCTTGTTTCAAATCATTATCAAAAAGATATTTAATAGTCCTCACATGATTTTCATTTTGCCCCAAAATTTCATTGTCATTATAAACAACACACAGTTCACTTTTTTATGGCCACCTTATCAAAAAAAGTGTATTTTTGACATAAATTTTCCAAAAGGTTATCTGGAAAATTAGCCGAAAATCCGGTAAACAAATTTTTATTGAGTAAGTCGAAGAAATGCAGTTCTTTCAAATCAGAGAACCTTATTTCTATTTGACCCATAATAGTATCCAAAATTTCATAGAATATTTGCTTATAGTGAAGCTCCATATCTGCGTAACTGCATTTCTTTCGTTTTGGGATAAATTGAGTCGTATCATCAGTAGTTTGAAATACAGAAAATAGTTTTTTAAAATAAACTTCTGCACGAAATTCTGAAATTTTTTCCAGAAGAAACTTGAGCCGATTTCGTGAGTAAATTACATCTGAAAACTTGTGCTGTAAGATTTGAAAAAATATTTCTGTTTGTTCAAAAATTAATTTAAAGATGTTTAAAAAATATATAAATTCGTTATCTTGTAAGTAAGATATTAATCCGCGTGCTGTATTTAACGTTACTTTATCGGTGAAAAATTCTTCACTTTCAACCAGGTATAGAATTAAATCCTCAAATCCTAAGCGGCCCCAAACAGAGACATTTTCACTAGTAAAAAGTAAACACTGCCAACAAAATAATTTATTTTTTACCTGTGATCCGGTTAGGCAAGGATGTCTCTCATAATGTATTAAAACCGCGGTTTTGTTTTCTGTTACGCTGCACCAAATTGTTTAATTCAGGGGTAGGTTTTTTTTGTTTTCATCAAAACTATATCCTCATAACTTAGGGCACTAAAGTTATGGGATAACAAATATTCCACTAAGTCACCATTGAAATTTTTGAAATTAATTTCAGTAATCAAACTCATTTTAAAACAATACGCGTAACGCGAGCTGATTCGGGCGTCCATTATTCAGACAGTACGAATTACGATCATACTACGATTCAATCAACGACTTTACTCGATGTCAGGGAGATTCTATAGTTGTGATTGGTCGACATTTTATAAGACTGGACTGTATCGGTGTTGCCATGTACATGTGTTTTGGATTTCTATTTCAATGAAGTATTCATTCGGAGTATTTGTTTTTGAGTGGTGTGAGTTTGCTTTTCTGTGGCAGGCATAATGAACGTTGAGAATATTATACCTTTCTAAGCTTTCCGCAGCGTTGCCACAAATCTTGAAATGAATGAAATGCAGTAAATGTAAATCTATCTTAATTAATAAATTATATTATATAATGTAGGTTGAAAGGAAGGTAGGTGCATAAAATAATATGATTTTGATTAATATGAATATGCTGAATGCTGACTATTCAATATAATATATATATTAGTGATACACGGAATATTATTTAGGAGGCTTAGCCTCCTTAGCCTCCTTTGACTAGCCGCCGCTGATATATATATATATATATATGTATATATGTATATATATATATATATATATAATATATATATATATATATATATATATATA
This sequence comes from Cynegetis impunctata, assembly GCA_030704885.1. Taxonomy (NCBI): domain Eukaryota; kingdom Metazoa; phylum Arthropoda; class Insecta; order Coleoptera; family Coccinellidae; genus Cynegetis; species Cynegetis impunctata. Next base: position 190,012 of record JARQZK010000008.1, on the reverse strand, counting down.
TATATATATATATATATATATGTATATATATATATATATATATATATATATATAATATATATATATATATATATATATATATATATATATATATATGTATATATATATATATATATATATATATATATATATATATATATGTATATATTATATATATATATATATATATATATATATATATATATATATATATATATATATGTATATATATATCATACTCGAGATGTGTTTGCTTACGCCTCAGTTTTACTTATTTATCCTTCATTATCAATAACAGGAAGTTGATGTTTGAAAACAGATTTTATTGACAAATTAATATTTCAATATAACATTCGTTACTTTTTGGAAGCTAAAGAAAAACATTTCAAATACTGTGTCTTTTATGAACTTCAAAATAGCCAGAAAACAGATGATTATGTTTCATAAGAATTTTCGGAGACACACGAATTGCGGTCAAAATTTGAAGGTAGAAGGGTACTTAGGTGGTTGTTTTCGACGACTGCATTGCGGTCAAGCCCTACGTCCCGGGGGGTCTTGGATGGTTAATCTTTTCATCTTAAATCTCTATACATATCATGTATTAGGCGGTTAACCAGAAATATGGTAATAATATTGTAGTGTTTTCCTACGAAACAAATATAAAATTGATGTGTCTTCAAAAAACATTATATATGGATGGTACATTTGACTACTGTACCAAATATTTTTTGCAATTGTTTACCATCCATGCATTTGCAAAAGGAACCTATGTTCCTGTGGCTTTTCGTCTTCTAAAAGATAAACAGAAAAGCAGCTACTTCAAATTATTCAAATTGCTGGAAGATAAATATAAATGTTCAGGGCAAAATTTGAACCCGAAAACTATTATAATCAATTTTGAGCAAGCCATCGTTTTCATCTTGCTCAGTATTGGTAAGTTTTATTACATATTATGATGTATACTGATGAAATAATTATTGTTTTGAACTATTATTAGGTGGCGCAAAATACAAAATCTTGGTATTTTGTTGATTTGTAGTATTTGATTTTAAGTATAAGTTCAGAATATAAGAACATAGGTTCCGAAATAGGACGATGGCTAAAACACGTCTTTGGATTAACTTTCCTTTCACCAGAGGAAGTGGGAGATTGTTTTGTAGAAGATTTTATGTCAGATAAACCTACTGGAGACGATAGAATTGACAAATTTGTCGATTATTTAGTGGAAACTTACATCGATGAAGATTCGAAATTTCCACCAGTCATTTGGGCGGAATGTACCGGAAGCATTTACCGGACAACAAACGCTTGCGAATCTTTTGATTCAAAATTTAGCAGAACCTGCAACTCTCCGCAACCCAACATTAATTTTTTCATAGAAACGTTAAAAAGCATTCAAACAGATACTTACATTAAAATAAATTCTGTTATTGATAATAAAACGAGATTCGTGCGAAAAAATGTATTAGATAAACAAGAGTTTACTAACAACAAAATATGTCAGTACAATAAAAAATATATTAGTAGGTATAATTTTGTAAAATGTGTTATAAGTTTAGTGAAGTAGTTTTATGATGTAAATGCATGTAGATGTACGTCTGTAGTATTGCATAATTTCTATATGTTTTGTATATGATATATATATATCTTTATAAAAATTAGAATTTACATTTTTATTTTCAATTTACCCTCTTGCCCCTAAATAAGTTTCTAACCGCAGTTCGGTTGGAGATTAGGACTCCTCAGGTAGGCACAAAAATTTTGACCGCAATTCAGTCACTCTCGCAAAATCGACCGCAATTCGTGTGCACCGGAATTTTCAGTTTCTAATTATCAATATTCAGCTGTATTAATATTGTAGGACAAGTGAAAAAAACCACAGAAACCCGTACCTAGCCACGTAATAAGTATATAAAATATGTTCTTAATCATTCGATTTATGATTATTCTTTAAAAAGATATTACTGTTTATTTGGAAAGAATTTTAAAATTAAGAGTTATCAAATAATACCAACGTCAGGAATTCCAACTTCCTCACACAAATATAGTTAATAATATAAACATGATAATTCACTCATGTCCAAGAACAAGACACATTTATTTTTATTTTTTTTTCACCTCATAATTACTGCATACTGGGACGGGTGATCGCTCAATTATTTCACATTTATTGCTTTTAAATGCGTTTTTTATCAACTAGTTGATTCACAGATCACAAACTAATGAGTAATTTCGATTATTAGTTTGCCTGTTGTATTGGTGAACGGAAGAAGTTACAAAAATGAAAATCAAGCAAGTATTTCCTATTGTTTCTTGAACATATTTGTTATATTTGGAATCAACTTCTAGGTTATGATATGCAAGTAATAGATGTTTAAGGCTAATATAAAGAGAATATATTATTTCTCTAAATAATTTATTGTGTCATGTTGACTGATATGTCAAACCTCCAAATTTGAAGGAATATTTACAGTTCAGTAACCTAATAGATTCCAATGTAGTTATGTCATACTAACCAACGTATTGAAAGAAAAAGAAAGAAGGTGAAAGATGCGATATGACGGATAGAAGTAGGAGCCCAGTAGGATTTAAAAATATTGCTCTAATGTCCTTTTCCCGGAAACCCTCGATAGCCCGTAACGATTGGGTTCATAAATATATATTTGTTCCTGATATATAGCGAAAATTGAATTTGCAGAGCGAGAATCGGAACAACTGTTGTTTTCTCACCAATTTCCAATAACTATATTGCTCAGAGCGGAAAATGAATATAACTTGGTGTAAGATCATCAGACGTGCAAACTCCTTTTTTTTGCTTGAGTGACTACTTTTCTCATTTTATACTTCTTCATCTTTGTGTCATTCGGTGATGATACTGGACGTGTTGTTATATTGAATTTTCCGTTCATTGGATGCTATAAATATTCAACGAAATATGAAATATCAACTCAGGAACATAAATATCTTCCTTGCAGTAGATTTGCGGTTTAGTACGGGAGCCAGTAACAGATTTACATGAGCAAGTTCCTCTCAAGCGATAATTAGTGAAAAGCATGAGAGAGTTGTATCAAAAAGTTTAGTGAACGTCAGCTATGGTTCCGTGGGTGGAATGAGCGGCGGTAGCCTCCCACGCATGAAGAAAAAAAATATTTTGAAACAATGGTTAAAAATAACAATTTACACATTTATTATAAAAAATAACGCATGACGCACGTTTCGGTGGAACTTCACCATCTCTCTTATCTAAGCACAACATTAACATTGCTTATCCCACCGGTAATAATTTAGGAAATCATATAAAAAATAATAAATCCAAAGTTCATAAAGATAATAAATCAGGAGTTTATAAAATTAATTGTGGTGATAAGTTTTACATTGGTGGAACTTTCAGAAGTTTTCAAACTAGAATTTCAGAACACAAACGTAGCTTTGTTAATCAAAAGTCGGATTCACATTATGCAAACCATTTAATCCAAGAAAATCACACATTCAATTTCGATTTTAAAATATTAAATACTGAAAGTATGAAAGTAATTTGTTTGGAATTCAAACCCCGTGAACTATGACGCATTAAAAAATTTCCGGAGATATAATACAGTAATATGCCAAATAGTGAGTTGTCGAAATTCATTGAATGACAAATATTAAAGAGATTTCATAGAGTTCTATAATCGGCTATCTAATCTTCATTTTTGAATTATTTCAAAATTTTGAAAATTTTATCTAGTTTTATAGTTATTCATGTACCGAGTGCGTTATATAGATCCTAATGCCCAGAGGGTAACATTTGGCCCGAGGAATGAATGTTGCCGATGGGCATTAGGATCTAGTAATGCACGTGGTGCATACAAGATTCTAGTTTTCACGAAAAAATTATGTTATTATAATGAAAAATCGATTTTAAAATCGGTTCACTGCTCCTATACTTTCCATTTTCCTTCTCAGAGTAGGCATGTCATTTGTTGATAATTTGACGTTTGTGAATATTTTTGTCATCATATTCAGTGAATTTCATTGCTGCTTTCTTTGTGTAGTCTTATAGAAATAATGGAAATGAAAATGAATTTACCCAAGAATATCATAGAAAATGCAGCCAAAACTGCGACTAATTAATTTCCGGAAAAATCCAGAGTCGTATACGACAAGGATTATGAAGTATTTAATCAATGGAAGTTGCTTAATTTCTCCTCGTACAATGAGCGAGCGTTATGATCCATAATGCCCGCTCATAACGCCCTAGTGCATAATGAGTGTATTTATAGCAACCGTATCTGAGGTAAAATCAACAAATAATATACAAGTGAAAAATAAAAAAATTTAAGCATGTTATGGTCGAATTATTATTGCTTCATAGTCAAAATAGCCCAATACTGAAAAAAGCTCCAAAAAAATGAAACCTTTGGGATGAAAAACTAGGTTCCGGATGGGCCCCGAGGTTGTAAACTTGACCAGAGTACCCCCATATAATTCCGAACATTGTGTGAAAAAAAAAGTCCATGTACTTGAGATAGATTTCGAATTACTATTTTACTGTACTATAGTAGGTTTATATTGTACATTTTTCTTCTGTTTGGCAATTTTCTAGGTATAAATATGCGTTAAATACCTACTACGTTCATCAGTATCCACTTTCTTTAGAAAGTACAATAAAAATGATTCAAACTTAAAATTAATTAAAAATGAAAAAATACTCCTGGCACTTAAAAAATCCTAAGATGAATGCCGTTGACAGTTTGTATCTACTACGTAAAAAAAATAGGACCTGATTCTAGTTTGGAATATAACATAAATTAAACATAAATCCAAAGATTCAGAAGCCTAAAATGAAAAATAAACACACACTTGACTTCAGGGTCGTTTCTCATGCATAAACGAAGACTCTATATATTAAGCTTTACAGAGAAATAAATGTCGAAGATATGAAGTATTCTGGCCAGAGATGACGGAGTAGCGGTACTGAAGAAAATTGATCGATGCATTCTATTACTTCGGTGTAGTTAGAGCGTTCGGAATATATATAGTGTGAAAATGAA
>JARQZK010000008.1:137500-180000 GCA_030704885.1 Cynegetis impunctata | reverse complement strand
TCTTGTTTCGTCAGCTTCTGCAGGTTACAGGGTTCAAATTTAGTACAGGGAGTGAGTTAATTTTAGGGAAGTATCCGTTCGAGCTTTATATTTTTTCACTTAACGGCCGATATATATCCAATAATAATTGAGAAATGAAGAGGGAAGTTTCTTTTTGAGAATCTGATTGCTTGTGTCTTGGTGACACTCAAAGCAATTAAAATATCAGATCTGTATTTCAAACTGATCTTGTGGTCGCTATTTATGGATCAAGCAACTCGTTAACGGCCAGATATAAATGTACTAGTAGACCTTTTGTTGAAGGTGAATGGTATTGGAATACTGTCACTAACTAAGCTTTCAATTTTATTTTTACGTATAAGAGAAAGCGTTGGAGAAAAGATAGACCCTTGAGGTACACCAGCGTTAACATAATACGGGAAGAAGATTAAACTTTTCACTGGAGGAAGCTTGCGATCAAGCCACATAGTGATATCAATTTAATAAGAAATGCTTTCTCAGGAAATTATAGTGCTCCCCACCTAATTAACAAAAGTGCAATTTTAATTTCTATCAAGTATTCGATCATTCCAGAGATTATATTGGAACGATAAATTCGACGAATTTTTATTCCAACTTTCTAAATGTCTTTATAAGCCCTGATAAATGAGACACGTGTAACTCTATGCTATGATATTCACTATAACTCTAGAAAACAACTGCATAATATGAGTTATTTGTTGCAATTCTAAACAAGAATTTAGAGACTCTCAAGAATTAGAAATTGATAAATGTATGCCTCTAATTAATTAAATAGGTATGGTATGTTAACAAATTCGATAAAAGCAAGACATGACATATCCATGAAATGTATATTCTGAAATATCAACGTCTGCAAAGATAGCTCATTTCAAAATCTCCATCAATAATAACTTCAATAGATTCTTTTAATTAATTTTCAACCATCTCCCCATTAATTAGAATCAAGTCGATAAAACCAACTAGCTATAATCTGTATTGTGAGGCGACTTGAACTAAACAAACAAGTTTCCTTTATATATTAACCACCATTATTGTTGCATCAGGTACACAAGATAATTAGTGTATCATTAATTATAATCTGAATAACTCAGTAAACATAATCTGATTACTTAGACGAGATTCTATTTGAAATGGAGTTCAACAAGAACTTATAACTGACAGCGAAGTTTCTCATAGAAAGCTGTAATTAAGTACTAAAAACTGAAGATAATAACTTAGTTTAATGATTCATTGAATACCGAAACTTCCAAACATATTTCGAATGATGAGCTTAGTATCATCAAGACTAAGAAAGAGAACATTTCAAACTTATATCCAGTGTTTACATTGGACAATGATTATTGAAAAATTAAAAATTTGTATCCATATACAGACGAATATTTAATTGATGATGAAGTAGATGAAATCGAATAAAGTGATGGCGGTTTTTGAAAAATAAAAAATAATAGACTATTGCAGCGTCAACGTCAGGTGCATGAGAAGTTACACATTCTAGACAACGATTTTCGAATTCTTTGGATTACTGCTATATACATATATATATATATATATATATATATATATATATATATATATATATATATATATATATATATATATATATATATATATATATATATAATATATATATATATATATATATATATATATATATTATATATATATATATATATATATATATATATATATATATAATTCTTCTGTCCGTGTGTATGTGAATGAACTCCTAAACAGCTCAATCGATTTGGATGAAATTTTGGGCCTGTGTTCTAGTGGATTCAAGAATGGTTTAGCTTCACAATTCAGTCTATTGAAAAATGTTTATTTAACAAATTTTTTATTCATAAATTGTTGTTGATCTCGGAATATCAAACATTGTATTCGGCAGACAGCGCTGCGATCGCGTCGTGGTTCCCGTCTAGCCGATACCGTACGATCGCGAGGTTCGAAATGGCGCACGCATCGGGATTTTCGGATTTATATTTTCGCACATAGCACTATAGATAGATAGTAATAATTTATATGGCAAAACAACGTTTGCCGGGTCAGCTAATATATTAATGTATATATATATATATATATATATATATATATATATATATATATATATATATATAGATAGATATATATATATATATATATATATATATATATATATATATATATATATATATATATATATATATATATATATATATATATATATATATATATATATATATATATATATATATAATTTCTAGAACCGCTGCCATTTTTACGTAGATATTTGTGTTTTCATTTATATATTTTTATTTTTCCAACCTCTACTACTTTCAAATTTCTTATTTTTTCGTAGTATGTAATGTACTTCGCGAATTTCTCTTTTTTTTTTAATGAAATGAACTAATTTCATTACGGTTTGCTATCAAAGAGTGGTTTTTCAGTACGCGATGCACTTTGTGCTAATTATTTTTCAATAATATAAATTATTTTCTGATTTTCATTTCGGTTTACTTTTAAAGAGTGGTTTTTCAAATCATAATTTATTATGTTTCAATCGCATCTTGATTCGATGCACTTCGTGTGGCAATAGACCTCAGTGCCGGAGCTCCGCTGCTGACTCGTTTTTTTATTTTATATTATGTGTCATTCTTGAGTCAAATAAATTCAGTAGCCGACATCATTTTCAAGTAACATAAATTCTATAGAGAAAAATAACCCAATGTTTCATCAGCAGCTGGCCACAAGCAGAAATAGCATTTCAATGCAAATGAAATTGCTTCTCATTTACTTTTACTCGAGATGTTATTATGAATGCATGTATACTAGGAATGGAACGGTTTTCCCTTTATCTCTTTCAGTTCGCAAATCAACTGTGATGGAAGAAACTCCTGTGATATAAACGAATTTCACGGTTTGTCGAACTCTTTTTGAGAATACATTAAGATATTGGAAAATTTCAAATTCTGCAGATGGTGCTTTCCAAACTTTTCTTCTTACTCCACGTTCAAATGTGAAAATGTAATATTGAAATTTAAATTCCTTTCAATAAAAAAATCGAGCATCTGCATTTCAAGTTAGAGAAAAACATTCGTGAAAGAGGATTAAAGAGAAACCTTCGAAATATCCAAGTACCAAACGTAAAATATAATCGATGGCTAAGTATAAGACAGTCTTATGTTTTCCACTTTTGGAAAAACTTCGATGTCAGTGGAGTGGGTATGGATGGAAGTTGCAACCATAATCCCGGATTATAGAACTAATTTGAAACTACTCACGTTCGGCTAGAAAATAGTTCAACAAAAAATGAGTTTTGAAATTAAAAATTGTTCGGAAGTAAGCAGATATCGGCTCATGTGAAGCCGATGATGATAATATAAGTACTGCGAAATATATTTTTAATAAACTCAGTGTGGGAAGATGAATGTAGTCAAATCTCTTATTTTACATACAGAAATAACTATTATTTTCAAACGCTAGATAATGGCAATTTTGCTGATTGTTTGGAGCAGGTATATGTGCCACTTTTATGACTTTTAGCTCGAGCGGCGTATAAGTGTTATAGGCAGAGTATAACACTTATAGGCCGCTCAACTTTAATTTAATTTATTGGCTTATTTTCGAAATGCAACAATGCAGGTATCTTATATAATGTCACATATCTTTTTTATCATATTCATATATCTAAAATAAAACATAAAGTGACCCATTTTTAACGAACCAATAAAGCATTTTCGGAATACTTCTTCATTTTTCTCGCTGGCAATAATTTAGAAATCTTTGATACGACGTTTTGTAAACGGCCGCGGATTTTGTTGGTAATAGCTGCTGCACTGCTAATTTTGCTGCTGCTGCAACTCTTGGTGGAGTGGATGGTGTACTAGATTCATCAGCCCAACTACAGTATCTTAGCGCAATTGAATACGGCTCTATATTTCTCGAGAAATGAATTTAATGTCATTTAAATTAATTCATTGGCATTATTTACAGTTGTCATGGATTCAAGCCAAATTATTTGTCCATCGTTAATTTGTTACACAGGAGGTATAATTAGATTAAATACACTGTAAATATCCACTAATTTTCCGATTTTCTAATGCAAATCGTTTGAAAATAAAACATTGTATTTTATTCAGAGTATAAGGTACATTATGTGACTCGCAGGAATTTAATTCGCCTCGCTACGCTCGACGTTTAAAAATCCCTACTCACTCACATAATGTATAGTACCTATATATATACCTTGTACTCCTAATAAAATAAATATCTATTATTTTTCACTTGTATATTATTTGTTGATTTTACCTTAGATACGGTTGCTATAAATACACTCATTATGCCCTAGGGCGTTATGAGCGGGCATTATGAATCATATCGCCCTCTCATTGTAAGAGGACAACTGAGGCAACTTCCATTGATTAAATACTTCATCATCCTTGTCGTATGAGACTCTGGATTTCTCCGGCGAATTATACGCAGCTTTTGCTGCATTTTCTATGATATTCTTGGTTAAATTCATATTCATTTCTATTATTTTTATATGACTACACAAAGAAAGCAGAAATGACATTCACTAAATATGATGACAAAAATATTCACAAACGTCAAAATATCAACTAATGACATTCCTAGTATGAGAAGGAAAATGGAAAGTATAGGAGCAATAAACCGATTTTAAAATCGATTTTTCATTTCAATAAAATAATTTTTCCGTGAAAAATAAATTCTTGTATGCACCACGTACTTTACTAGATCCTAACGCCCATCGGGCAACAGTCATTCCTTTGGGCCAGAGGGCCTCGGGCCGTATGTTACCCTCCGGGTGTTATGATCTATATAACGCACTTGGTACATAAATAACTACTCCTCGTACAATGAGCGGGCGTTATGATCCATATTCCATAACGACCGCTCATATTAGTGTATTTATAGCAACCGTATCTAAGGTAAAATAAACAAATAATGTACAAGTGAAAAATAATAGTTATTTAATAAACTAGTTTATTAATGACAGCGATTAATGGTTGAGATATTTTAACGCGTGAGCGGAGCGAGCGCGTTAATAGTTCGAGACCATTAATCGCTACATTGATAAACGAGTTTATTACTGATTTTTCCTTCGACCTCATCATGAATCGAGTATAAATTCTTGATTGAAATAAATTTTCATTTTGCATGACAGATACACTTGACACAATATGAATTTCTATGTTCATTTCGATATATTTATATTTATGCTCCCGATGGAACAATTTAAGAAATTCATAGATGGAATATTAGACATGTGACATTCTGAATAGTTAACATTACCTACAATATCCGATAAGGAATATGTGGAACTGGTGGAAGCTGAAGTGTTATTTACTTTCGAAACGATTTTTGACAAAAAATGTTTTTCCGCAGTTTCTACTTTATTTTGTATAGAGTTAAATTTTTCGATTTGAATTATGAATTCCTTTTCTCTGTGGAATAACAGTACAGACACCGAATAATTCAACTATTCCGTGCTGAATACTTCTGTGTTTGGTTGCCCATGACAATCCTACATTAAAATAGGAGAAATTGCACATTAAAATGGGTCATTAATGATCAATTTCGTGTACGTTAAAGTAAGCTTTTATTTAGAGGTCGACGGAAAAAGTTCATAAATGTCGAAAATTTCCTATGTGAGCTCAGTTTATTACGTGTTCATTTATCTTGCCATGATTTTATAAGCATACCTACATCGAATCTGCATCTGGTAAATATTTAATGACGTAGTTAGATTTCCGCTTCGACTATTACGATAAGCATTCAAATGTACAAAATCCAACTTCGCGTTAAATATTCTCATGTGTCATTTGAACAACCCTTGATACGATGCAACGGTCTCACTAATGTCACAGTAGATACTGTCATAAATTGGAATTTAATTATTTATGAATAATGTGTGCCGAATATAGTGCGAGATCCGGTATGACAAATATATACCCTCATCTGTTATTTATAATGATAATAAAGAACATATGCTAGGTTAGCAACACTTTTCAATGTTAGCAACCAGAACAACTAAAATAGTACAAAAATTTAACATAAGTACCTATAAAGATTAGAGTCTTAACTCACCTTTTCAAAAAACTAAGACAATAATGCTTCTTCACTAATAGATTCAGTAATTTTTTGCATTTGCCATTCATTAAAATATTCATTACCCTTTCTGTCTTTCATCTTTGATTTTATAGCAATTAAACTTTAAATCTGCAAGACCTATTTTTACCCCGAGGCGAAGCTAAAGGGGTTATAGTCTCACGACAAAAAGTTGGTAACTGGCCCGATTTTAAAAATTCCAACGGATATCGATAAAACACATATGATTTCATTAGGGAATTGGAATTACCACTTTTTCCCAACGAAGAATAAAAAAATATAGCGTTTTTACCCCGAGGTGACACTACAAAAAGTTGGGATCTGGTCCGATTTTAAAAATTCCAACGGATATCGATAAAATACATATGATTTCATCAGAGAAGTTTTGTTCCCAATTTTTTCCCAACGAAGAATAATTTTTAGATAGGCATTACGACATGCGCATGCGCCAAGGTCCTACAAAACATGCGTCGAAGTGCTCTTTGTGCCACGGTAACCAAGCGACGTTGATAGCTTAAGCTTGATTCTGCGTCTGTGTCTGCTTCCCATCCATAGAGATATCTTATCAATCTGATTCATAATTTGCAGCAAAATGAGCCGGGATAGGATATTCAAATTCGTCAGTCAAACAATGAATTTTTTGGCTAAATTTTCACGGATTTAATTCGTAATATCGACTTATTAATACATTTATTGCAATTTTCCTTCATTTCATTCGTAAAATCGACTTTCATTGTTATTTAATTTATATAATAGGTACATTCAAAAAATATTGACGACATGCACATGCGCCGAGGGCTTTTATCATTCCTAGTGCTACGCAGTAGGGTGTCCTTCATTTTTTCATTCATATTCATGCAAACAAACATTTCTTATTCAATTGTTTCAATACAGGATGAATTTCTTATACTTAATTTGCACACATACTACGTTTTTAACATACCAAGAAAATGTCGAGTTTCATATCGTTTCATTCTGCCATATTTTTAAGAAATACAAGTTCACAGAATACATCATATTCTAACTAATTTTTTGTATTTATTCTATTAAATAAGGTAGGTGAAGTACAAGAAAAACTAGCATGCTACCTATACACATAAGAAAAACTATTTTCATTTCGTAGGTATGAAAATTATACCTACTAACTGGAAAAATCTCGCTTGTATAACAATATACTATTGCTCAGTTTTAACCAGTAAGTTAGAAACTGCATTAATGCAAATTGAAAAAATTTTTTATTTCAATTCATAGTAATTATAATCAGTGTTTCATAAATAAGTTTCGAATAATTTGCAGCATTATTTCTTATGTTATCTTATTTGATATAAGGTACCTGAGACAAATAAGGCCCAGCAGGTAATAAGGCCCACTTTCCAGAAAAATACAACTAAATACAAACTCGAACTATAATATCCACCAATAGGTTCGGATATAGTTCCAAGTAATTTTACCTAAATAGCGCGCAGACTGCTCGCTTTCACTCAAGGAGAAAAGTGAAACTTGTTGGACATCCCGCGCAAAGTCTTAAGTTTTACAAAATTTTTCACAAAATGAACTCGTTCTCCATGACATAATTTCAACTGTACGAGTGGTGGTTAAATTCTATTGGTAAGTTGCACATTGTGAGAGTTGATATTCGACAAAAATTTCGAAATTTTTCATTTGCTTTTTTTGTAACAGTGACCTAACCTTAAATAGTGCATGTCAGAAATAAGGCCCACGTAAACTTTTAAGATGAGCACGGTGAATAAAAGTAATTTATTATGGTACTGTCCACTATGCCAGGAATCCCGTGAAAAAGATATGAGGTGCTGCCTTAATTGCAACACATGGACCCACGAAGAATGTTTAGGGTATTCACCATCTGATAATGACGACTATATTTGCATCGCATGTGATGCCTAACAATTTTTTGAGTACCTACCAGAACTTTATTTTGAGTTAAAACTCTGTTAATACATTATTAAAATGCTTTTCTGTTTAGCTTGTAGCCTTTTATTACATTTATATGATACGGGCCTTATTACTATCATTGGCAAAAATAAGGCCCATTTACATGGTTTTTAGAATCTATGATTTTTATTATATTACGTTTTCTTTAACTTGTTTCAGTTAATGTTTTACTTAGAATATAATATGAGTTTGTTGTACAATATATTTTTATTTTCCTTCGTATGTCGTTTTTCCTAAAAAAAAATGTTTTGCCTTAGGTGGGCCTTATTTGTCTCAGGTACCTTACATGAAGATTCAATTCAGATTTTTCCTCGGAAGGATTAGCGTATGCGTGTGAAAAACTGTCATTATGAGAAATCTGTCATCCTCTTATCATGATCTTAGTGAGAAGAAATTACTAAATATCAATATAAATTTGAATTGAAAATCAACAATCAGGTAGATACTTCTTTAAAGAATTGAGATATCCTAGGTCTACTTGGTTATAAGTTCTTGGAGCTGACGGACGTAATCTTAAAAGCTTCCGAAATTTTAATCGTCTTTCCTCTGTTGAGTAAATATAAGTTTTAAGTCACGTGAGTTGTGTCTGATACAGTTTACGGCCTAGCTTTCATTCGCCAACTATCTTGAGTGTAACGAACGATTTGGAATTCAATTTCAATAATATATTCATGCTTTCAGAGAATATAGGTATATTTGTTTCTAGCCGACAAGAATAAAATATGATTCAGTCAAACTCACCTTCAATATACCCAATTTATATTTCATAGTTATATTTTATATTGCACCGTTGTTATGTATTTCTAGGCCAAGCTACAGAGATTTTTTCATGTAAAAAGTGTTAGAAGAAAACCTGCTGCGCCAATGTTTGTAAAATAGTTCCATATGATATTATAGTGATATGTTTTTCACTCGACTTAACTATTTATAACATTGTTATTAACAATTCTGTGCAGAAAATCGCGTTTTTTTTAGTTTTTTGCTTATAAAGTTGAAACTATCACAGTACTCGTGATGGTGTGCACAGACTAATTGTAGGAAATGAAAAGACAAAGAAAATGAGAGGTCGGACGATTCGATCAGACCCTTAGTTTAAGAGAAAATCGGAAAAAACCGGCCAAAATGCAGTTTTTTCAAAAATACTTAACTCGCTTATTTTTTGAGTTGTAGCGTAGATCCTCGGGCCAGTATTAGCTATTGATAAAAGCTTCATTTGTGCGAAGATCAGAAACTGTCCGATGCATAGTTTTTGATCTGTGGCCATTTGATTATGTTATTATGCAATTTTCCAGCAGACCTGAATGCGACAGGTATGGTCCGATTTCAATTTACTAAAAGGATTTGGAAAGTAGAATTCTCATAGTTCAAAACGTTCATCTTGGTTTTCTATAAAAACGCTGAGAAATATGTTAAAAATAAAGCTGAACATGACGAAAAACGGCCTAGCGCGTAAGAGTAGGTAGTTGAAGAGAGGGGGTAGAGCAGCAGGCAAGGAGAAGTATGACATTCGAAAGCGTCGGCATTTTGAACATGACAGTAATTTCTAAACGTTGTCAGATAATAATTGTAAACCCCCACTCTTCAACTACTCTCACGCGCTCGGCCGTTTTTCGTCATGTTCAGCTTCATTTTTAACATATTTCTCAGCGTTTTTATGAAAAACCAAGATAAACGTTTTGAACTATAAGAATTCTACTTTCAAAATCTTTTTAGTAAATTGAAATCGGACCACACCTGTCGCATGTCGTCCGACCTCTTATTTTCTTCGTCTTTTCCTTTCCTACAATTAGTCTGTGGACGCCATCACGATTACTGTGATAGTTTCAACATTATAAGCAAAAAACTAAAAAAACGCGATTTTCTGCATAAAATTGTTAAAAACAAAGTTATATATAATAAAGTCGAGTGAAAAACATATCACCATATCATATGGAACTATTTTACAGCTGGTTTTCTTCTAACAATTTTTTCACAAAATGCTCCCTACAAATCTCTGTAGCTTGGCCTATTCAGGCAATATTGAAGTCGAGCTTGTCAATGAAACTGACAATCATAGAAAATATTCATCAGTATTCCATATTTAAATGTCAATTATTATTTTTATGACTATCCTTTATCGACACTCAGTTTACAACGACACATGTATGTAAATAATAATTTGACATCAAGTTAAATATTACAGAAAATAAAGCAGAGATAAAGTCAAAATAAACAGTTCAATTTCCCTGGAGAAGGTTTCAATTTATAACCACAATCAACGAAGAACTTTTATTTACTTTACACATTTTCGTATCCATTATTTCGATTTAAAATTTCGGGTAATTTCTGTTTACTTAATTACCATCCTAATGTACCTTCTCTCACACAAAAATGTATCATTATGCGTTGAATTTTAATACACTATATAAAAGTTTGTTTTGAAAATTGAGTGTAATTGAAGTAAAAAAGGCGATAGGAATCAAGGGGTAGAGCAAATAAACACTTTATAGTAGTTAAATAATAAAACGTTTCAAAGTAATCAAATGTAAAAAATAAAGGAACGAAGGAAATGTAATTGAATTGTGAACAAAGATTTTTTTTTTCAAAAAACATTTTGTTAACGATAAGAATATAAATATGAACTAATTATGTACTTATCAATCAGTACATTCATTCTTCATTATGATTGGTAGGTATAATCTAAAGTAGGACATGTATGTTTGCTATTCAATTTTATGTATCTTCATCGTTAGTGGTATTGTATCTTGATGAATTATTGTTGATTTTTGAATCTAATTATATCCAAAAGAAATTGTAATGATGTATATATTGCGAATATGTATATCAAGTAGGTAAGTTGATGTAGAAATGAATTTATCATTTTACGAATAGATCGTGGATTATTTTTTTAAAATTAAAATCAATTCCCCACTTCAAGATTTTGCATAATATATAATAGGTTATACGTTGACATTATTCTCATACCCTATATTCATAATTAGTGTCTAAATGAAATTCAAAAAAGTCTATCGTAGCGAGCTGCATTAAAAGAGCAGGTTTTCATAACGTATCCAGTTTAAAAAATATATTCATTAAATAAAGATTTTTCTTCCAAATTAAAAAAAATGCGTCCTCTAATGTATAAACAATATTTATTTCCTCCCCGGGGGATCAACCTCCCAACCAATTCGTACCAAAACCAGTCATATCCAATATATCAAACGAAACTACGTACTTACAAACTTTCAACCCTATTTCTATAAAATTTCGCCCTTTATCGTGTAAACAAGATTTATTTCCTCCTCCGGGCGGTCAACCCTCCAACCAATTCATATAGAAATGGAAAGCATCCAAGATATCGTAAGAGACTACGTACCTACAAAGTTTCAACCATATGGTAACAAAATTGCGCCTTCTATCGTGAAAACAAGATTTATTTCCCTGGGGGGTCAACCCCCAACCAATTCGCATTAAAACCTATCCCATTCAATATATCATACGAAACTACCTACTCACAAACTTTCAATCCTATTGCTCCAAAATTACGCCCTTTATCATGTAAACAAGACTTACTTCTTCCCCCAGGGGGTCAACCCCCCAACCAATTCGAACCTAAACCAATCCCATCTAAGAAAGCTTTTGAAAACACCTTCCTACAAACTTTAAACCCTATCACTCCAAAATTGCGACCTTTATCATGTGAACAAGATTTATTTCTTCCCTCAGGGGGTCAACCTCCCAACCAATTCGAACCAAAACCAATCCCATTCAAGATATTATACAAAATTACCTAGATACAAACTTTCAACCCTATTGCTACAAAATTGCGCTTTCTGTCGTGTAAAAGATTTATATCCCTCCCAGGGGGGTCAACCCCTCAACCAATTCGAACCAAAAACAACCCATCCAAGACGTCATACGAAACTAACTATTTACAAACTTTCAACCCTATTGCTTCAAAATTGCGCCCGTTATCGTGTAAACAACGCTAAAATACATAAGCACATACATACATACGAACATATATATATATATATATATATATATATATATATATATATATATATATATATTATACGAGGGCAATTCAGAAAAACTAACTTCCGATATATATATATATATATATATATATATATCTATATATATATATATATATATATATATATATATTATATATATATATATATATATATATATATATATATATATATATATATATATATATATATATATATATATATATATATAAATATATATAATGTTCAGAAAGATTTCCGCGGTCGGAAGTATTTGAAAAACTTGGTTCACGGAATGAACCGCGTAAAAGATTTGAAAAACCTCGACGTTTCGGCTCCTTTTGCGAAGCCATCTTCAGGAGAAGTAAAAGGGAAATAATTCAGAATCATGGCCTCAATCTGCCTACTCCACGAATCGAATTAGGAGGAATCGGAAACAATACGATTGCCTGGTCTCAACCTACCTACTCCACTAACCGTACTGCTTTCTGTCAACTCTGAAGTCTCAACCTGCCTACTCTTCAGAGTCAACTGACGGGCCGATCGTCGCGTGGCCGTATTTATAGGGGAGGGGGGCGGGTACTCACGCTCATCAGTGCGGGATGCACTCTGATTGGGTGTGGCATGGCGACCACTGAGAAGTGGTTTCCATGCTGATGGGAGTCTGTGACTGTCATCTCTGGTGTTCAAATCTTATTGTTTCCGATTCCTCCTAATTCGATTCGTGGAGTAGGCAGATTGAGGCCATGATTCTGAATTATTTCCCTTTTACTTCTCCTGAAGATGGCTTCGCAAAAGGAGCCGAAACGTCGAGATTTTTCAAATCTTTTACGCGGTTCATTCCGTGAACCAAGTTTTTCATAAATAAATATATATATATATATATATATATATATATATATATATATATATATATATATATATATATATATATATATATATATTATATATTATATATAATATATATATATATATATATTATATATATATATACTATATATATTATATATATATTTTATATATATATATATATATATATATATATATATATATATATATATATATATATATATATATATATATATATATATATATATATATATATATATATATATATATATATATATATATATATATATATATATATATATTTAATATACCTTGTATACGCAAAACATATTTATATAGACTCACTATAAAATATTCAACAAGAAATTTATTTATTTTTTGCATGAAATTCTTTTGAATTCATTAAAATATTGAAACTTATTCGAAGGGATAATTAATTGAACTTGTTAAGATGAAAGAGAACTGACAGGTACCCAACTCAGAAGAAATGCCTTTATTTATATATTATTTTCAATTAATTTTAAAATATTCTCCATCAATATAGACTTTCAAAGTTAACAGAAACATATTCAGGTATTTATAATTATTGAAGACAATGTAACAACTGTTTCCTTCAGGTTATATTAGGTGTCTCAGTTATGCTGTTTCTGCGTAGTACTTCTGAAATATATTCGTGTTCATTGCGAACTAGGCATTAGGACGTGTGTGGTTTAGTCATAGTACATAGTATGAAGAATTTACCCTTGTAGATCTTATTTCCACCACAAACTCATTTTGGTAAAAAATGAACATGTGTTGTTTATGCGTATAGGGATTCATATATATATATATATATATATATATATATATATATATATATATATATATATATATATATATATATATATATATATATATATATATATATATATATATGAAATTGAGTTTTTGGTGCCAAGCATCATAGAAAGTCATGAAACGAAAAACTATCTTGGTCCTAGGTCCAACTTTGCTAATCGCACCCATTTTAATAAGCAGGTTTTCAAAGTGAAAACCTGCTAAAATCCTAGTACAAACCCAACTTCATCTATGCTATCCTCAACTTCTACTGTATCACTTTTACAACTAATTAATAAAATAACAACAATAAGTATATACGAATAGAGCTAATGCGACCGCCTAGCAACGATGCCGTGGCACTAGTGTCGGGCACGGGTTAAGACATATCTTTAATTTAACAAGTGTTTTGAGTGTAATGTGTGATAAGGAACTTATTCAAAGTCCAAAAAAAAAATATCCTAAAGAGATCGTAGCTATTCATTTCAAACATAAATGAATCATTACAACGCTTGAAGTAATTTGAGTATATCTAGACTTTTTTCACATAAAATATAATTTAGTTTTGGAAGGTGAAAAATTTAAGTCAGTTTCTTCTATTTGCAGAAATTCTATCAGAAAATGTTTTCAATCGACAAAGATATGAGGGAGGAAACTCATTGAGGAATTAACGACTGATATACTTAATAAAGGAATTATGGCAGGAATGCATTCATTTGGGTGTTCAATTTTTATTTAGCAATCCAGCGCACAAGATTATTTCCAAGAATTCCACAAACGTAGATACAACAACAAAAATTAAACCAACCACGTATACTCTAGCGCCACTTATCGGCGATATAGACACACTAATTAAATTTAAAAAAAAATCCGAAAGCTCGAGAATTGCTAAATAAAAATTGAACACCCAACTGATTACATCCCAGCGATAATTACTTTATTTATATATAAATATATATATATATATATATATATATATATATATATATATATATATATATATATATATATATATATATATATATATATATATATATATATAAGGATGTTATCAACTGTGTGGAATCCATCGATATTATGTTTTAATCGACATAAATTTCTGAATAATTTTTCGATAGAAGTCGCGCTCCAAATGTTTTGAAGGAGAAACTATTATATAACTCTACTCCACAGTCCATTTCTGGAAAATATGTACTACATGTATATTTTCCAGAATTCCATTCCAGGCAAGCAGAGAGGTAGAATCCTTTACAGTAAGAAACCTCATAAATCCCTCATATTGAGACATTCAATTTCATCTCTTTGAAATTAAATTCCTCAAATATTAGTATAACTAAGTTTTTTCGCTCAGATGATTATTCAAAGAGGTTCTGGAGTATTTACATTATGTGAATGAAATGAAGTTTAACAGGGGGAAAACAAAATAGCATGATAAAAGTAAGATATTCCAAAAGCTTATTGGTTTTTACAGAAATTGCTTCCTTGCGATCAACATTTTCCACCGTCTCTTTTATTACTTATCATGGTTGCTTTATATCCATCTGCAAGTTGAAATTGGACACAAAAAAATTTTTCATGGCGGCAGTGTTTCAATATGGATTATATACTTCCGATTGCTCAGTGCATTACAACGCCAGTGATATTTCACTATTTGAATAAAGTATAAACTTTAAAATAAAACACACTTGGCTTACGTTTCACTATATAAAAATATTTAGATACTGTATCTAGCAGTAACGAAAGTCGACATGTTTCGAGTTATCAACTCATATCAATACTGACTACAGGAGAGTATTACATCCTATTTTATAAAACAGACAAAAGCAAAGGTGCTACCTGAAAATCAATTTGTTCGTTTACAAGGGGTAATTGACTATTATGGGCGGAACTTATTTCGAGAATTTCAAGAAGGTCAAGGAGCTTTGCTTTGTTACCTGAATGCAACAATTGGGTTTTGTTGAAATCCAGGAAATGATTGAATTTTATACAATGTTCGGAGGAGCCAGTAGTATTTTTATTTTGTAAAATTGACTTTTTATGTTCTTCAACACGAATGTTTATATTCCTTCCTGTTTGACCAATATAGAAAGCAGGACATTCGTCCCAAAATATTTTGTAAACACCACTGTTTCCTCCGATGCTAGATTTTTCTTTATTATTGACCAAGAATGACAAGTTTCCTTTATTTGTACAAATTGTTTTAACGTTATTTTTCGATAGTCTGTTACAAATTTTGCTACTCAAATTCGGCACATAATTTATTGGGAAGTATTTTTGTTCTTCATCAGTAGTTTGCGCGGGGTATATTGAATGCAACAGATACTTTATTCGTTTTTTCCCAATGATCTTATCTATAAGACTTTCATTGTAACCGTTATTGGTGGCTAATATTTTAATTGTATTAACTTCGGTTTGAAAATTTGTTTCCGATAATGGAGTAGTGAACAACCTATGTATGAACGAATGAAAAGTACTGACTTTTATTTTATTCTTTATGATGTTTCACCAAGTGATGTGCGAGAATTCAATCTCAGTTATTTCATTATTTGATTTAGTTCACCGATATTCTTCTTTTTAGGATCTCCAATACATTAATGTGTTTAATCAATGAGTTCAAAGACTACTGATATGCATCACATACCGATAAGTATCTGAATCTTCGCCTAAAGTGATATTCCAATCGGTTTCCGCTAGGTGGAGCTGTGATTTGTTCGCATGTCATTAGTGCTCTTCTCAGAAACTATGAGGTAGTTATATTGATTTGATATCGTTGTCCACTCGGTTGATGGATAAGACTCTACTGATGAGCTCGTAGAAGAGTGAATTAGACTGTCTAATTTCCATCGTGTGTGGCGACGATTTCGAATTATCTAACATTCTCCCTTGAAGAAAAAATGGGAATTTCATGTCGTCGGGACTCATGAAACTAGCTCCGTTGGAGGGTAGATTTGATTAATTATCACTCTTTGAAATGAAATTATTTTATATTATATATATATATATATATATATATATATATATATATATATATATATATATATATATATATATATATATATATATATACAGGGTGTCCTACAATTTTTTAGACAGGCTATAACTCTAAAACGGCTGAAGATAACTTCATGAAATTTGGTATGCAGCAATTGGACGGATTTTACAATATTACGAATCCCTCATGACGTCAGCGAAATCATCACCGTAGCTATGACGTCATGTCATTATAAAATGTCAAATGTAAAGGTTGTCGTGTGACTGCTCATATTAAAGGTCTTTTTATTCTGAATTCAACTATGTAATACACTTAGTATGTTAAAATTTATTAGTTGTGTATTTTCGATCAAAAGGAGCTTAACAAAATAAATAAAAAAGTTTAATAAACAGATTTAATCACATGAAAATCAGGTTTGAGGCTTGTGTTGAAATTAATTGTGGAATAATGGTATTATTGCCTTGATTTTCATGTGATTAAATTTGTTTATTAAACTTTTTATTTATTTTGTTAAGCGCCTTTTGATCGAAAATACACAACTAATAAATTTTAACATACTAAGTGTATTACATAGTTGAATTCAGAATAAAAAGACGTTTAATATGAGCAGTCACACGACCACCTGTGGTCGTGGAACCTATATTTTCATCGATCTATAGTTTTCACGGATCTATTTAATAGGCAGGGGAGCCTCTCACTAGTATATAATACTAAATAAATAATTGGTTTGCCAAATTTGACTTCCCAAAATGCAGGCGGCCGAAGGCCGCATTTTGGCAAACTTATGAAGCCGAGATAAGGAGATCGGCCCCGTAGCGCTTAGGCTACGTCTCGCCTCGATCCGAGACACCGATTTTCGATATCGAACGTTTAAAGTTTGACGTTTCTCCGAAATTCGCTAAAACGGCAGCATTCCCGACGCTTGAGAACTATTTTGTCACATGGACTCGAATTCACGTGACCGCCTTTGGAGCCGATAGTTGGACGGGTTGAGTTCCATCGAGAAGTTTCGGCACGGCTAGGCCCGATGAGGTCGTAGTATCTAGCCGATTATACACGAACTCAGATTGACAGCGAGTAGATTGTGCGCCCGTTCGACAGAGGCTGGGACGGGCTCAGCACTTGACGCGTCACGTACCGTTCGACAGAGGCAGGGACGGGCTTAGCACTCCTCGGCGTTCGAGAAACTATATTTTTATCGATCTATATTTCACGGATCTATTTAATGGGCGATGGAGCCTCTCACTAGTTATTTACTAAATGGGCATTATATGAAGGTGCCCTCCATAAATAGTAAATGTTTCGAAGATCAGCGAGGGGCAAGTTGTCTCAATAGTCAACTTCAAAATTCATGTGATTCTGTTTTTGCGGATATAGTGTCACGAATGTATTACATGTTCTTGAAATAACTTTATCACATTGTCAAAGTTTAAATGATCTTCGTTTGTATGATTTAACCAGGGTGTTATTACGATGATTTGAAATGTCAAATACGATCGTGGCTATCCTAGATGTAATTGTTTATTGTTGATTAAATACAAAATCATCATATAAAAATTCAAAATTAGAAATATTTCGAAAACTAAAAATGTTATGTATGAATAACCTCATACAATGTTTCCTTGATTTTTGATGCTACAAAAATAAGAAATATGGGAGGTTTCCATTTCAATAATTGATTTTTATCAGTTTTCTCAATCTCATTTTAGATCTTATTTTTTGAACACACTGTGTGTTAATTATCCAAATATTATACAAAATCTATTGAAATAGGTCATTTTCAACAAGGAATTCAACCCAGAGTAAGTAATAAAGGCTTGCTTATAGGAACAATTGATAATTATATTAGGGCTTGCAATCGTCATGCTTGACATAAAAACTTGAATATGTCAAAAACGCTTAGACTTAGGTATAGGATTTGATGCATAAAATCTGCCTAGAATCTTAGGTATAATTCAAAAATGTAATAATATGTAGGGTGTCCCATTTAAAATAACCAACTTAGGCCATATTTCCTATACATGACATGACGTCATAGCTACGGTGATGATTTCGCTGACGTCATGAGGGATTTGCAATATTGTAAAATCCGTCCAATTGCTGCATACCAAATTTCATGAAGTTATCTTCAGCCGTTTCAGAGTTATAGCCTGTCTAAAAAATTGTGGGACACCCTATATATATATATATATATATATATATATATATATATATATATATATATATATATATATATATATATATATATATATATATATATATATATATATATATATATTATAAGCAATGCCATCCTTTCTATGCTGTAACATCAATAGTATTTTTATAGTATTTGAGTAAGAATGTGTAGAAGTCGTGATCATCTCGAACCTGAGTACCTCGAGTTGTATATTATTGTAATTATTCAAAATAGCCACACATCCATTTCATAATATTACCCTCAATTATTGGATTACAAGTTCCTTACGGCAGGCTTGGAGGAGATAGGGATCTCGCTGCGGGACCAAAATGAAAAATATGCGAGACTGAAAGTGTGACGGAAGTAGACTGACGAAAGTAGACTGACAAAAGTCATGCGTCTAGTTAACACAAGCGGATATTGTATACCGTTCTCTCATCCCTTCTCTTTCTGATCCCACTTCGCCACGTCTATCGCCAATGCATTATATGTACTCATTAATTCATGTACAAGCAACTCCAAAACGCCAGATGTGAAACATCGAAATAATTTTGTATAGGTTATATGCATAAAAGAACAGATTACTGCAGGAATCACATATGGCATAATGAAAAAATAAAGCTTCACAAATTTGTTCCATAAAATAATGACTACGTATTGTAGGTTTATATTCAATTTTTTAGCGTGGCGATACGTTATCCTCTCGTTATATACACTCTTGCGCCTATTCCTTACATTGCGTTGACGAAGGAGTGGCCTAAGTACTGAACCCTGGTGTGCCGTATTTCTAGGTTCGAATCTCAGAGGTGACTGCTAGCTTTTTTTATTTACAATCTCGTAAGAGCTCTTAGCTCCACATTTCAATATTAATTATTTCAACTTGGATTAGTATAAGTTATCACTTTTGTCGTGCGCCCCGACACGCACATGTTTCGTTTTCGCAAATTCTGGTACTTCTATATTATCCGAAGGAACTTCGTTCCTACCTGGTGTCCCATGACACCGTTTTCTTGTTTATTATAAATACCGATATTCAACCAATTATTTGCATGCTTGACTGGCACTGGTGGCTACTTTATATTTTAATACACCGACATAAAAACAATTTATGTGTAATGAAAACGCCATATATGCTTAAATAGGTATTGATTATTTCAATAAACACTTACACATTTGATCCATTTCAAACGAAGAATTACAAACATTTATCAGAAATGGAAAATCTTACATTTCTTGAACATGGACAGCGAAAATGCGCTTGTGAGTATTGAAATCATAGTGTCTAATAGCCATATCGTGCTTTAAAAGGCAATTTTCCGATTCATATGACGTTGCTGCGAAAAAGTCTGGCTGAATTTCCTTTTCATGTTGTCAGTTCATATCTATGTTCGTCATAAACATTCTTTCCAGCCTGAATTTCCATTTGAATATAGATTCGATTATATGTTTTCTCATATCGCTAAATATTAACTGAAACTAGCTCAGTAACTCTAATATTAGATGAAATAATTGATAGAAATGTGCTACCTATCATATTATATATTGACTCAATGCGGCCAAATAGTTGTTCTTGCTCTTATTCAAAAGATCCATAAAAAATTTTTTCACTGCAATTATTAATAATGTTTTTCAATATGATTATAACTGAAATAGATATACCTTCACTTAGAAGTTTAGTGGTATAGCACATATACTTTAAAAATGAAAAATAATAGTATAAGAATTTCGAACTTGAATTTTTCACGTATAATTTATACTTTTATATACGATCAATTTTTTTATCACCCAATAATTTTCAAAGAGCGACAACAGTTTCATTTTACAGAATTTACTTTCATCTATGCCTCTTCATTAATAAAATTTTTATTCGGAACTCACACATTTTTTTGTACATTTTTTCAGTTATTCCTTATCTGCATAATAGGCATGACGACAGTATCAAAAAATTGTCGATTTAATGGTTCTAGGAGAAAATTCATACTAAAAAAAATTCAAAACAATGCTTTAGTTTCATTTAAAAAATTCAAATTACTAAGATTTTCAATAAAATAAAACATTAAAATACTGCTATCGGCCATTCAGACTGAAACACCAATCACAGCGCATGACGTCACGCTTAGGTAAACTCCGCTGTCAGTACTCTCATTCACTGTGTTTTGTTGTTGTGAATACTACTGATTACGCATTTGGATTGATTTTTTATTATTTTACGTGTGATTTATCGACTCCACTACTATAACATTGGAACCAAGCTTTGGTAAGGCAAATAGCTCAAATTTTCCCAGGATTGATGTATTAATGTTGGGCGATTTCCTCCCAACAAATGAAGAATTTTGCTCGTCTGAGATTAGAAACGTGAGAACTTCCTTGTAAGTAAATTGTATTTGTCTTTACCCTGGATACATCCAATTTAGATATAATCAAACCCGTTTTGAACTCATGCGAGTTTATTTTACTTTCATAGGTTATTTTTACAATAAACTTCATTGTTCATTTTTGAGGTTAGCTCCCTCACAGCTTGTAAGTTGCCATTTCAGAGTTAATAACATGTTAAGACCCGATAAAACAACTACATTTCTGTAATCAATAAGCACTTACTAGTACTAGTAGTATTTGTCCCCATAGAAAACACCTAAAATCTGATTCTTAATAATTTCGGTCATATGGGGATGATGCAATCAGTTGTGTGCGAATGAAACGGGAAGGAAACATTTGTACAGTAAAGTGCAAGATTTGCCCAGAGCAAATATATATATATATATATATATATATATATATATATATATATATATAATATATAATATATATATATATATATATATATATATATATATATATATATATATGAATATATATATATATATCATTCGGGTTTCAACGTGCGAGCGTAAATCACTTATTTCTTAATATTTTCTTGTTTGGAACATGTACAAATACTTTGTTGGGTGTTCTTATTGATGTGTTTTTACACTGCGGTACTGCACACCACTTATAATTTTTGGAATTCATTTTTATCACACGAATTAATTTGATGTTTTGTTTACTTTCTTCACTACGCATAGATACAATGATATGTTTGCCTAAGCGTGACGTCAGACCGTCGCCATGACACATGCGAGCTGTTTTCGCGCGCTTTTGAAATAATATTAGAAGAATGGCTTTAAACTTCGTTAAACTTAAGTTGATTACCGAAATGAAGGTTTTTTTGTGAATAGTAAATGTGTACCCACATTAAGAAAGAGTATTTCAAAATCTTTCGTCACGCCTATTTAACCTGAACACAATAAATGATTGATTGTTATCTGAAATACTCATATTCAAAGTTCCTTTTATAATAGTTATTATTGATTAATTTTATACATTGTGTTAAGTTTTATTCAAAAAATACTCGAATAAAATGTCTAATGGAAAAAAACTGCCTCCGTAGTCAACATACAAAATTCAATCCGTTGCAAAAATACTTAATAGATATCCCGATAATTCACAAATTCAAAAAGAAAACCGAAAAGCTTCTTATCGGAAAATATGAAAAAAAAAACAATCTGGAGACTATTTTGGTTATTGAAAAGACCCATAAATTATCCAAATTATTAATCCCATAGACATGAATCACAAATTTTGGTAATCCTGCAAACCTAACATTCAGGTTAACTAAAGTTTTCTGAAAACTTAAAGGAGTTACAATCAAATTTTGAATGATTGCTTTACTAATTTGTTCCATGAGTTCCAAGCAAAGTTTTTCATAACGCGGTCCAAACTTCAATAATTTGAAATATAACGTGATCAGAAAAGCATGACCCTAAGAAGTTTTACTTCAGCCATCTTTTCGAGAAATTATGTCTACCAATTACGTTATTTTTCACCGTCCTTATCAGATATATGTTTTTTCTGTTAACTTCTAAAGCGAAAATGAAAGTTCATTTTTTATGGCAATGCAATTATCTTTATCTACAACCGTGCGTAAATTATATTTTTACACACCCATATTAGTGCGGTAACTATTACTTCAACGCACTAGTGCGGTAAAAATCTTTATTATTATTATTATTGCCTATGGTTTTTCTCTTCATATAAGCTATTAATCTTGGAAATTTGTCTATCTGCATGTTCTTTTTTATGGACAAGGTGGACTTCAGCATTGAATAATAGCACCAAAGCGACTTCTTTTCCTTGAAATTACCTTCAAAATAGGCAATTAATACATCTTCATTAATGTTATCCACTTTTTTATGGGAGCACCATTCGATTAACATATCATAGGCCTTTTCATAGCGAATTCCGGATTTCTGCAAGCAAGTTCGTCGTAGCAGCTTCAACTAGCCGTGAAATCACCATATTCTCTACTGACATTTTGACTGACAACTTCAAAGTGGCGTTGCTTTTTTTTTGTCGCTATGACATCCTAATTTTCATAACAATAAAAAAAGTTAAAACATTGCTGGTGACCAAGTTGGAAAATTTTAGACTACAATTAATTTGTATTTAATCAAAACGAACGGTTGTAGATAAAATAGTATACATAACTCGCGTGGTAAAGGTTTTTAGCACATTTAACTGAATGAAAAGACTCGCCTGCGGCTCGTTTTTCAAACTTCACTTAGCGTGTGCTAAAAACCTAGTTACCACACTTATTATGTAATATACTATTTTCGTAATACCATACTGTTATTTTGATTTAACGGTATTCAGATGACAATTGAAAAGTGAGTGTTAACGGCCGCCGGCCGTTAAGAAATCACTTTTTCAAATATTTATTTCAAAGCATCATTCTGCTTAAAATAACAACATTGAAATCTTGGTCCACATCGAGTTGGGAGAATAAACCTCTGATTTTCATTTCGCATAGGCTAATAATACATCTTCATTAACCACCTTTACATTCTTGCTTTTACGCCATATTTCAAAATTTTCATATTCTTTCTGATATCGCTCTTGAGTTATTTTCGGCAGTTAATCAACACTCGCTGCACTGCACATGATTTTCCCAATATTTCTAAAGGAATTTGATTTTGTTCCTCATTTTCATCAATTTCATCCATGGTCGTCGTTAAAGCGAACTTGAGAACACAAAAAAACTGACGTTGTATATAAAACTGTCAAACTGTTCCATGACAACAGAGTGCACGACGTTGGGATTATTCTTTAGAATTGCGAGGTACGGGGTTTTTTCTTTCTTCCGAATCAAAATATAATCTTTCAACGGGATTACGAAAAATTTTTAACGACACACGGCCGATACGCAAATAACGGATTCGGTTAGTTATAATCCTCGGCTGCGCCTCGGATTACAATATTCCAACCTCATCCGTTATTTGCTACATATCGGCCTTGTTACGTTAATAACTATAAATAGTACTGCATCATTCTATTGTCAACATATACGATGGGAAATTCAAAAAGAGATAATCGAGCTACAATACTACAGCAAATGCATTGATCTCGAAGATTTATGTAGCGAGAAGCGGTTTTCAGGGCGTTATTGAGTTGAGCCCTTATACAGGTAACCTGCTGGTTACACCTAACAGTTGGGCCCTGATATGTAAATGAGTGTATAAACTATTCAAATTTTTTCCAGGAAATTCGTAATAAAGGTGCCTTAGGTATTATATGACAGACGATTCACAATTTCCCCCAAATACTTGGGCAAACCATTCATCTTCATTGCATCGAACAACGAATACATGTGAATCGTTTAACTCAAAGTTCAATGACAGTTTTTACCATTCGCATACCAGCATATTCAAATTTTTAGATATGCTAATAAATTTTGAAAACGAAATATATATTAAAATTGTAACAGCTAACAAATTTCCAAGAGATATGAGAGCTGATGTAAAATAAAAAAAAGAATCTGTAGAAAGCAGAATACAGGAATATAGGTCAAATAAAATTTACAAAATAAATTTTATTTAGTTATTTATGCACCAAGTGCGTTATATAGATCCTAACGCCCGGAGGGTAACATTCGGCCCGAGGGATTAATGTTGCCTACAGGGCGTTAGGATCTAGTAACGCACGAGATGCATACAAGATTTTATTTTTCACGAAAAAATTATTTTATTATAATGAAATTTCGATTTTAATATTGGTTCATTGCTCCTATACTTTCCATTTTCCTTCTCATAGTAGGTAAGTCATTTGTTGATATTTTGACGTTTGTGAATATTTTTGTCATCATATTTAGTGAATGTCATTGTTGATTTCTTTGTGTAATCTTATAGAAATCTTTGGAAATGAAAATGAATTTATCCAAGAATATCATAGGAGATGCAGCCAAAGCTGCGAATAATTCATTGCCGGAGAAATCCAGAGTCGTATACGACAAGGATTATGAAGAATGTAATCAATGGAAGTTGCTTCATTTCTCCTCGTACAATGAGCGGGCGTTATGATCCATGATGCGCGCTCATTACGTCCTAGGGCATTTATAGCAACCATATCTAAGGTAAAATCAACAAATAATATACAAGTGAAAAACAGAATGTATTTCCTAGAAGTTGAATAGTTTATAAGTACCTAGTGATTTTAGAGGTTTTATCTTATTTATCATTTTTATATACAGATTTGTAAGTTAAAATTGATGTGTATGCATGTATCTTATTCGTTTGGGGAATAAAATGTAAAATAAAATAATTCATAGTTTTTTCACCTTGTACACCTGAACATGGGTTTTACATAATTATAATTTTTGACATAAACTCATTAAGTCGTTACCTGTGTATGGGGCCAACTGTTATATATGAGCTTAAATTAAAGTTCAGGTAAAAGGGCATAACTATGTGACAACGGTTTTTCAACCTCAAATTCAATTATTAAATGCTAACTTACCTTACTTTATTTGTGACAACATAGGTGTGGCAGAAATACTTCTCGCCACCTTTGAAGTTGACAAAGATCTCGTTTGGATGACAAATTACTGTTGTGAATAAATAATTCATCAGTTGGGGAAGAATATGCATACCCAAAAAATATGTTAAAGGGGTAACTTTTCTTGTATTTTTTAATTTATCAAATTTAGTACGACATCTACTGAAAACAACTTAGTAGTACATTGTCTTAAAGAGTTAACTATAATGAAAAGGTTACAGACATCTACTCCGTACTTTGAAATCAACATATAAAATATGATAGATTATTATATTCTTCATCGAGCTAGTTGGCCAAGTGTTCATCTCGCTTTTCAGAATAAGGAAAGTTTCGGGTTTAAAAGCTGGGATAGACTGGTCTGGCATGAGTTTCTTGTAAGGTTTCATCACAAAGTAAATAAGTCACTGTTTCCAAACTGGCAAGATCGACTACTGGGCCAGTATTCAACAACACCCCCCTTCCTCTCATTTATAAATTATCCAGTCTTAATTATATATCCTATGATCTGTCTGAAGGAGAGGGGCAATAAAACAGATGACCTTTCCTTTTCCTTCTCTGTCTGAAGGAGTACCCCGCCATAGCTTAAGCAGCCCGCCCACTTAAAACGTACTTGAGGGAGGAATAAAAAACATTCCTTTTCCATACCTTTCCATAGATTTCCTCCCCATTATTTCAAGCAGTCCGTTCAAAACTATGCAGATATCCTGGAAAGAAAGATCGGATTGAGTATTTCCATATTGCCATTTATAAGATTATTAGAATATATATTCACAGGTATTCGTCCTAATAGGAGTTAAGTACCTTTTATTATATTTTCACTTCGGAAGTACTTTGGGATTATTGTTTCGCTATACGATTTCCCAGTACATGACATACCTGGAACTGAGTTATTAACTACCTACTTTGACTTTTATTGTTACCTGGTTTCAAGTTTCATAAATAAATAGTGAATACTTTTCGGGCATAAAATCAGTTGTTTTCGAGCAATATAGCAAGCATGATGTGTTTACGAGCGACGTGTTTAGTATTAATGTTAACGGTGGTTGGTGCTAAAAATGTTCACCCCTCAGAATTAATGGCGGCCCCGTGCGAGTGTGTTCCGCAGCATATGTGTATCGACAACGATTTCCCTTTAACTGGTGAGGACTATATGGACATTCGGTAAGTTACAATAGATTGTAAATTATATTCGCCAATAATACGCGTTGACATATTTATGTCCGATTTCACAATCCAAGTGAACCAGTTATTTGCTTTGATATTCGTCGAGTCAATAACGCAGGGAGTTTGGAGTGTTTGTCTTTGCTCTTGATATATACGAATACCTATGCCATGAATAAATCTCTCACACAAAGAAAGATTTCCAGATTTTCTATGGAATGGCATTTGTTCTCTGAGTACGTTTGGAATTTTCAGCTTGTTTGCCTAAGCGATATTATATGTTCTACATCGAGTGAACATTATTGAATTTATACCATTGTAGGCAATGATCGATTCGAAATATCTTGAAATATATGTCTTCTGATTGATGCTTATGTAGGAAAACTATAATAAAATATATTATAATTATTTCCACATTATCAATATTAATGTATTTTCAATAATAAGAAACAAATTCTTTATAAGATTTCAAACCACAATAATTCTTCAAATGACCTTTTTATACCGCTATGCCAGATATATATATATATATATATATATATATATATATATATATATATATATATATATTTATATATTTATATATATATATATATATATATATATTTATATATATACATATATATATATATATATTTATATATATACATATATATATATATATTATATTATATATATATATATATATATATATATATATATATATATATATATATATATATATATATATATATACATATATATATATATATATATATATATATATATATATATATATATATATATATATATATATATATATATATATATATATATATATATATATTTATTCGAATTGTTGTTGCCTGTGAACTATTTCTAATCTTTTGATAATTATTAGCAATAACAGGCTTGTTGAATCTCAAAAAACTCGATTTTATTAAAAAGTTGTCGTTTCGCCATGACATTCGTGGCTTTATGAAAACTTTTTTTTTTTTCGCCACGAATGTCTTGGCGAAACGTCAACTTTTTAATAAAATCGAGTTTTTTGAGATTCAACAAGCCTGTTATTGCTAATAATTATCAAGAGATTATATATATATATATATATATATATATATATATATATATATATATATATATATATATATAGCATAGCGTATATATATATATATATCCATGGATGAGGTGACCAAGAGGAAAAACTTTCTTATTCTCAATTTTCGATAAATAATTTTCAAATTTTCATGCTTTTTCAACTATGCTCACTATTCAATAAAAGATATATCTTGAATGTGCTATGGTATTGGAGCTCTTACGAATGTACCAGTTACGAGTAATGTATTAAAAAAATTAAAAAAGTCTTTAGATACTCACTAGATCATTATTACATTTTACAACTTAGTGCAGAAATTTATATGGTTTCACATGAAACTAAATATAAAATTAAACAGTTTTTCAAAAACTTAAGAGTTTTTGAATAAGGAAACTTTTTTACGCTGAATCCGAAAAAAAAGTTTATCATCTTGGGCACCTCATCCGTGGTGTATATATATATATATATATATATATATATATATATATATATATATATATATATATATATATATATATATAAAGATAGATATTAGGTATTTAATAATTAATATAAAAAAGAAAATGAATGAAGGAGAAATGCGACTCTATTAACGAAGCTCTGATGTTCACGTTTCGACCAAAAATATTTACTTATTTGACTCAATATTACTTCAATATTAGTCAATATATAGAAGTATTTCAAAATCAAAAAACACTTTCACATTTCTATCAGGAATAAGATAAATATTGAATCAGTTTAGTGGTTTCGTAGGAAGATAAAGCCCATATAATATTGAACATAAAATATCAGTTATTACTTCTTCATGAAGGAATATTCTTGAACCAATACTTTCTTCTTCATTCCAGAAAATGATACATTAAAATGCATAGTTGATTCGTCTTTCCAGTTGTTTCTGATTATTAACTGACATTTATCTTTTCAGTGTAAATAATGCAGAGTGCGACAACATTGAAGACATATGCTGTGAAAACATCATCAGAAATATGCAGTCATCCGTTGCACCACCAGTTGTACAATCAGTTTTCAATACTTGTGGATTTGAAACACCTTTAATGCCTCGAATATTAGGGAAGCAAACAATCACTTTCGGAGAGGTTCCTTGGTCGACTGTTATTTTGAAGAAAGATCAAGATACTAAACTAAACATTTTAAAATGTGGAGCTTCGCTGATTCATCCTCAAGTAGTAATGACAGCAGCTCATTGCGTTTATGAAGTTGACATCGCAACACTGACTATAAGAGCCGGTGAATTAGATACGGAAGACACTGCTCCAATATTGCCGCATCAAGATCGCTTACTCAAGGAAGTTTTAATTCATTACGACTTCGACTCACGATCTCTGAAAAATGACATTGCGTTAATTTTCTTGAGAGAACCTTTTATGTTATCTGGAAATGTAAGGACAGTGTGTTTACCAAGTGCCAATATGAGAACAATTGGAAGCTCTTGTTATGCTAGCGGATGGGGAGCTGATGCGTTCGCAAACATTCAGCTGTCAACCGTACTAAAGAAAGTCAATCTACCACTCACAGCCAGGAGTCAATGTCTATCTCAGTTAAGAAAAACCAGATTGGGTCCTTTCTTCAACCTTCACAGAAGTTTTATATGCGCCGGTGGGGAAAAAGGAAAAGATACCTGCACTGGTGATGGGGGAAGTCCACTAGTTTGTCCGATGGACGATCAATCAAATCGTTTCGTGCAGATGGGAATTGTTTCTTGGGGAATAGGATGCGGTAGGGATTTACCAGCAATCTACGTTAATGTGAATTTATTTTCGGATTGGATAGATCAACAGATGCTGAAGAGACATATGGATATAAACGTGTATAAATACATGTGATTATAAGAACCTTTTTTTGAGTCGTTTTTTGAAATGAAATATTTATCTAGTCAAACATAGAGAGAACATGTATGAATTATTTATTCTGATCGATGTACCTATTACATATGAAACTATCCTTATAATTTTTACCAATGTTTCCTTATTATACCAAAGCTTTACTAAATTTTGAATTGATTTGGCTGTTACTTAGTTAAAACCCACAACAATATTATTGTAACAACAAATGTTTGATTTTAACTGTTATTATATTTGACTTTATGATACCGCGTTCAACCACACGGTGGCTTCTTTGGATATAATGAAATAGTGAAATTTTGGTATCTCAGTTTTTCATAAAAATTTTAGTACCAAGATTGAAAATATCGATTTGCCACATAACGCGAATTTTTTGTCATTTGATGTTCCTAGTATTCCACCAAGTGATACTAAAATACTCATAGAACAGTTATTATCAGAATCAAATCATATGAATTCTTCAATTCATTTCGAAATTATTGCCTAGTTAGAGGTTTGTCTGAGCCAAAATTATTTTGAATATGATAATACAATTCAAAGTAATTCGAAAGGTTTGATAATGGGTAACCCTTTGAGTCTCTTATTACCTGAAATATTCATGTATAATATAGAAAAATCTATTAATTCTTACCCATTCATTAAGACATTTATTTGTTGGTTTAGATACGTAGATGATATACGTATTAATATGTTTTTCGTAATCCCATGCTGTTTTGTTAATTTTGATTTAACGTTATTCAGATGACAATTGAAAAGTCAGTGTTAACGGCCGCCGGCCGTTATAATTTCATAACGGCCGGCGGCCGTTAAGAAATCACTTGTCCAAATATTTATTTCAAAACATCATGCTGCTAACAATAGCAACATTGAAATCTTGGTCCACAGCGAGTTGGGAGAATAAACCTCTGATTTTCATTTCGCATAGGATAATAATACATCTTCATTAACCACCTTTACCTTCTTGCTTTTACGCCACATTTCAAAATTTTCATGTTCTTTTCGATATAGCTCTTGAGTTATTTTCGGCAGTTAATCAACACTCGCTGCACTGCACATGATTCTCCCAATATTTCTAAAGGAATTTGATTTTGTTCCGCAATTTCATCCATGGTCGTCGTTAAAGCGAACTTGAGAACAAAAAACTGACGTTGTTTATAAAACTGTCCATCTGTTCCATGACAACAGAGTGCACGACGTTGGGATATTTCTTCAGAATTGCGAGGTACGGGTTTTTTTCTTTCTTCGGAATCAAAATATAATCTTTCAACGGGATTACGAAAAATTTTTAACGACACACGGCCAATACGCAAATAACGGATTCGGTTAGTTATAATCCTCGGCTGCGCCTCGGATTACAATATCCAATCTCATCCGTTATTTGCTACATATCGGCCTTGTTACGTTAATAACTATTACAGGAACCGATAGACAATTCATGATTTTTATCGATTTTATTAACTCGATAAATCCCTATATCAAATTAACAACAGAGCTGGCATAGAATAGCTGCAACAATTTTATATATCTCACTATAACTAAATCTAACAATAAGGATGATTTTTTAATTTTTCATGAACCATCCCATACAGATACCATAATAATATACAATACTTCAGTTCATTGTTTGCAACATAAAATTTTGGCTTAGATAGTTTAGTCCACTGACTACTTAACATTCCGATGTCACAGGCAAACTTCGATAAAAAATTGAACATCATTGAACATATTGGTACCAATAATGCATATAATCCAGAACTAATTGAAAATATTATGAATAAAACGAATTTTGGATTAATTGGGCCGATACTTGGTGTAAATTAATAAACATATTAAAACAATGGTTAATAATAACAATTTACACATTTATTAAAAGAAATAATGCATGACGCACGTTTCGGTGGAACTTCACCTTCTTCAGATGCTCATGGCAAACTATGTTTTTCTGTTATATCGAGAACAAGAAATGAAAGTGACAAATTGTGTAGAAGGAATAAATAGAAGGATGGCTACAAATAATTATTCTGAACTGCTAGTCAGGTAGTTCGGTAATTTTGAAAAGATTAAGAAGGGGGCTTGAAGTATGATCGATTTGGCTATTCAATAGGAGACCGGAATGCTTGTATTTATTTATCTGTAATGATTCTAAAAAATTAAGTTTAATTCCCTTACTTTCAGTATTTAATATTTTAAAACCGAAATTGAATGTGTGATTTTCTTGTATTAAATGGTTTGCATAATGTGAATCCGACTTCTGATTAACAAAGCTACGTTTGAGTTCTGAAATTCTAGTTTGAAAACTTCTGAAAGTTCCACCAATGTAAAACTTATCACAATCACCACAATTAATTTTATAAACTCCTGATTTATTATCTTTATGAACTTTGGATTTATTATTTTTTATATGATTTCCTAAATTATTACCGGTACGATATTCAATGTTAATGTTATGCTTAGATAAGAGAAATTTAAGTTTTCTACTTGAATTTCCGATGAAAGTGAGGCTGCTATATTTGATATCATTTTTAGTAAGGGGGTACACCTGGCTAATCGCATTTTTTGACAACTTTTTATCTACCGTATTGTCTATTAGTTAGACTAGAATTTCAGAACACAAACGTATCTTTGTTTAATACAAGAAAATCACACATTCAGTTTCGATTTCAAAATATTAAATACTGAAAGTAAGGGAATTAAACTTAATTTTTTAGAATCATTACAGACAAATAAATACAAGCATTCTGGTCTCCTATTGAATAGCCAAATAGATCATACTTCAAGCCCCCTTCTCAATCTTTTCAAAATTACCGAAATACCTGACTAGCAATTCAGAATAATTATTTGTAGCCATCCTTCTATTTACCCCTTCTGCACAATTTGTCATCTTTTTATTTCTTGTTTTCGATATAACACAAAAACATAGTTAGTTTGCAATTAGCATCTGAAGTTCCACCGAAACGTGTGTCATGCGTTATTTCTTTTAATAAATGTGTAAATTGTTATTATTAACCATTTTTTTAATAAAAAGAATTTCAATTTAGCAATCAAACAGGTTTTTTTCGCTTTACAACTATGATGAAAATAAATTCAATATTTTAAGTTATACAGGTAATCCTAGTGAAAAACTAACATCAATTCTTCCAAATCATAATTTCCATATCGCTCACCGTACAAACAATTCTTCAGGTCGATTTATAAACAAATCAAAAACGGATAAACTCTCATAATAGAGTGTCTATAAATTATCATGTGGTGATTCCAACAAAATGTAAATAGGTAGAACACATAGAACTTACGGAAAAAGAATTAAAGAACATGGGCGCTGCTTCGTAAACAATAAGAGAGATTCAAATTATTCCAATCATTTGCTAGATGAGAATCATTCATTCAATAATGATTTCCATATTTAACATATAGAGAATAGAAATTAATCTTTTGAAAAGTTCCAGAAATTAACATGTATAAGAATTCTAATCTGTTACTGAACGAACAAATTGGCTTACATCATTCTCTACTCCTGAATATATTCGATACCTGATGTAGTTTGAGAGAGTTTTCTGGGAGGATTATCTACTTTCCACCCTAAATTAATTTCTTGTTGTAATAGTTCTTCCTTAGGTACTAAAAATTGTATGTAAAACTAAGATACTAATCACTCTTTCATTCTATCCGAAGAATCCACCGTGTGGGGAAACGCGGCGTCATAGAGTCAAATATAACAACCGTAAAAATCAAACATGTGTTTTTCTAATAATATAGATTTACTAAATTTAACTTAAAGGCAATTTGAAACATCATTTCTTTTATCAGTTGATCTGATCTAATCTAAGGAGCAATATACCTACTTTTTCTAATATGAAATAATTTACCAGAATAAAACAATGATTTATAAAAACAATTTACAGATTTATAAACCATTGTTTTGATATGTTATTAATCAATCCAAAATTTACTTTACCAGATTTTTATAATTCAGATATGCAGTGATATATGATTTTGTGTATTTTAGGATATGACAAAAATACGCACATTGATTTAAACTAAAAATAACAGCATAAAGGAACATTGCCATAATACTATTCATCAAACTGTGCTTGCATATTAACGTTTTCATTTTCAGAGAAAGCCGGGTCAAAAGCTATATTATAGAAATGCACTCAAGTTTTATTCTTTGGAAGCACTTTATAATTGAAAAATTCGCTGAAACGGTTATCGTGTTGTCCGAAAACTCTCCCCGTCAGATAGAGCGGTGAAAACAGAGAAATAAGAATTCACAGCATCTCGACTAGCTTATAAAACCTTTTTAACAAAGTTGAATTAAAAAAGTTTTTGTGTAATCTGCGTAAAATCTGATTAAATTGTCTTATCAGGAATGGCAGAATGGTGGCTCGGACAGGCTTGCTTCATGACTTCTTTTCTGGTACTCAATAAGATTACCAACTTTTGATTGTGATTTTTCGAAGTGCCCAATTATCAATAAGGAATTATATTACATAAATATCGGGGAACAAGAAAGAAATATAAAATTAAATTCAAAATATTCCTGAAAGAATTTTCTATTGTTTTTTTTTAATTAATGAGGCCTTACCTTGACGAAAATCAATTGTTAAAATGTTTGAGATATGGAACTCTGAGTTTAACGATTTTTACATAGGTATAATAAAACTGTTGCTGTTTTATTATAGGTAAAAATCGTTAAACTCAGAGTTTCATTCCTCAAACATGTCTATATTTATTTACAGAAAAAGGCTTGGGATATTTATAACAGAATTTATTCAATGAAGTTTTCATACTGCGGAAATTGATGTGGAATTTAATTATCTACATTTTCGAAATACGGCCTATTTTTAAGGGACATGGAGCTGAAAACCCCCGTTTATTTATACCACGAAATTTAGATAAAGAGTTGAATTTTTGTAATGAGATTGAGTTCATACTAGGGAAGTGACCTTTAGTAGTATAAATTCATTTTTCTAATCGCAGCTATTTTTATGTAAATATTTTTTTTTTATTTAGGGAATTTCAAGTCTCATCAACCTCTTGGGTTATTAGAGACCACTTTAAGGAATTACATTTTATATAATAAATTTATATCCATTAAATAATTTTTAACTAATTCTATATTACACTTATAACGTAAACTGTTTGTGATTGTTCCTATGTTGTATTGGTCACGGGACTCTTGATATTTGGGACAATCCATTAAGAGGTGCTTGATTGTTAGTGTTTGTTGTTGATCACATTCTGAGCATATAGGTCTTTCATTTTTCTGGAAGACGTATAGTCGTGGGTTAAGTGGGTATGTCCTATTCTTAGACGATTTATTAATACTTGGATGAGCGGTTGAAATTTTCTTTCCAGTATTTAATATTAGGTTTGATCTCGGCCAGTTGTCGGTTGCTACTTTTCCAGTTTTCTTTCCATGTGGTTGATATAAGATCTTTCAGATATATTTTGAAGTCCTCGTTTGAGATATTGTTATTACATATGTTATTATCTGAGGTGTTGTATTTAGATGCTTCCTGATCAGTCCTCTGATTTCCCGGAATACCCACGTGGGATGGAACCCACAGAAATTCTACATATTTGTTTTTCGATTTCAAATTAAACAGCATATCTTTAATATGTTTTAGGTGAGGGTTCTTAGGATATAACTGTTTTATACCTAG
Source organism: Cynegetis impunctata (assembly GCA_030704885.1). Taxonomy (NCBI): domain Eukaryota; kingdom Metazoa; phylum Arthropoda; class Insecta; order Coleoptera; family Coccinellidae; genus Cynegetis; species Cynegetis impunctata. Next base: position 144,456 of record JARQZK010000008.1, on the reverse strand, counting down.
TAAGCTATTCAAAGAGTCAGTAATAATAAGGTATTTATTGTGACCTTCGTGTTCAGCATATTCTAAGGCTTTTAGGATGACGTAGCATTCTGCTGATAGTATGGTGTTATGTGGATTTAATCTGCAGCATATCGATTTATTTGGGGTTATCTATGCTGTAGCAACTCCATCTATGCTCTTGGTTGCGTCTGTATATATTTGTTGAAATTTTTTTTATGTAAATATTTTTAGTTTTTTCCTGTTGTTTGAAAATTTGCACAATTTTATAGCACATTCATACATAGTAAGAAGGTTTAAATTCCTTACGTGGATTGAGTTATTGTTCTTGAAGTACACCATAGTGGTAACAACTATTTTTCCAAACTGCCAGCAATTTGAATTAGAAAATATATATGTTTTTTTCGTGGTTTTGCGTACCTCCTCTGATGATTGAGTTAGAGAATTGGCACGTGGATTTAGTTCAGGTTGGGAAAGTGCACACTGTAGATTTCAATTGACTTTTTTGTATTGTCGCAAATTTAATGTTTAAATAATATTTTTTTTTTCAAAGAAAATGCTTTAAATATATAACATTGACATGAATTCTTCAATGTTTTTCTATCCAAAATCCATTTGATCTAAATAAATATTTCCATATATTTTTTAACAGAATCATCTAATTATTTTGACAGTTATACATAAGTTGATTAAACAGTATTTTTGTAAAATATCGGTGAATTTTAGTGACAAAAACCTAAAACTAATGAAAATAAATATGGACGAGAGAATTAGAATATGAAATAAATTGGAGTTATAATTTTATATACGGTAAGTTTTGCAAATATGGATCCGTTAAACCTTTTTATATTTATTATTGTTAAAAATTTCCACTTCAATTAACTTACTAACCTACATTAGTCAAGATTGTGGTTAGAAAAATTATGATATTTGTCAATGCGGAGAAAATACAACGTTAGTGCTGTCCACTAATTGTTTGTGTGCATCAATGAATGCCACCAATAATACTCTCCATAAAAGTGACGAAATATCTTTTTTCAATTATCTATCAATAAAATTTTATATATTTTATGTATCTGAATAACATAAAACTTATTCGAAAAAAATTAGATAAAATCGTTCAATTAAGGTAAACGTTACTCGAAAAAATTACGCTTTCATTATCTTCTTGGTACAGCGTATCGAAACACGTGATAGTCATTTCAGATAGATTTGTGAGAATTTAATATATATTTAATGTATTACGATAATAAAACTTTATTTACATTTTTGATCTGACTGGTGTATATTGTAGGTAAGTATATGATACATTATAGTGGTATATATGTCTATTTTTCACAAGTGTCATCATCTTCTTTGAATCTGAATTTCACCAACAATATTCTTGAATTGTTGAGTTAATCCAATTAATATAATTCTTCTGAATTATTTGTATGTAAGTGAAGAGATATGAATACAATTTAAAAAAATTATCATTTCGATGTGAAAAATCACATGAGGATATCACAAGCACGACTGAGAAATTTGAATATATTGTCAGTAGAATACAATTCCAGTATTCATAAATTTCAACTTCATAAACCAAGGGATTCCCGTAGCATTATTCCCACGAAACTCTAAAATGAAACAAAATATTATGAATATTCATAAGTAACATAAATATCGATGTTGAGGTATTTGCATAGTATTTTAAAATTTCGCGTACTCGTATTCCAGCTGACATCAGTATTTGGATTCGTTGCTTTCAGTTCATTTGAGTTCTGTTATTGTATTGATGAAAATAAAATGTTGACAACAACAACAAATACTCGCAAATTAATATGGAACCAAATTGTAATTACTCACCAATGAAAATAAAAATATGGTTTTATTTCTCTAGGAAATCGGTTCTTCTTGTTGAAAAATATAATATATATATATATATATATATATATATATATATATTCATCTTTCTGCCGATGTATCTCTATCTATCTAACTATCTATCTATATATCTAACATTTTAATAATATATATATATATATATATATATATATATATATCTATATATATATATATATATATATATATATATATATATATATATATATATATATATATACCTTTATATCTATCTACCAATCTATCTGACCTGGCAAACGTTGTTTAAATAATGTATATGTCAACACAACGTTTGCCGGAATATAACTGTGTGATATGATAATACTTACATATATTTAACTTTATAAGAGAGTTCTAAATAGTAAAGCACCAAAAAATGAAAAAAATAAGAACAATTTCTCATTGCATTTACTATAATATAAATTTAACTTATACTTTGGCCTCAGCTACACGTAAAGCGTTAGTAATTTCAACATAACGCCATCTATTGGATACTTACTCAATTCAGTCAACTAACTACCTTATGCCGCCATCTGTAAGTATCTTATCAAACTAACAGAGATAAACAAATATTTTGGGATGAAATTATATTAGGACAATAAATTAAGATGTAAGCTATCCTATCTTTCAAGTTGGATCAAACTGCACACGGTGTGCAAATTTGATTAAAATCGGTAAAAAGTATAGGAGTCCATCGCGGACAAACAACGTGACCCGTAATTTATGAATATTGAAATATATATATATATATATATATATATATATATATATATATATATATTTATATATATATATATATATATAATATATATATATATATATATATATATATATATATATATATATATATATATATATATATATATATATATATATATATATATATATATATATATATATATATATTCATTACTAGAAATTGAGAATTTTGGTTGTAATTCAAGTTTCGGTAGTACAAAAAAAAATGCGTTGTACTAAAATAAATATAGTAGATAGAAACTAATCATTAAATGGGTATTTTCGACATATACAATAATGAAAATCCCACTCCGCTGAAATATTCTTCCGTTATACATAATTGTATGTTAGATGATTACCTACTTCGTAATATTTATGGTACTTTCATCTTATTATTCACATTTCTCTGAAAAGAGTATAAAATGAACGAAATTGATTCACGTGAATACAACTTCATTGAATTATGACCAGCTGTATATTCCAGTCCCAAAGAAATAATTTTTGTCCGAAAATACGACGGATTTTTGTCCAAATAGAATATTTTCGCATCAGTGACATATTCTCGAAACCTAATAAGAGAAAATTTGATTTACGTTATTGAATATATGCAGCTCTCAGTCGGCCTTCTGCAATTCCCTATTCTCACGAAGGCACGCAAAAACCGACAGAACAGAATAACGCATATGCCTCGCAAACAATTCCCTAGAGTCCGGGACTGCAAAATGAGTTCATATTAACGTCGGTCTGTCGTAAGTACACGTCCGTTATTTCGCATTTTCCAATCAAATTGGATTTGCGGGACCGGGCTTTCCTCGTCTACTACAATAATTTCGAATTTACACTTTTATGAGTTAGAAAACATTGCCTGGTTCATTTCTATCTTTTGTTTGACACAATAATTTAAATCCAGCCTTTGTATTAGTATGATAATCAACTTGAGTTGTCATGATGCTATTAACGTGGGTGCTTACAAAAACTAAATGGTCTATTTAGTATGTGTTAGGCAATAAATTATGTTTCGAAATGAGAAAAAAATGAATGAATTTCTTCTAATCCAGATAAATAATTATCTATTAGGACTATAAAATCCATGCTTTTGAACATTAACAGGACTGCTAAAATGGAAAACAAATTGAATAATTTTTGTCAATGTTATCGCTTATAAACATCATCAACCCCTCATATTAAGCTTTGAGATATTTTATAAAAAATTCATATATATATATATATATATATATATATATATATATATATATATATATATATATATATATATATATATATATATATATATATATATATATATATATATATATATATATATATATATATATATATATATATATATATATATATATATATATATATATTATATATATATATATATATAAATAAATATATATATATATATATATATATAAATATATATATATATATATATATATATATATATATATATATATATTATATATATATATATATATATATATATATATATATATATATATATATATATATTATATATATATATATATATATATATATATATATATATATATATATATATATATATATATATATATAATATATATATATATATATATATATATATATATATATACATATATTTATATATATATATATATATATATATATATATATATATATATTATATATATATATATATATATATATATATATATATATATATATATATATATATATATAAATATATCAGGGCCGTAGCTAGCATGGGACAGGTGGGTCGGTGCCCCAGGGCCCCCGACGAGAAGGGGCCCCCAAGGCCCCAAGGGGCCCCTTATTGTCGACCAATTTTTGGCCCTGACAGAGCCTTACCCCGGGAAAGACTTTAGGGGCCCATGAAAATACCTTAAATCGAATAATTTTTTTCCAAAATAAAACAACTTAACATTTTTTTTTTTGTAATTTTATTGGATGATGCGCAAAATAACGTATTTTCGTTCATTACAACGAATGTTAGTATCTAAATCAATGAACAGTGTCAAAAACGCCGCTTTCTCGATTTGCATGCCGCAAATTCGTTGATTGTTTCGCTGAAATCGATCTGTCTCGCTCGCTCGTTCTTAATCGATAATAATGCCAATCCGGACAATCGCTCTTGCCCCATAGATATATTTTTTATCAATTTCAACTTCGAAAAAGATCTTTCCGCCGTTGCAACTGTGACAGGAAGTGTCAAGAACATGATACACGCAGTGCATACATCAGTGTAAGTTGACGTCAAAGAGCTGTTTTCAATGATAATCATTTTGGCAAGTTGTTTCACACTATCAATTTGACTTATTTTTTTTCTGAACGCTGATCGTAAAGCGAGTAATTGCGATGGAAATGCAGAAGAAATGTGATCGTGGAAAATTTTCACAAATTTTTCGGCTTCTAACGAAATTTCTTCGTCAGTGGCATTGATCATGAATTTTGGTTGAACAACTTTGTAGACTTCTAGAACAGATTTCATACCTTCAAATCGATACTTTAGTTGAAAACAAATCGTGTCCACTAAAGGATAAAAAATAGTCACTGCGAAGTTTTCCTTAGGATCCGAAAGTCTTTCGTCTACGCATAGTTCATCACAAGTGAGAGTAAGGGTTGCCCTCCCGGTTTCCGATCTCCAAGCACTGGTGCTCGCGATATCTCTATATGCGCGGGAAATTCGAACGTTCTATAGACAACCCTAGGTGTATTTCAAAATTTGAAAACAGAGTTTCGTAGGGAGGCCCCAAATTTACTTGTTGCCCCAGGGCCCCCGAGACTCTAGCTACGGCCCTGATATAGGTATATATATATATATATATATTATTTATTCGAATTGTTGTTGCCTGTGATCAATTTCTAATCTCTTGATAACTATTAGCAATAACAGGCTGGTTGAATCTTAAAAAACTCGATTTTATTATCGAGTTTTAAAGTTGACGTTTCGCCACGACATTCGTGGCTTTATCAAAACTTTTCTATTATCATTTTTTTTTTATTTTTAATAAAATCGAGTTTTTTAAGATTCAACCAGCCTGTTATTGCTAATAATTATCAAGAGATTATATATATATATATATATATATATATATATATATATATATATATATATATATATATATATATATATATATATATGTATACGTCGTTCCAATTAATATAGTGGATGAAAGGATCTTCTACTCAAGCAATGAATTTGTCGAGGAATATGTCTACAGAGATAGGCAAGATACTGTGAATGAGCATGTAGAGGTAAAAAATGGAAAAATATACGTAGAAAGAATTAAAATATATGGAGAAAGGAAAAAACCCTCTTAAAAGTGTTTACTTGAGAGGGATAAATAATTTTTTTTATTTTGTTCGTTTGTTCAGTTTATTTTTATTATTCTTCAGTTTTCAAAGGAAACTGTTGTTCATTTAACTACTTTTAGTGTGAAGTATCGTAGAGTGGGTGATCAAATAAAATTATTATTATTATTAATAAATATATTATGAGATAAATATATAGTGAATTAACATCTACTGATTGTGACAACCATCAAACTATTTCACACCGGTTTTATTATTCCCAACTGCCATACTTTATGGCATGATATTATGTCACATAGCAACTAGACAGAAACCAGATCTACAATATCCTTGAAGATAGCGGGAAACCACATTTTATTCACCTCACCGGGTGTGTCGTGCATTTCCGCCTGACTTCAGTTGTTGATTTCTCTGTTTCTGTCTGTTGGCGCTAGGAAGAAAATGACAGGAAACATTATTTTAATGATAGAAAAAAATTAATTTCCACATCTTTTGCCACCAATTTGAAAGATTATCCGATAATGCATTTTCCTACCACTCTCTCTTCCAAAATTTTGACTAAATTTGCCCAAATTCAGTTCCTTTCTGCCTCGAAAACAACCTCAGGTATCAATTTCAGCTCTTTGGGACTAATGGAAGCCGCTAGAAAATTGGGGTGCAGGATGTCTAAAACTTGAAAATATAGTCGAGGAAATTTTGACTATATAAGGTACCAAATTTCATTATACATAATAGAATACTTGTGTGTTATAATATATAAGAAATTATTCAACCAAGTTTAATCCTAAAGACATTATTTACCAAAGATCAGGATAGTCATTAGAAAATGTTTTCTGAATGGTTAATTAAAGGTTCCATTACTCATGCTTTCGTGGATATCATTAAAACGAATTCACAAACCTTGATATAATATCATTTCCGTAGTTCTGATGGAATGCTATAGATTTCCTTTCCCAGCAAATAGTGATAATAACTCATGGTGTCGAAAACCACCCCAACAAGCTTGACATGTATTTCTC